>JAMPIV010007502.1:0-90000 GCA_024509875.1 Oreohelix idahoensis | reverse complement strand
CCCCCCCCCCCGCCCCCCCCCCCCCCCCCCCCCCCCCCCCCCCCCCCCACCCCTCGGCCCCCCCGGCCCCGCCCCACACCCCCGCTCACACCCGGCCACCCCCCCCCCCCCCCGCCCCCCCCCCCCCCCCCCCCATCCCCCCGACCCCCCTGCCTCGAACCCCGCCTCCTAGCCCCCCCCAACCCCCCTCAGTCCCCCCGCGCCCAATCCCCCACCCCCCCCCTTCACCCCCACCCCCCCGCCCGCGCCCCCCCCCCCCACCCCCCCCCCCTCCCCCCCCCCCTTTGCTCCCCCCAACCCCCCCGGCCCCCGCCCTCGCCCTGTTCCCCCCCCCTATATATCCCACCCCCCTGTCCCGGCATCCCCCCCCCAACCCCTGCCCCCCCCTCCCCCCCGGGTGCCCCCCGGCCCCCGCCCCCATCCCCACCCCCCCCCCCCCCCCCCACCCCCGGAAGCCCCGCCCCCTACCCCCCCACCACCCCCCCCCCCCGCCACCCCCACCACCCCCACCCCCCCGGGCCCCCACCGCCCCAACTCCCCCCCTCCCCCCCCCGCCCCCCCCCCCCCCCCTCCGCCCCCCCCCCCCCCCCCCCCCCCCACCGCCCCCTCCCCACCCCCCACCCCCCCCCCCCCCCCCCCCCCCCCCCCGCCTGGCCCCCCCCCCCCCCGCCCCCCCCCCCCCCGCCCCCCCTGCGCCACCACCCCGACCCCCCCCGCCCCCCCCCCAGACCTCAGTGTGTGCCCCCCCGCTCCCCCCACCAGAAACCCTACCGTCCCCCCCCCCCCCCCCCCAATCCGCCCATCACTCCCCCCCCCCCCCTCCCCGCCTCACACCCCACTCCCCCCGCGTCTCGCCCCCCCCGCCCCCTGGTCCCCGTCCTCCCCCTCCCGGCTGCCCCCCCCTGCCCCCCCCCACCCTCCCCCTCCCAGGCCGCCCCTCCCCTCCCCCACCCCCTGCTCCCCTCAGCCCCCCCCCCCCTCACCCCCCCCCCCCCCGCCCGCCGCCCCTCCCCCCTTACCCCTGCGAGCCCCCCCCTGCCCAATGCCGTCCCACCCATGCCCCCCCCCCCCCGCTCCCCCCCCCCGGCCCGCTGCCCCCCCCTCCCGCCCCCCCCCCCCGCCCTAAGCCCCACCAGTCCCCCCCCACCACCCCCCCAGCTCCCCCCATCCCCACCCTCACCCCCGTCCTCCCCCGCACCGCCCCCCGCTCCCCCCCCTACCTCCCACCCTCCCCGCCCGCTCCCGCCGCTCCAGCCCCCTCCCCCCCCACGCCCCATCTACCCCCCCCCCGGCCCCCCCCCACCCCGCTTCACTACCCCCCCACCCCCCCCCCCCGACCCCGTCCCGTCCCCCCGTGTCCCCCCGCCCACCCCGGGGCCGCCCATTCCCCACCCCCTCCCCCCACCCTAACCCCACCCCCCTACCTACCCCCACCACCCTTGCCCCCCCCCCTGACCCCATCCCCCCCCCCCCTCCTCGCCTACATCCTCCCCCCCCCCCACGTCCCCCCATCCACCCCCCCCCCCCCCCCAGCCCCCCCCACCTCGCCCACCGCCCCCCCCCCCCCCCCTCCCCCCTGCCCCTCCCCCCCCCCCGACCCCGCCTCCCCCCCATGCACCGCCCGCCCCCCCCCCTAGACCCCCCACCCCCCCCCCACCCCCCCCCCGCGCCCCCACGCCCCGCCTCCCCCCACCCTGCCCCGACGCCCTCCCTCCCACATACGCACCCCCCCCCCGCACTTCTCGCACCTCATTTCAGCCCCTACTCGCCCACAACCCCGTCCCCCACCTACTCCTCATCATCTCGTCAGCACCCCCGCCCCTCCTCCCCCCCACTCCCCCGACCCCCGCCCCGCGACCCTCCGCCCCTCCCCACTCCCCCACCCCTCCCTCCCGACCGCCCTCCACCCCCCACTCCTCCCCACCTCCTACGCACCCCTCGCCCCCTCTCCCCCTCCGCCTGTGCCCGCCCCTCCGCCCACCCCTCGCCACCAGCACTGCCTCGCCCCGCCCCACCCCCCCCCCCCCACCCCCCCCCCTCGCCATGCCGCCCCGTCGCCACCACACCCTCGTACGCGCCAAACATCGCGTCCCACCCCCGGCAAATCCCCCCCCACCCCGCACTCCCTATCTTACCTCCTCGCTCCCCTTCCCCCCCACCACCCACAAATTTCGTTTTGCCATTCCACGCCTCCATCACTCACTCCCCACATACCCCTAAGCAAAAGGGGTGACGGACAGAAAAACCAATTCTCCAAACCCCCTCCCAGATCTAACAGGCCCACCAATCCTCCAAGGCCAACATTCGTGCCCCAGTAGCGGTGCGCCATCTCACCATATCACAACCCGCCGCTTCATCCACCCGTCACAGTGCAAAAACCGCGGTCCGATGCCCCACAAGTTACAGAGGCAAATTGTGCCTCCATCCTCAACACCCCACTGTAGGCACCCCGTCCGCCAAGTTAACATCCTGCAAGTGCCAACCACAACCCTTCCCACGCACGAGCCCTTCCACCCCTTCCATTCCCTCAGATGTGATTTTTATCGCTATTTATAACTCCTCACATCCCACGTACCCCACGAGAACACTTTTCCCAAGCACCCATTATGTCCTCTTAGAGTTCACTACAAACTACCACCTCGACTAGACATCACTGCACCTCAACCCAATCAGCCCTCAACATACACACACAGACATCCGAACTTCTGGAAACTGATAGCCACTGCCCACCTAAAACAACCTTGGGTACTAATACAAGCTCGACGTCAGGTCCGTGACCAAACCAACCTCCGACCGTCAGCCACAAGATTACATAAGACAGGCCACCCCACAAGCTAGTTCCCCAAGGTTTCCCCCTCCAACATCACACACACTACTTAGGCTAACTTAAAGCTAGCCCACAGGTAACTGGTTCCGCGACCTCACCACGGCTATACAACCACAGTTCGTGTACCCCACACCAAATCATATTGACCTGATTCAAAAATCAAGGGAACCAGGAATCACACTCAATTTTAATTACAAGTTATATGTACAGAATTTATCAATATGAATATTGTAGTGACATATATTATTAAAAGTATCCTATGTGTGTCAGTTGTGTAGTAGTAATATGAGGTAAACACTGGTTAAGTTTGTTCAAGCTCTGTTGGTATTTGTCATCATGACTTCAATAGTTTGTCTTTTGGGACTAGTATTGGAGATGTTCTCAGTTCCTGATATTAAGACAATTAAATTCCCCTCTGAATTTTATTTTTACAATTGTCCATTTTCAAAGATGGGGTACATAATTTTGAGCTCAGCTGGCCACATCAGCTTATCTTGCGTGATGGCGGCAGGAAAAGACTCCTCTGCTCGAACATTCTTATAATATGGTTCTGGAGCCACCCACTGGTAGCTAAAAAACCAAGGAGTATGCTGTCCGACTCTGGATTCAGCAAAGCTCTGACCAGGTGCTGCTCAATAACTTTAAGACCACGGTCCCTGAAACAAGAAGGTTGTACCTTCTACGTCAGAACTAATTTATACTCTATTTCTACACTGAGCACAATACATCACAAACATTGAGTTCAGGTAGGTTTATTACAAGATGTGGCAAGGAACAGACGCTCTGAATTGAGTATATTTCGCAGTCCTACCCAATCAAACCATGTCTACACATCTTTTCAAAAAAATACCCCTTTTCACGTTTCCCCTGACAACACAAGATAGTATTTATAGCCCGACCAATCGTGTTTAGTCTTACATTTGTTGCGCTCCAATCAAATAGGAGTTAACATGGTAGGCTATTTCCGTAACGTAATGTTTTTTCAAACACGTTATAAAAAATTTTATGAGCAGAAATGATTTCATGCTGTCAGGCACCCCCACTATTTTATTTTGGCCATAACTTGGTAATTCCTAGAATATTTGCGTAACGTTTTACATATTCTTTGTCAGCAAACCCTAAGGAACCCAAATATACGAATTTAATGGAGCCAATATGCATTTTCTTCCAGGATAGTCGTGCTGTTACTACCTTCTCACTTCCAAACTTGAGGGTGTCTGGGTACTGTCATGTTTTCAAACGTAAACCGGTATAATGTCATAATTCCCAATAAGCGTTTTTCAGGATTTTAAAACCTAACTCTGGTATGGGTAGGGTTTTTTTCACTGACGATTTGAAAAAAAGTATTGCTAGTGGCCTTACACGCGTGATGGCAGCAATTGTGTATCGCGCGACGCGTGTTTAGTATTGCATGCTTCCTGCCTTCATTCGCCCCTCTCTCTCTCCTGCTTTATCTGTCTTTTAGTTACGCCGTGTATGGAATGGAATGAATGAAATATTAAATTTAGGTCATTGATCAGCTTGTGTATCTCAAGGTTTTTCCAAGAAATACAGTACACGTTTCATTGAAGAAAGCGGGTAATAATACAGTAGGCTTTTACTATCAACGTGAAAGCGCTACAATTTGCAGACGAAGGAGAACACAGGGGGATCTCGCGTACAGTCATTGTGACAGCACTGTTCTTTACCATTCTTCTTTCCTTTTATTAAATTCATTTGTTAGGCTTTGCATTTACGTTTTAATTTACATATGTGGATGTAGAATTTCACGACAACAGCTTGTAGTGCCAAAATCTTACAGGGAGAAGGTTATGACGCTAGGACATGCTATACCCTTCAGTGGACATATGGGAATAGGGGCCACTGGACAAAGGATAGCCTGTCACTACTTCTGGCCAGGAATTACAGAGGACATAAAAAGATATGTAAGATCTTGTCCAGAATGCCAAAGAGTAGCTCCTAAGCATAGGACAGCACCAGCAACACTGGGAGAAATGCCTATTATGGGAACCCCTTTTGAACGTGTTGCAGTAGATATTGTTGGACCCCTCACTAGGACCAAGAAGAGAAATGCTTACATCTTAACCTTGGTTGATACTTGCTCTATGTGGGGGAGAAGCAGTGGCCATGTCAGCTATAGATTCAAAGCACGTGGCAGAGGCCCTGTTGACAATATTTACCCGATTAGGTTTCCCGCATCAGATATTGACTGACAATGGGTCTCAGTTTAAGGGAAAGCTAACACAAGAAGTATTCAGGATATTTCAAGCCAGGCACTATCATTGTAGTCCCTACCATGCCCAAGGGAACGGTCAAGTAGAGCGGTTCAATGGTACGCTAATTTCAATCCTTAGAAAGCTGGCGAGTGAAAAACCTGATACTTGGGATACATACTTACCCGCTGCACTATTTGCATATAGGGAAGTACCCCACAACTCAACTGGATTGGCTCCAGCTACATTGTTGTTTGGAAGACCAATAAAAGGTCCACTGGAAGCATTGCTGCGGACATGGACTGATGAAAAGGCAGAGGAAACAGTGACTTCCGCATACCAGTACGTCAACGAGTTGACATCTCGATTGAAAGCAGGTTGGAAACTGGCCAATGATAACTTAAGACAGGCCAGGAGGAAGCATGCTGCGTACTACAACAAAAAAGCAAAGGATAGGGAACTGGAGGTGGGTGAAAAGGTGTTATTACTGTTGCCAAGCAGCAATAATAAATTGCCGATTGGATGGCAGGGACCCTATGTCATACTGGAGAAACTTTCCAGGACCAATTATAAGATTGACAAGAAAGGAAAGGAGAAGGTATATCATGTCAATCTTCTTAAAAAATACTATGACAAGGAAATTTAAATAAATATCAGGTGGACTCATTACCTTAACAACCAACCAGCTGTTCACTACCACTGAGTAAGGCTAGCTATGTTTCGAAGCTATAAGGACGTATCTAATCCAAGGGATATTACCATAATACCAGGATGAAACCAGAATTTAGAGAACGACATGCTGGCATTCAGTACATCAGACGGACACTACGAGTTTAATGTACTACCCTTTGGGCTGAAAAATGCTCCAAGTATCTTTTCAAGAATGATGAGGAAATTATTGGAACCTCTACAAAATCCCCATATCACTAACTTTATGGATGACATTCTTGTTGCTACAAACACATTTGAAGAGCATATAGATAGCGCTCCCTCCATGTTGTTTAGAATCAGACTGAGAGAAATCTGGATAGACTGCAAGTCCAACTCCAAGTTGCTCTATTACAGTTGTAAGAGATTTTTGGAATTCTATAGGTCACACTATTTCGTGAAAGGACATATTCTGACATGTCCCAACAGAAATAATAGAGAAGCTAAAGAAGCACCCAGACCAGCAAACGAAGAATATGTATGTGACAGTTCAATTCCGTGTCTTTATGTGGGTTTCTATCAGAGAGTACATACCCCATTTTTAACTCACTGTGTGGCACCATTAACCATCTTAACGTAGAAAGTTTGACAGCTCTGACCAAATTAAATGGGAATGCTGATTTGAGAAAAAGCTTAACAGAGCTATAAAGGCATAACTCACCAGCAAAACCAATCCCTTTAACAGCTACCCGATATCACACGAGGGTGTTAATTAGTTAGTTAAGGAATGGACGTTGCAAGTATAGGTTCTTGGTGCAACTCTCTTGCAAGAAATTCCAAAATCCTGCAGGAGTGAAACATTTTACCAGTCGCCTACGCCTGTCTAGGAAGCTGAAATTTCAGCTGAGTTGGAACTACTCTGATCATAGAGAAGGAATGTTTAGCTCTAATTTGGTCCATCAACAATAATTTATCACAGTTCTCTGTTTGAGACACACTTCATTGTCCAAAGCGATCTCCAACCAATTAACATTCATTGGCTGACTCCCGGGGATCTAAAAAGCTAGTATTCGACCCATTGTTAAAGGTTGGAGTCTGATGTCTTGGCGCCTTATTCCTTTACAGTTTAAATGTACATTCCGGGCATTGGATATGAAATTTTCACAATGTAGGAGCCTGATTTTTTAAGACGACACCCTAGTTCACTCTGGAAGGAAGAGAAAAAGGATTATACCCCAGCAGGGTTTACCACGTCAGCTATGACAAGTCACAGCTATGGAAAGGAGGGGGAATCTATTTTGTCGTGAAACCGAAGTGTAACCAACTTACATTTGATAATCACTATGTCGAGATAAAGATTTGCTTCATACCAATCAACTATCAACGTTTCACCAGTCTCTTGAGACCAGCATAATTAACGGCCTTTTGTTCAAGCTCTAAAATGGACTTGATGAAAATTTCCTCTCTACATAAAATTAGGTTTAAGTCTGTATGAGAACCAGGTTAACGAAACCTGGACGGAAACCAATCAAGCTTGCTCCGCCAGTGGCCATTGGGAACCAACAGAAAGTGAAGCTTTCCTCAAGTAGTTACTTTGACTATTCCTTTGGTCTCCCACATATATCGGGCGGAATTTATTATGCTAACCACGCAACCCCGAACTTGACGCCCTGAGATACAGACTGAGGACTGGGAGAAGCTGTCACCTTGATTTATGGTAACTTACCTGAGGGCATCGACCTGCAACCTACTTCACTAAGTATTTTTTTTGCGTCAAAAAACCTGGCCAGTTTAAAATCTTAGGAGGGTAATATATTTTTACGTGAACCGTTGGTATTTGTTGTGTGTCATTTATAATACCCCTATCAGGTTACTGATTGTATCTTGGGGGGAATTAAGGCCTATAATGATTGTTATTTCCTATTATGATTGAATAGACGAAGACTAAATAGGACTCATACTTTTGGATCAACTATTGTCTCCTATACATCAATCTATTGTTTCCAGGCCTATAACTTCAGTCTATTGTCTCTGTCATGAAAAAATTCTAATCCCACAATATATACATTATTAGGTTAATATGAAGGCCTAACAAATATAAAACTTAATAAAGATAAGAGCAATGGTTATAATAACACGTAGCTTTTCAAAAAGGACTGTACTCGAAATCCCCCTTGTTTTCTGCTTCGTCTGCAAATTGTAACGCTTTCACGTTGATATAAAAGCTTACTGTATTATTACCCGCCTTCTTCAATGAAACGTGTGCTGCATTTCTAAGAAAAACTTGAGACGTACTGCGTAATGACCTAAATTAATCCTAACATTAATTATACTGCGTTACCAAAACGAACGAACAGATGGACAAAAGGATAAAGAGAGAGGGGAGGGACACTGAAAATCAGCTGAACACAGAAAACATCGCCGACTTCGCGCGATAATACAGGAACGCATGCCATCACGCGTGTAAGTCTACATGCACTAATTTTTTTTCAGACGGACAGTGATAAAATACACTACCCTTTCCCAGAGTTAGGTTTATAAATCATAACAGACTCTTATTAGAAAAGATAACATTAGATGGGTTTACGGTTGAAAACATAACAGTACCCAGACAGCACATCTTCGAAACAGGAGGTAGAAGAAATTGCATATTTTGAACGCAGCCACGTAGCTCCTTTAAATTTGTATTTTTGGGTTCCTTAGGGCTTGCTGACAAATAATATGTAAAACGTTACGCAAATAGTCCAGGAATTAATAAATTATACCCAAAATAAAATATTGGGGGTGCCTGACAGCATAAAATCATTTCTGCTCATATGATTTTTTTTTAACGTGTTTGAAAAAAATTTACGTTACAGAAATAGCCTACCATGTAAACTCCAAATTGATTGGAGCGCAACAAATGAAAGCCTAACCACGATTGGTCGGGCTATAAATACTATCTTGGTTGTTAGGGGAGACGGGAAAAGATAACATTTTTTCAAACACTTGTCGAAACGTGGCTCATTGGCCAGTCTCGCTGATATACACACTTGGGAGCGGTAGTTCGAAACCACTTGTTTAAATACACTTGATAAAGCATCAGTGCGTTGAAGCCAGCTTAGATTGTGCTAAATAAAAGCCTGGAAGATAAGCAGATGGGAATTTGTGCCAGTTTGTGCCAGAATTCATTGCTAATCAACGTATCTGTGTTTATTCGTATGAATTGTGGTAAGCTTGAACCATTCAATATCTTTTAATGAAAATTGAATGTGAATTGTTGATTTATGCCTGTATATATATGTGTAGTTCAGTGGCAAAGGTGAGGTAAAGCCTATAATGCTCCAGCCTGAACTGAGGGTGTCGGAGAGAAGTAAAACGGCATGGAATGGCCAAACAGTACACTGACACCTGGATGATTGACTAGAAAGAAATAATGCTGGAAGTGCAGAGGCGTAGTAACCATTAAGAAGGGTAATGCTGGTATAAAGTATTTCAAATGAAGCTGACAGTTGGCCTAATGCTCTGAACTCAATGTTTGTGCTGTGTTGTGATCAGTGTAACAAGAGAGTTTAAGTTAGTTATGACGTAGAAGGTACATCCTTCTTGATTTCAGGGACAGTGGTCTTGATGGTACTGAGCAGCACCTGGTCAGAGCTTTGCTGAATCCAGTGTCGGACAGCATACTCCTTGGTCCTTTTAGCTATCAGTGAGGTGTCTCCAGAGCCCAGAGGAGAATTCGAGCAGAGGAGTCCTTTCCTGCCGCCATCACGCCAGATAAGCTAACTTGGCCAGCTGAGCTCAACATTATGTCCCCTCATCTTGAACTGACTTTTTTTAAAATTAACATTAAGAGGGGAATTTACTTGTCTTAAAATCAGGAACTGTGAACATCTCCAATACTGGTCCCTAAAGACAAACTATTGAAGTCATGATGACAAATACCAACAGAGCTTGAACAAAACAAAACCAGTATTACCTCATTTTACTACTACACAACTGACACACATAGAACATTTGTAATAATATATGTCACTACAATATTCATATTAAATACATTCTGTACATAACATGTAATTTAAATTGATTGTGATTCCTGGTTCCCTTGTAGTTGAATCAGGACACATATTCATTCATGCCAGTAATGAATACATATTGTTATTTGAAAGTTTATCAGTGACTCTTTTAAGATATCTTTGTAGAGTGTTATATGTATGTGAGTGTCACAGTGTTGTCAAGAGTAGTGGATTAAATTAAATTGTTTATCTGTCTGTTGTTGTGACTTACACTTCACCATACTCATACCCTAGACACATAACGTAGCATCACACTATTCCAGAATAATTCTGACTGAGATATATAGATATGAGGTAGCAAGTAAGGTTATCTATAATACACTACTCTTAATAGATATAGATACCTTCACAGCTGATCTCAGTCAGTACACTAAGTTCCCTATAAGTATTTATAACATCCCACTTCACCACATATATTGGGGTCTCGCTCTTGGGATTTTGAATCTTTAACTATTAAAAATATTGGGGGTAATTCACTTCAGGGAATATAAGAATTAAAAGGTATCCTTGGGTGGAATTAAATAAGGTTGAGCTCACGGTGCCTGTGTTGTCCATTAGATATATAGTTAGAAATTGAATTGTTGGGTAGACATTATAAAAATTTACCTGATAGACAATGGCGGACCTGGCCAAATTTCGATCTGCTGCGGTTCAGACTGCAAAAGAGTTAGGATTAGATGGGCAAGTTATGGTTGCCTATGTCACAACGGAATGTGACAAATTTATTGAACGCGAAGAAAGAAGATTAGAAAAAGAAGCCGAAAGAAGGTTAGAGGCTGAAAGGGAAATTAAGAAGTTACAATATGAAGCTGAGGCTGAGACTAAGAGGTTGCAGATTGAGGCTGACAAAGAGGCTAAAGCATTGGAAGCCGAGGAAAGAAGACAAGCTGCAGAAAGGGAAGAGAAGAAATTAGCTGCAGAAAGGGAAGAGAAGAAATTAGCTGCAGAAAGGGAAGCAGAAAAGGAGGAGAAGAGATTACAAAGGGAACATGAGTTACGACTAAGGGAGTTTGAGTTTCAAGGCCATGCTCCTGAAAATGGTGCCAGTCCCTTTGCCTCTGATGCTACGGTTACTCAGGGAGCCTCAACCTCAGCTATGAACTTTCATTTAGATCATTTTGTTGAGAAAGACGATGATATTGAGAGCTATATAAATAGGTATGAACTATTAGCCACCACGTATGGGTTAGAGAGAGAAAGGTGGAGCTTAAAGTTATCTCAGGGACTTCGTGGGGCAGCTTATGAAGTTTTTGCAAAAATGAGCAGAGGTGATCAGGAAAATTATGACATGCTAAAGCAGGCTCTTTTGTTAAGGTATGAAAAGAATGCAGAGTTTTACAGGAAAAAATTTAGAAATGCTAAACTACTGTCAGGTGAAACCTATCACCAGTTCTCTGCACGAATAGAGACATACTTGGAGAAATGGACTTCTCTGGGGAAAACCCAAGATCTTAAGGAAATGGTCCTTATAGAGCAACTAAGAGAGTCCATGGCTCCAGACCTGAGAAAGTTTCTCATGGAACAAGGTGCAGAGAGGCTGGGTGAGTTGCTAAATGTTGCTGAAAGGTATCAAGCAGCTCAAGCAGAGGTAACAGGTAATAAAAAGAAACAGGTGGATAACTTTAGGGCACCACAGAACTTTAATAAATTTGATCCTAGGGATCAAAATAAAGGTAAGCACCAATTTGATAGGCCACGGTATGACAATAAAAATAAATTCCCACAATTCGATGAAAGGAAATATGATGAAAGAAAATCTTTCAACCAAGGAAAAAGGTGGTGTAAAAATTGTAAGATGAACAATCATGACACTGACCATTGTAGAAGGAAACCTCCTCATTTTGCTGCTATGACATCGGGGAAAAAGGAAAAGAAGGGCAAACCTGAAGAATTACAGGAACCATACCACCCCCCAGTGTGTGAAGATGTCATTTGTAATGGTGTCACTATAAGATGTTTATATGATACCGGTTTAGATTACGATTCCGTTGTGAGTTCTCACCTGGTGCAGGCCGATCAATACACCACAGAAACAGTGGAGATTCAAACTGCAACCAAGGATGTAGCTACCATGACACTTCCCGTCGCCCGAATAAAAGTGAAAACGCGATATGTGGAAGGAATCATAAAAGCAGCAGTGATAAATGAGCCAATCTACCCTCTAATATTGGGGTGTAGATATGTCTTCTTGGGGAATCCCAAGAGACCTGTGATATTGGCAACAGTGCAGACCAGATCACAGACAAAGAAGGAGGAGGATAATCCAATAAATACTCACCCAGATGAGATGAGGAAGGCACAGGCTGAGGACAAAACACTCAAGCCATGTTTCAAGAAGTTGCCCAAATCTCATACACCTCCAGGCAAGGGAGAGTTTTATATGAAGAACAAATTGATATATAGGAAGGCTGGATCTGAATCCAATGGTCACGGACAGCTGGTCCTTCCCACTTCATATAGGACTAAAGTGTTGGAACTAGGGCATGCGATTCCCTTCAGTGGTCATATGGGAATCAGCGCAACAGGACAGCGAATAGCTTGTCACTATTTCTGGCCAGGAATAACTGAAGATATCAAACGATATGTAAAATCCTGTCCAGAGTGCCAACGAGTAGCACCTAAACATTGGACTGCACCAGCAACTCTGGGGGAAATGCCCATAGTGGGAACACCCTTTGAGAGAGTTGCCGTGGATCTTGTGGGACCTCTCACCCGAACCAAGAGAAGGAACAGCTACATTCTGACTCTGGTGGACACTTGTTCTATGTGGGGAGAGGCAGTAGCCCTGTCATCGATTGATTCAAAACATGTGGCAGAGGCATTGCTCACAATTTTCACAAGGTTAGGCTTTCCCAATCAAATCTTGACTGATAATGGCTCTCAGTTCAAGGGGAAACTAACTGAAGAAGTTTTCAGGATCTTCCAGGCCAAACACTTCCATTGTAGTGTGTATCATCCCCAAGGGAACGGCCAAGTGGAAAGATTTAACGGCACATTAATGTCGATCCTGAGAAAGTTGGCACACGAAAAAAACCAGATACATGGGACCAGTACCTGCACGCCGCCCTCTTTGCTTATCGGGAGGTACCCCATAGTTCAACCGGTATGGCCCCGGCAACATTATTGTTTGGAAGGCCAATAAAAGGTCCACTTGAAGCTTTGTTAAGAACGTGGACTGATGAAAAGGCAGAGGAAAACATTACATCTTCATACCAGTATGTGAATGAGCTGACCACTCGGTTAAAAACTGGCTGGAAACTTGCCAATGAAAATTTGAAACAAGCCAGGAAGAAACATGCTGCCTATTATAACAGGAAGGCGAAAGACAGAAATTTGGCTGTGGGAGAGAAAGTACTGCTTCTTTTGCCCGGGAGTCAGAATAAGTTACAAATTGGATGGCAGGGTCCATATACAGTTCTAGAGAAGGTGTCTAGAACAAATTATAAGATAGATAAGAAGGGGAAAGAAAAAAAATCTATCATGTGAATCTCCTGAAGAAATATTTGGAAAGAGAACATCAGGAAGAGACACACTTGTTGACCTTGTCCATCGCCATGGAGATGAAAAAGGAACCACTTTCATCAGTTGAATATCCATTACACCCCTGTGAGACAGCAGCACAGGTGAAAATCAGTACACATTTAACGAAAACTCAGAAAGAGAGAGTGCAACAGGTTCTAAATAATCATGCAGAGGTGTTAACAGACCGACCAGGGCATACAAACCTATTGGAATATGATATGAAACTCATAGACTCCACACCTGTCTGTATGAAACCATATTCGATTCCGTTTGCTAAGGAAAAAGCTTTGAAGGAAGAGATAGACTATCTATTGAAGGAAGGAATTATTTCGCACAGTGAGTCTTCGTATAGTTCCGGTGTTGTACTCTTAAGGAAGCCCTCTGGAGAACATAGACTCTGTATAGATTACAGGAGACTGAACGCTATTACAGAAGGACAGGTGGATCCATTGCCGGATACAAATCAGCTGTTTGCCAGGCTAAATAAAGCTAAATATTTCTCAAAAGTGGATCTGAGTAAAGGATACTATCAGATTCCAGTAAAGCCTGAGGTTAGACCATACCTAGCTTTTAGTACCTCAGAAGGACACTATGAGTTTAATAGATTGCCATTTGGATTGAAGAATGCGCCTAGTGTCTTCTCTAGAATGATGAGAAAATTATTGGATCCTCTGAATAATCCCTGTATAACAAATTTTATGGATGATATCCTTATAGCAACAGAAACATTTGAGGAACACATTGACTCTCTGAACATGCTGTTTGATCGACTTAGGGAGGCAAATTTAACAGCCCGACCAACCAAATGTTGCGTTGGATGTAAAGAATTGGAATTTTTGGGACACACAGTTTATCAGGGAAACATGACCCCTGACCCAAAGAATTTAGAGAAACTACAGAAAGCCCCGAGACCACAAACCAAGAAGGACGTGAGATCCTTTGTCTCATTATGTGGTTTCTACCAGAAGTATATCAAAAACTTTAATTCCATATGTGCACCGTTAACTGAATTGACACGTAAAGGACATCCAGATCGCATTACATGGACTCCACAATGTGAAATGACTTACCAAGAGTTGAAGGAAAAGCTCACAAGTAAACCCATTTTGAAATTACCTGACTTAAGTCAAGAATTCATAGTAAGGACGGATGCAAGTAATATTGGGCTGGGTGCAACTCTTCTACAGAAATCAGATGCATTGGATGGGGAATTAAGCCCAGTGGCATATGCTAGCAGAAAGTTGAATAAAGCTGAAATCAACTACTCAACTAGCGAAAAAGAATGTCTTGCAGTAATATGGGCGATAAAGAAATTCAATATTTATCTATATGGGAAGGCATTTAAGTTGCAAACAGATCACAAACCTTTATCGTTTTTAGCACAGGCTAAGCATGAGAACTCTAGGTTACTCCGATGGTCTTTGCTTCTGGCTCCATATAATTTTAGCATTGAGTATATATCTGGAAAAACAAATCTGGGAGCGGATTTTTTTAAGCCGCCATCCGTGTGATGAGAATCACCGTAAACCCCAGAAATAATAATAAATTTCTCTATGTGTATATAGAATAAAGGACTGACATATAATGTCTGTTTTAAGAGGGGAGGTGTCATGAAATATTCTAATCCACATATATAAATTATTAGGTTAATATGAAGCCTAACAAATAAAATTAATAAAGAGAAGAGCAATGGTAAAATAACAGTGCTGTCACAAAGAATGTACTCGAAATCCCCCTTGTTTTCTGCTTCGTCTGCAAATTGTAACGCTTTCACGTTGATATAAAAGCTTACTGTATTATTACCCGCCTTCTTCAATGAAACGTGTGCTGCATTTCTAAGAAAAACATTGAGACGTACTGCGTAATGACCTAAATTAATCCTAACATTAATTATACTGCGTTACCAAAACGAACGAACAGATGGACAAAAGGATAAAGAGAGAGGGGAGGGCTGAAAATCAGGAACGCATGCATCACGCGTGTAAGTCTACATGCACTAATTTTTTTTCAGACGGACAGTGATAAAATACACTACCCTTTCCCAGAGTTAGGTTTATAAATCATAAAAAACGCTTATTAGGAAAGATAACAATAGATGGGTTTACGGTTGAAAACATAACAGTACCCAGACAGCATATCTTCGAAACAGGAGGTAGAAAATACATATTTTGAATGCAGCCACGTAGCTCCTTTAAATTTGTATTTTTGGGTTCCTTAGGGCTTGCTGACAAATAATATGTAAAACGTTACGCAAATAGTCCAGGAATTAATAAATTATACCCAAAATAAAATATTGGGGGTGCCTGACAGCATAAAATCATTTCTGCTCATAAGATTTTTTTTTAACGTGTTTGAAAAAAATTTACGTTACAGAAATAGCCTACCATGTAAACTCCAAATTGATTGGAGCGCAACAAATGAAAGCCTAACCACGATTGGTCGGGCTATAAATACTATCTTGGTTGTTAGGGGAAACGGGGAAAGGTAACATTTTTTCAAACACTTGTCGAAACGGGGCTCATTGGTCAGACTCGCTGATATACACACTTGGGAGCGTTAGTTCGAAACCACTTGTTTAAAATAGCTTGATAAAGCATCAGTGCGTTGAAGCCAGCATATATTTGGCTAAATAAAAGCCTGGAAGATAAGCAGATGGGAATTTGTGCCAGTTTGTGCCAGAATTCATTGCTAATCAACGTATCTGTGTTTATTCGTATGAATTGTGGTAAGCTTGAACCATTCAATATCTTTTAATGAAAATTGAATGTGAATTGTGATTTATGCCTGTATATATATGTGTAGTTCAGTGGCCAACGTGAGGTAAAGCCTGTAATGCTCCAGCCTGAACAGAGGGTGTCAGAGAGAAGTAAAACGGCATGGAATGGCCAAACAGTACACTGACACCTGGATGATTGACTAGAAAGAAATAATGCTGGAAGTGCAGAGGCGTAGTAACCATTAAGAAGGGTAATACTGGAATAAAGTATTTCAAATGAAGCTGACAGTTGGCCTAATGCTCTGAACTCAATGTTTGTGCTGTGTTGTGATCAATGTAACAAGAGAGTTTATGTTAGTTATGAAGTAGAAGGTACATCCTTCTTGATTTCAGGGACAGTGGTCTTGATGGTACTGAGCAGCACCTAGTCAGAGCTTTGCTGAATCCAGTGTCGGACAGCATACTCCTTGGTCCTTTTAGCTATCAGTGAGGTGTCTCCTGAGCCCAGAGGAGAATTCGAGCAGAGGAGTCCTTTCCTGCCGCCATCACGCCAGATAAGCGAATTGGCCAGCTGAGCTCAACATTATGTCCCCTCATCTTGAACTGACTTTTTAAAATTAACATTAAGAGGGGAATTTACTTGTCTTAAAATCAGGAACTGTGAACATCTCCAATACTGGTCCCTAAAGACAAACTATTGAAGTCATGATGACAAATACCAACAGAGCTTGAACAAAACAAAACCAGTATTACCTCATTTTACTACTACACAACTGACACACATAGAACATTTGTAATAATATATGTCACTACAATATTCATATTAAATACATTCTGTACATAACTTGTAATTTAAATTGATTGTGATTCCTGGTTCCCTTGTAGTTGAATCAGGACACATATTCATTCATGCCAGTAATGAATACATATTGTTATTTGAAAGTTTATCAGTGACTCTTTTAAGATATCTTTGTAGAGTGTTATATGTATGTGAGTGTCACAGTGTTGTCAAGAGTAGTGGATTAAATTAAATTGTTTATCTGTCTGTTGTTGTGACTTACACTTCACCATACTCATACCCTAGACACATAACGTAGCATCACACTATTCCAGAATAATTCTGACTGAGATATATAGATATGTGGTAGCAAGTAAGGTTACCTATAATACACTACTCTTAATAGATATAGATACCTTCACAGCTGATCTCAGTCAGTACACTAAGTTCCCTATAAGTATTTATAACATCCCACTTCACCACAGTCTCTGATAATTCCAAACTCCAATATAACCAAAACAGTCCTTGTTAGGACTCAATCTATTGTCTTCTATAACTCAATCTGTTGTCTCAGATAAGACCAACTCCAATATAACCCAAAACAGTCCTTGTCAGGACTCAATCTATTGTCGCATCTAACTCCAATCTATTGTCTCCTATAACTCCAACCTGATATATCACCAACCAGTCCTCGTCTCATATACTCCTATCATAAGAACATAACAATATTGTTAGGATATATGTTACCAGCTATTGTCAGAGAGGGCGTGATATAGTATAGGGGGAAGGACATTGTTGTATCACACCTAGGTGTACATATTATTGGATTTATTCATGTATTGATTTATATTATGGGATGTATTCATGTATAAAATGTATTCATGTATTGAATCTATATTATTATTGAATGTATCCATGTATTAGTTTATCAGAAAGAATGTTTTGCAAGTAGACACCTGTCTTGTCTCGCTATTGCTAAATCATACTGAGCCATGTTGTCATTCATCCCACATGCATACATCGGAGACACGCTCATTTCACTCACACTAGAAATAGGTGGGCTTGAGGACAGAAATTAGCCCCTATTTTTGCTTTGTTACAGGTTTAATTGTGTCCTAAAAACCTGAGGTCGTATGTTCGAGTCAATCCCGCTGCCTGGAACTCCGCAGGAGCATAGAGGTTGACCAGACTCTACATCTTTGGTCCCCCTCAGTCTTGGGTGGGCTAAAGGAACGATACTCTGCCGGTGGTGTGAACCAAACAAAGAAGAACAGACTTAAGAGAGATGAGTACACATTAGTACCATTTCTGTCGGCATTGTGAGCATAGAACTGTCAATGAAGAAAACGTGAATTAGCGTAGCAAGAGACAATAATAAGATCATAGTGGATAAATTATACGTAAATAACAGCATAGCTGATAAACGTTATATCCTTAATTAACAGCACAGCTGATATAATTTTTGTTCCTATAATTGGAAAACGTGTTGTAATATTTATAAATATAAATATTTGTAAATCATATGTAAACTTACCAATTCATTTCATTCCATTTTTTTTGCAACATTCACCTTTCAGCACAAGAGTAGATAGTATATATATACTAAATAAAATATAAGGAAATTGTATTTTGAACGACTTGTCAATTTTATCATTGTTAAGTAAAAATCTGTTTCCTTGCTTTGTTTAATATCACAATTAGTTACACAGCAGAGGTGGCGCTTTATGTCGGTCTCCTCTATACTATTGTTTCGAGATCAGATCATTCACAGCCGTAACTAATTTGTGATACCAGTAGTTCTCTCAGACACTGGGACGTCACCATTTTCTGCAGAAATTCTATTTCTGTAATTTTCAGTACTATACTGATCCTACAGCCAAATAAAACCTCTCGCCACAAATAATTCAGACGTAATCATGACCGAATCCCGATCTAGGTCAACAATAATATCTTAATGCTAGTGCAGTGTAGTTGTCCACAGTCATATTCTGTATAGATTCATTCGTGTCCTTTCAGCATACAGTTTCTCCATCTTAATTACGGATCAAATAAATATCAATTCATTGTCATCGTCAATTCATCGTCAAGGTGGACAATACTATAATACTCAGTCCATAAGACGCGATACGACACACTTTAAGATTTCCTCAAGAATGTCAAACAACATGGCACACGTCAACACCCCAAAAACGGGCGTACCGAAAACAGCTGAGATGCGCAACGGTGTCAGAACTCTACACGTCTGGTTAATCCAAAAGTTTCAACTACAGCGTGCAACTTTTAACACACTGACTCTACTAGTAAGTTTGGGAATACAAAGGTGACGAGGAAGGGAAGTGATTACCCCATCTCCCAAAGCTAGAACTAGTGACTCTAACATTTCACTGTACTGCGGCAGTATCTCACATGAGACTACCTTTACCTTTCCCCGTGTCTTCAACTTATTACGGTTGTGATCAACGTGTTATTTGGAGCCGCGCTGGTGTAATGGCTACGGCGTTGTACTGGCGACCAGGTTTTCATGGTTCAAACCCGGGCGTCAGCGTTTGAAGGAATGTTTACCACCGGAAATTTGACTGAATAACCTGAACGGCTCCTGCACATAAATCCCGTGTGGATGGGAAGGAGCGAAGCTCCTGACCGGGTTGGAAGGAAAGTCCACTGACCCCCCAGCCTCCCAATGACATGTCATTGGGCCAAAAGAGCTGGAAAGCTCGAGTGCCGCTCGTTAGAGAAAAAAAACAAAAAAAAACGTGTTATGTCAGTTTTTATGATCAAAATACGTTATGTCATTATAATCTTTAACATTTATCTGCCCAAGGAGCATACGCCTTCAACAAATTTATGAGAATTCTTCCTGTCCCGTGCCATCAGCTTAATTTCTTTTCATATCTTCTTCATTTCCTTCGTATCTATCTCCAGTTCTCTTCCCCACCTGTTATTTGGACTCTATCTGTATCTAATAAGGGTAGTGTATTACAGATGACCTTACTTGCTACCACATATTTATACCTCAGTCAGAATTATTCTGGAATATTGTGATGACTACGTTGAATGTCTAGGGTATGTATATGATGAAGTGTAAGTCACAACAACAACAGACAGATAAACAATTTAATTTATTCCACCACACGTGACAACACTGTGACACTCACTCACATTTAACACTCTATAAGACTATTCTTAAATGAGGCACTGGTAAATTTTCAAATATAAATATGTATTAATTACTGTCACTGATATATATGTGTCCTGATTCAAATACAAAGTGAACCAGGAATCACAATCAAGTTTAATTACAAGTTATATGTACAGAATTTATCAATCTGAATCTTGTAGTGACATATTTTATTAACATTATCCTATGTGTGTCAGTTGTGTAGTAGTAAAATGAGGTAATACTGGTTTTGTATTTCAAGCTATGTTGGTATTTGTCATCATGACTTCAAGTGTTTGTTTCTGTTGGAACTAGTATTGGAGATGTTCTCAGTTCCTGGCATTAAAACAATTAATTTCCCCTCTTATTTTTTTTACAATGTCAGTTTAAGATGGGGTTACATAACGTTGAGCTCCGCTGGCCACATAGTCTTATCTTTCGTGATGTCGGCAGGAAAAGACTCCTCTGCTCGATTGCTCCCCTGTGTTCTGGAGACACCTCACTGTTTGCTATATGGACCAAGGAGTATGCTGTCCGCCTCTGGATTCAGCAAAGCTCTGACCAGGTGCTGCTTCAATAACTTTTGGACCACGGTCCCTGAAACAAGAAGGTTGTACCTCCTACTTCAGAACTAATTTATACTCTATTTCTACACTGAGCACAATACATAACAAACCATTAGTTCAGAGCGGTAGGCCAACTGCTATCTTCATCTGAAACAATTTTCACCAGTATATTCCTCTCTAATGGTTATTACGCCTCTGCGATTCCAGCATTATTTCTTTCTAGTCAATAATATAGGTGTCAGTGTACTGTTTGGCAATTCCATGTAGTTTTACTTTCCTCCGACACCTTCTGTTCAGGCTGGAGCATTATATAGGCTTTACCTCATGTTCGCTACTGAACCACACATATATACAGACATAAATTATCAATTTACATTCAATTTTCATTAAAAGATATCAAATATTTCAAGCTTACCACAATTCATGGAAATAATACAGAATTACGTTGACCGGCACTGAATATAGCACAATTTCGATCTGCCGATGTCCCAGGCTTTTATTTAGAAAAATATGCACTGGCGCTCAACGCACTGGTTCTGTAGTAAGTTTATTTGCAAATGTGGTGTTGACCTGACGCCTCTAATTGACTATATTGGCAGGTCTAACCAATCATGCCATGTTTACACAGCTTTTCAAAAAAGTACTCCTACTCACGTTTCCCCTAACAACAAAGAAGTAGTATTTATAGTCCGACTAATCGTGTTTAGCCTTACATTTATTTTCCGCCAATCAAATAGGAGGTAACATGTCAGCCTATTTCCCGTATAATGGTGTGTTGAAAATCTGTCACTGAGCGATTCTGATATGGGTGTTGTCTGACATCCCTCACTATTTCTTTTGGCTATAATTTGGTAATTCCTAGACTATTTGCGTAACGTTTAACATATTTTTTGTCGGCAAGTCCTAAGGAACCCAAATATATAAATTTAAAGGAGCTAAGTGGCTGCGTTCAAAATATGCACTTTCTTCTACCTCCTGTTTACTTCGAAAACGATGTGGTGTCTGGGTACTGTAATGTTTTCAAACGTAAACCAGTATAATGTCATATTTCCTAATAAGCGTTTTTCAGGATTTTAAAACCTAACTCTGGTATGGGTAGTGTTTTTATCACTGTCGATTTGAAAAAAAGCTAGTGCATGTGGCCTTACACGCGTGATGGCAGCAATTGTGTATCGCGCGACGCGTGTTTAGTGTTGCATGTGTTCCTCCGATCAGCCCTCCCTTCTTTCTATCTTTAGTCCATCTGTCTTTCGTTTTAGGTAACGTAGTGTATAAAAAGACATGAATGGAATTTTAAATCTAGGTCAACCTGCGTATCTCAAGGTTTTTCTTAGAAATGCAGCACATGTTTTATCGTAGAAGGCGGGTATTGCAGCAGTAGGCTTTTACTATCAACGTGAAACGTTACAATTTGCAGACGAAGTAGAAAACAAGGGGGATTTCGAGTACAGTCATTGTGACAGCACTGTTCTTTACCATTCTTCTTTCCTTTTATTAAATTTAATTGTTAGGCTTTAAATTTACTTTTTAATTTATATATGTGGATTAGAATATTTCACGACAGCGCTCTAACCATTTTGCGCAAAACATCATCATCATAATCTTTTGCATTCCTTGCTGAACACGAAACCAATCAATACAGCTGGTCGCCTTGCAGGACGTCTGCACCAACCAGGCACATTCTCTGGCAACGATGCTTTCCGTGGCCCCTTTATTTTACATCATGAGGTTGCCAGCCCCATCCACAACCTCATATTAGTTACATTGTACAATGTGAGGGTTCAGTAGTCCTATTCTTTCTTTGTCTCTTCAGAGATCCCATGTACGGGGCAAAGACGTCGTTTACTATTATCAAAAACGCAAACAACCAGCAAGCTCGTGCAATAATGTGTCATCGGATGGCCTACTACTGATACCATAGCATCATTCGTGCTAATAGTTATCATTTAGATTAGGAAAAATAGTTACGAGGTTTTATTGAAATAGACTCGAGATACGCAGTTATCAGATTGAAACTGAAACTAGGTTAAATAGCGACTCAACGCTATTTTTTGGCGGGAGTTGCTCAGCAACCGATGACGTAAATCGGAATAGCCGAGACACCCCATCGGTAGGCATATAAGACCCAATAAAATAAATAAAGAAGTATTAGACTGACCAACCAGAAAGGTTGTAAAAGCGCGCAACACTATGCGAAGGCAAATGTCGATATCCGAAATCAGTTGATCCCCAGAAGCCAGTTTGTACGAACGTAGACCTGCTGGTCTTGAAGTTATCAAGATATCAACTCTATAAAGTAGATAGTTTTTTTATAATGTTGGGAATTCTTGATTACCTGTAAGTACAGCTTCGTGTGACCTTTTTAATGTTTCAGAATAAAACCTAGTTAGGCCAGAAATGCCTAAATGTCGGGAGAACGAGATGAATTTATTTGAAATGAAACGGAGCTCGTAAAGGTCAGATTTAGCTACAAATCATAAAGAAGAGGTAGAAGTACTGTCATTTACCCCTGAGTCGGATAAATCTAAGAAGCAAACGAACAGGAACTAAGTCAAAATACATACCCCAACTTGGATAGGCTACAGGGAGAAAATAGCCTATAAATAACCACAAAGATGGGAGCCGCGATAGCATAGTGGTTAGTGCACTGGCTTCCTAGCGCAGTGGTCTATGGTTCGATCCCCAGGTGAGGCGGGATATTTTTAGGCCACAAACGGCTCCTGGGTCGACCCAGCCCCAAATGGGTACCAGAGCAACTCTGGGAAGGTTAAGGCGGCCGGCGTGATGCCGACCACATCACCCCTCGTGTGCCGACGGTCAAGATAATATGGGCCTAACACCATATTCCCAATATGCCTCAATAGGCGTTTAACGGGTTCCTTTTTTTTTTAACCACAAAGATACATTTTTATGAGGATTTGTAAATGAATGCATGCAAATGACTTTGTGGATTGCGTATACAAGGAAATAAACTTGTTTTATTGGATCCTGAGGACTTTTCTTGACTACCTCATGTTGAAGGTTTTACAGTAAATAGACAAGAAATGCCATCTCTGGCAGTATACCAGTATCTTGACTTGAGTGATACAATAAACAAACACACAAGAAACTAGAACATACATGCCTTATAAAAGAATCTACACACCCCACGGTCACAAATGCACGGCGTTACTTCTGTCGTTACTGACTGCGCGACAAGTTAATTTACTGTCAAGATGCAAAATATACATCAAGTTAATTTAAAATATACAGGTAAAAGGGTAAAGGATCCCGTTACACGCCCATTGAGGCATATTGGGAATATGGTGTTAGGCCCATATTTTCTTGACCATCGGGACACTAGGGGTGATGTGGTCAGCATCACGCCGTCCGCCTTAACCTTCCCAGAGTTCCTCTGGTACCCAATTCATGAGGCTGCGTCGACCCCGGAGCCGTTTGCGGTTTAAAAATCCCGCCTCAGCTGGGGATCGAACCATGGACCACCAAGCTAGGAAGCCAGTGCACTAACCACTGCGCCACCATGGCTCAAAATATAACGGCTGACTGAAAAAGTCACTTCATATTTTTAAATTGTTATTTCTCCATTCCTCTCCAACTCATTTAAAGTGACTAATGTCAAGGTGTTGTCACGTGCTGGCCTTCAGAGCATGTATACACTGCTTAGACAGCGCAGACTACGCTGGCTTGGCCATGTTCGCCGCATGGAAGATGGTTGCATCCCGAATGATATCTTCTACGGACAGCTGGCTGATGGCAAAAGAACGGTTGGGCGACCACAGCTGGGATTCAAAGATGTGTGCAAGAGAGACATGAGGTCACTGGACATAAATCTAACAACCTGGGAGGATGAAGCTGCCGATCGCACGAAGTGGGGATGCTATCTACGACGTCACATCAGACTGGGCGAAAAGAAGCTCGCACAACAAGCAGAAGAGAGGAGAAAACGTCGAAAGGAACACCAGGAAATAAGCAGCTGAGGGGTGTCACCTTAGGGGCACATTCCCATAGTCAGTTATGACTGAAGGGGTTAAAAATATTATTATTATCCAACTCATTAATATGAAATAAATGTCAAATTAAAGAGAATTGTCATTTTATTAGACAAATGAAGTGTCAAGTAACCTTTAAAAGTTAACCTGAAATTTGATCAGTTAACATACGATTTTATAACGGGCAGTAATTTTAGCAGTCTTTTGTTACGTCAATTTATTTGCCGTTTTTTATAAATTTTATTTTGTTTATGAGAAGGAAAAAAAAAGCATATACAACGTACTTGCAAAATGGAAGTTATTGCCCATAGTTTTGATATATTGTTTTAAAGATATATCCAATATTTACAAGTGACGATATGCAAATTACAAAATAGAACGTAACTTCTCACACACTCTGTAGATAAGATATTAATCTCGATGATTATAATGAAGTAAGGTATAATTTAAGAGGGTTCATTACTTGATTGGTGCCGCTTGATAGTGATGTTCATACCGAGTCAGTCTGTCGTTAAGTATGGGTATAAAAGAGAGAAATGGGATCCTCTTTGAGTGGACGTGGGGGGTAGCAGTTTCCAAATGGCTGTTTTCGTTATTACCAGTTATGACGAATTGAAAAATGTACCGAAAAACTTTCCAAGCTTTTAATATACCACAGGAAGTGTCATTTTCAAAACGTGGAATGTTGCCGAGTTCGTAACATTAATACTATATTCATATTTTTCGTCTTTTCAAGTTAACTACCAAACTATATGAAACTGTTTATCATGGCAACCAGCGATAGGGTCACAACTAACTCTCGCGTACCTCGCCTAAATGCTGAAACGTGTTCAAGCACTTGGTTTAAAGGTCTAGCTATGACGAAGACAGTGACAAAATCGTAAACATTCATTCAAATATTGATTTTAATAGCAATGATAACAATAGCAGTGAAGATCCAAGCATTAGTGAAAATGAAGATATTGCAAGTCACAGCAAGTTTTTAATTACACTGATTGCCCTTATAAAAAGCCTCATCTGCAACGAAAGAACTGTTTTACTTTGTGCCATACACTTGATCCTACAGGTTAAACACACTACAAACATTGATGTACTGTAAATAATCTATTTGTGACGGTATTGCCTCCCCTGCTTTGCAGTAGTGATCCAACATTGGCCAGAACTCAAGTGTATTTACTATGGGCCTTCAAAGGTATCTACCTTCGCACAAGATTACTCTTGGCAGAGATGTAGATAGAAGGGTAATGGCACTTCTATCATAAAGGGAGTCTTCACAAGATATTCAGATAAGCGAAAACTATGATGCTTTGGCTGAACACGTTAATTCTAGAATCTGCCGACCACTTTTGTGAAGAATTAAGCAATGATTAATTTCATTAAGCCCCCACCTCTGATCTACTCAGTGGAATTCTTGTTATTCTGGTATAGCTCTGTTTAGAGTGTGTGTAGTAAATTGACTGAGACAAACATGCAGTACATTTAAAAATATTAAATCGAAGTTAAATTTGTAAAAGTACAAATAACACAATTTAATAATCACTTAAGTTTTAGCAGTTTGAAAATAATTGAATAGTTTAGAAGAAAAGTTTCATCATTGATTGATAGTAGAGTCGATGAAAAAAAGTTCACTTTGGCAGCGTATATTTTGCACTTAGCTGCCAATAGTAGTTTCTGCTCCCGCTGATGGGTTCTTTTTACACTGCTCACGCTCGTCGCTGGTCAAGGTTGTCGGGAACAGCTCGTTTCCCAGAAATGTTAAGGAGAGTCTACAAAGTTGGTCCCCCGTCTTAAAGCGTAGGCCACTGTTACCTTCTTGTTCCAGAGATAGTACTTTTGTTCTGGTACCACCAATAACTATAATAAAGAATAGAAACGAAACGCTCTTCTGAGTATTGCATTTCCCGACACATACTTATGTGTCCCCTTTCTTCTATTCTACCATCCCATTTATCTCAGAATTTACCCTCGATGAGAATTCAATCGGGATAAAACTTTCGTTATATTTAAACTGCACAGCTTTAGCTTTACATTACATTTAAATGAAAAAGGTTAATAGTACAGATAGAATATGTTTACATTTATATTTCCCCTGATTGAAAAGTGTTCACAATATAAATTGAATATGTTTTCATTTATGTTTACACTGATTTGAAAAGTTTGAAAACTTCCATTAAAATTAAAGATTTCCTGGGCTGAATCGTCATAATGAATACTCCAATAAAAGGTGTCCGGTCTGATAAATAAAAATTCTGAATTCTAACTACTGGCAAGTCTGGTGTCTTTGGCAAGAATGAATCTCACAGGAAACTAGACAGACAAGCGTCAGGTTATATTCACTGTCCTACCCCGCTCTGTTTGTTATAGAGCTCAAATGCTCAGTCAATCTGATTTGAATATTTTGCATGACTCATCTAGTGCAAAATTTCAAACATTACTTTTCTGAAAATGAACTGTAAACATCCGATTGCCCTGTGTACCAACTCACAAACGCATCGATAACCTCACACGACAATGTGTGTAAGATGTAACAAATTATTACTTTCATGTAAAGTAATCTCTTTGTAACAAGGTGTACCGGAAACGATTATGTCATGCTTGGCTGTCCAGAATGTGTCGCACAGACGATTAATCTCTTATCTGTCGCGCCCACTGGCCTAATCTTAGCAAAGCTTTGTCGCACCCTGGAAAACGCGATGTATTTTCACCAACAAGGGGCGTCAGATGTTTGAACAAACAAACTCTCTGCTACACAGCATGCAGAAAGAAAAAGGTGCGACTCGGAAAATAATCGCAATAAAATCAGCACAAAAATGTAACTGATACTGCCGTAGTGAAACAGAGATCGAGAGGGGTCGCCCCATTTTGTCACACTATTGATATTGTGTTTTGTCAAATGGGTGCTTCTTCAAAGTTACTTGCTATTTTTTCTTTCTTTTTTTTTTTTGGAACCGGAGCGATTACCTAGATTGCTGATAGTGTAAATATAAGTCAGTTTGAATGTTCTTGGACTTTTTTCTTTTTATTATTGGAAATACTTTCTGATACCCACCTAGAGAATGGCATTACTTACTTAGTCGTTCCTCTTCTACCGTGAGGTGTAGAAATGTGGAAGAAAGAGCGCCAACCTTTCCTATCGGCTGTCGTCCTCCTGGCCTGGTTCCATTCTAGTCCTCAGTCCTTCAAAGGTTGTCTAATGTTGTCCTCCTAGCGGACGTTGAGTCGTCCTGGAGGTCTGGATCCCTGGCTCTTAGTTTCCCATGCTTTTCTTGGCAACCGATCTTCTCCCGTTCTGCAGACATGGCCAAACCACCTTAGTTGAGACTGTTCTACTTGGGTCTGCAGGGGTTGGGTTTTTAGACCTTGACGTATCGTCTGGTTGCGGGCCATGTCTCTTCTTGTTACACGCTTAGAAAATCGGAATTCGCTGGCAGGGTGACAAGTTTAAAGAATTTTTAATGCCTTTTTGTGCGCAAATCACATTATACTATTTCTAATATCTACCATAACTAACAAATACATAATTCTTTTAGCTGTTTATAACAGCACATTTATTTATGTTCAAAATGACGTAGCATTTATAAAAATCTGGTACAATAAGAAAAACTACCGCTTACTGTCAACACCTTGGGGGTTAAAATTTAAACAAAAATTAATTTGGTCACAGCGTGTCGTTCAATTTAGTTCTGCAGGTCACGTATTTTTTTTTTCCACCTGAGGTCTTAGCATTCCTTTTCATCTTCTCTCCTGCTTTACTCTCCTCTCTCTCTCTCTATTTTGATCGCTTTTTTTCTTCTCTTCTAAATCCACACCAATTCCCGAAGATTCGAGGCTTCTATGGAGGGTTACCATTCATGCCATCGTCATCCAATTTGGACCTTCCGTGAAGTGATTATGTTGAAGGCCTGTGCTTCCCAGAGATCAGAAGGTATGAAGACCGCAACAATCGACGCAGCTTGACAAGAAATGTATGTAGTACACTGACAATGTCCCATGTAGCCGCCGAGGGTCTCTGAGAAGGTAAAGTGAGAATATAAACCTTATCTCTCAGGTATGTCTCTCTAGAGGCAAATAATAAGAAGAGGTTGTGCATGAGGATAAGAACCTCTTCGTGGACAAAAAAGTGTTAAAAAAACACAGCTGCATAAGAAAATGAATACTTTGGTGCAGCCAGTGGTGGTTCCATGTTTCAAAGTGGTGCGTGGTCCTGCTTTTGCGCTATCCATCACCAGATCTCATGTCTCACTGGCAATTGTCAGGTTCTTGTCATCAGTTCCACACTGACGATAGATAGTGCACATAATGAAAATCCGTTGTTAGCATTAAATGACAGTCGTTGGTCTGGATGCTCGCAGGATAGAAGAAACAGTCGTTGGTCTGGATTCCCGGAGGGTAGAAGAAAAAGTCGTTGGTCTGGATTCCCGGAGGATAGAAGAAACAGTCGTTTGTCTGGATTCCCGGAGGATAGAAGAAACAGTCGTTGGTCTGGATTCCCGGAGGATAGAAGAAACAGTCGTTGGTCTAGATTCCCGGAGGATAGAAGAAACAGTCGTTGGTCTGGATTCCCGGAGGATAGAAGAAACAGTCGTTGGTCTAGATTCCCGGAGGATAAAAGAAACAGTCGTTGGTCTGGATTCCCGGACGATAGAAGAAACAGTCGTTGGTCTAGATTCCCGGAGGATAGAAGAAACAGTCGTTGGTCTGGATTCCCGGAGGATAGAAGAAACAGTCGTTGGTCTGGATTCCCGGAGGATAGAAGAAACAGTCGTTGGTCTGGATTCCCGGACGATAGAAGAAACAGTCGTTGGTCTGGATTCTCGGAGGATAGAAGAAACAGTCGTTGGTCTAGATTCCCCCAGGATAGAAGAAACAGTCGTTGGTCTGGATTCCCGGAGGATAGAAGAAACAGTCGTTGGTCTGGATTCCCGGAGGATAGAAGAAACAGTCGTTGGTCTGGATTCCCGGAGGATAGAAGAAACAGTCGTTGGTCTGGATTCCCGGAGGATAGAAGAAACAGTCGTTGGTCTAGATTCCCGGAGGACAGAAGAAACAGTCGTCGGTCTGGATTCCCGGAGGATAGAAGAAACAGTCGTTGGTCTGGATTCCCGGAGGATAGAAGAAACAGTCGTTGGTCTGGATTCCCGGAGGATAGAAGAAACATTCAATGTTCTACATTCCCGGAGGATAGAAGAAACAGTCGTTGGTCTGGATTCCCGGAGGATAGAAGAAACAGTCGTTGGTCTGGATTCCCGGACGATAGAAGAAACAGTCGTTGGTCTGGATTCTCGGAGGATAGAAGAAACAGTCGTTGGTCTAGATTCCCACAGGATAGAAGAAACAGTCGTTGGTCTACATTCCTCCACGATATAAGAAACAGTCGTTGGTCTGGATTCCCGCAGGATAGAAGAAACAGTCGTTGGTCTGGATTCCCAGAGGATAGAACAAACAGTCGATGGTCTACATTCCCGGAGGACAGAAGAAACAGTCGTTGGTCTGGATTCCCGGAGGATAGAAGAAACAGTCGTTGGTCTGGATTCCCGGAGGACAGAAGAAACAGTCGTTGGTCTGGATTCCCGGAGGATAGAAGAAACAGTCGTTGGTCTGGATTCCCGGAGGATAGAAGAAACAGTCGTTGGTCTGGATTCCCGGAGGATAGAAGAAACAGTCGTTGGTCTGGATTCCCGGAGGATAGAAGAAACAGTCGTTGGTCTGGATTACCACAGGATAGAAGAAACAGTCGTTGGTCCGGATTCCCGGAGGATAGAAGAAACAGTCGTTGGTCTAGATTCCTGGAGGATAGAAGAAACAATCGTTGGTCTAGATTCAAGGAGGATAGAAGAAACAGTCGTTCGTCTGGATTCCCGGAGGATAGAAGAAACAGTCGTTGGTCTGGATTCCCATAGGATAGAAGAAACAGTCGTTGGTCTAGATTCCCGGAGGATAGAAAAAACAGTCCTTGGTCTGGATTTCCGGAGGATAGAAGAAACAGTCGTTGGTCTGGATTCCCGGAGGATAGAAGAAACAGTCGTTGGTCTGGATTTCCGGAGGATAGAAGAAACAGTCGTTGGTCTAGATTCCCGGAGGATAGAAGAAACAGTCGTTGGTCTAGATTCCCGGAGGATAGAAGAAACAGTCGTTGGTCTGGATTCCCGGAGGATAGAAGAAACAGTCGTTGGTCTGGATTCCCGGAGGATAGAAGAAACAGTCGTTGGTCTGGATTCCCGGACGATAGAAGAAACAGTCGTTGGTCTAGATTCCCTGAGGATAGAAGAAACAGTCGTTGGTCTGGATTCCCACAGGATAGAAGAAACAGTCTTTGGTCTAGATTCCCGGAGGATAGAAGAAACAGTCGTTGGTCTGGATTCCCCCAGGATAGAAGAAACAGTCGCTGGTCTGGATTCCCGCAGGATAGAAGAAACAGTCGTTGTTCTGGATTCCCGGAGGATAGAAGAAACAGTCATTGGTCTGGATTCCCGGATGATAGAAGCAGTCGTTGGTCTAGATTCCCGGAGGATAGAAGAAACAGTCGTTGGTCTGGATTCCCGGAGGATAGAAGAAACAGTCGTTGGTCTGGATTCCCGGAGGACAGACGAAACAGTCGTTGGTCTGGATTCTCGGACGATAGAAGAAACAGTCGTTGGTCTGGATTCCCGGACGAGAGAAGAAACAGTCGATGGTCTAGATTCCCCCAGGACAGAAGAAACAGTCTTTGGTCTGGATTCCCGGAGGATAGAAGAAACAGTTGTTGGTCTGGATTCCCGGAGGATAGAAGAAACAGTCGTTGGTCTGGATTCTTGGACGATAGAAGAAACAGTCGTTGGTCTGGATTCCCGGAGGATAGAAGAAACAGTCGTTGGTCTGGATTCCCGGAGGATAGAAGAAACAGTCGTTGGTCTCGATTCTCGGACGATAGAAGAAACAGTTGTTGGTCTGGATTCCCGGACGATAGAAGAAACAGTCGTTGGTCTAGATTCCCCCAGGATAGAAGAAACAGTCGTTGGTCTGGATTCCCGGACGATAGAAGAAACAGTCGTTGGTCTAGATTCCCCCAGGATAGAAGAAACAGTCGTTGGTCTGGATTCCCGGAGGATAGAAGAAACAGTCGTTGGTCTGGATTCCCGGAGGATAGAAGAAACAGTCGTTGGTCTGGATTCCCGGACGATAGAAGAAACAGTCGTTGGTCTAGATTCCCCCAGGATAGAAGAAACAGTCGTTGGTCTGGATTCCCGGAGGATAGAAGAAACAGTCGTTGGTCTGGATTCCCGGACGATAGAAGAAACAGTCGTTGGTCTGGATTCCCACAGGATAGAAGAAGCAGAGTTAAGTCTAAAGAACACGTCAACAAGAGAACTCGAGATATAAATGAACACGCTGTTTCTTGAGCTGATGGCACGGGAAATGAGGACTTCGCACACGTTTGTTGAAGACCTATGCTCTATGGGCAGCATAAAGAAGTATATATATATATATATATATATATGTAGCGTATGCCTTTTGCACGCCACATGATAGTGGAATTAAATATAGTGCTCGCAAGTGTTAGCACCTTTTTGTGGTCGCTAGTTGCATATGACGTCGTTTTTTGTTTGGCTTAGCGACATTATTATTGTTCATGTCTCCACTGTGTGGGCTGGACGTGTTTACTGTCTAGCTGGCAGTCTTAAAACGTGTTCCTATCTGGAACTAATTGGATAGTGTATATTATAAGGATAATGGATCAAGATATACAGGATTTTATCATGCATCATGTCTTTACAATCGTGATTAAAATGTACGTGTGTTTAACAAGGAGTTCGGATTCATTTCATAGCGTTGCCACAGTTGGTGTCGTTCTGATGTTAAAGCATTGATAGTTTCATCTGGCCTGGGAACTTAGATAACCAGTCATTCATATACGCCGTAGCACACCTATTATACTGATTATTATAACGCCGCATCCGCATCGCCATATATATATATATATATATATATATATATATATATATATATATATATATATATATATATATATAATATATATATATATATATATATATATATATATATATATATATATATATATATATATATATATACTAGTCACAAAAAGTAGGGGATATTTTAAGATGGTATGTATTATTTTACAAAAGAGTGGATTTCGTAATTTAATGGTTGTATGGACATATCGAGCACGCTGTTCTCCACTCTCACGTGCAATATCTTTTTGACCTGGTGAGTCGTGATGAGTAAGCCAATACCAAGAACAGAGGTGGGGGCCCATCCGTAAAGTTCACACATTATTCTTTTTCACAAAAATGCGTGTATCTCGGGTTTGATGAACACTACTCACCATGGACAGGTATAAAAAGACTCTGCAACAGATAAAATTTCTTTTCTTCGTCATGGAACGTTTGACAGAACAGCAGAGATGGATAGGCAAAGGCATGTTGCAAACCGGAAGTCGGCAAGTGGATGTTGCTCGGAACTTCAATGTTTCACAGTCAGTTGTCAGCAGACTGTGGAACAGGTATCAAAATTTCCGCACAGTGGATGATCTGCCTCGGACTGGCCGCCCAAGAATCACTACACGCCGCCAAGATCAACTTCTTGTTACTCAGGCCCTCAGAACTCGGACTCTAAATGCTACTCAACTTCAGCAACACCTTCAATAGACTACTGGGATCCGGGTCTCAACTCAGACAGTACTAAACCGTTTGCACCAAGTGCAACTGGCCTCACGCAGACCGTTTGTAGCTTTGCCCATGTCACCACAACACAGGCAAGCAAGAATGGATTGGTGCCAACGTCATCATCGGTGGACCAATCAACAGTGGGCATCAGTGATGTTTTCTGATGAGTCCCGTTTCGTTTTGGATTTTCATGATCGTCGAATACGTGTCTGGCGACGGCGAGGTGAGCGTTACCAGCCTCCTGCAACTGTTGCACACAACCGTTATGGAGGTGGCAGTGTAATGGTGTGGGCAGGCATCTGTATGAATGACAAAACCGACCTTCACATATGCTAGGTCAATATCACAGGGCTCTACTACCGTGACAACATCATCGAGCCTATCGTTGTGCCATTTGCTCAACGGCATGGACCAGATTTCATCTTCCAGGATGACAATGCACGTCCTCACCGTGCTGGTGTCGTCCAAGATCACCTTCTGATGCAGCATATTCGAACGTTACTGTTGCCGCCGATGTCCCCAGACCTGTCTCCTATTGAGCATTTGTGGGACCTCCTGCATAGACGCATCCAACAACGTCCAGCCACTCCACAGACTCTTCAGCAGTTAGCCCAGGCCCTTCAGCAGGAGTGGCAGAGAATTCCTCAAGACAACATCAGAAGGTTTATTTGCAGTATGAGACGTCGTTGCAATGCATGTTTAGCGGCAAACGGGGGCCCTACACGCTTTTATAAATATTGGAATATTTTTGTGAAAATGAAGTACCTACCCCGCCTTGGTTGCCAGTGCGACTAAAATCATGTGAGTAAAGCCATAACACTTCTTATACCGCAAATGCTCAAGTTTACTTGTACGAAGGAATAAATGAACTAATTTGAAATATACTGTCTTTGGATAACTTTTAAATTCAATATCCCCTACTTTTTGTGACAGGTATATATATAATTTTCCTGTTAGCTCCTGTTGAAGCATAGAACCACAACTGTAGCTTGTCTCCTGGCAGGAAGCCTGCACTAATCATTCACATGAATTCTGTGCAAATTGTCTTTCATGACGTAGTTGCAAGCCCCATGTAAAACTTCATATTAGTTGCCTTGCACGAAATGCCTGAGGGTAGAGTTGTCTTATTTTATTTTCCTTGTCTGTTGAGAGACCCCCGGATATGACACACGATGTGTATTTTTTTTTTTAAACAAAGTTTTGCCTCGTTTTAGCGAGGCGCGTCCCGTTCAACCTAGTCGGTTATATTAGGGCGCATCTCCAAATATGAAAGACCTTTAGGTGTGATGGAAGTACTATACTACGATGTTTATATGTAAATGTATAAATATTGATATATAGTCAAATAAACACAGACTTTATTTTTTTCCAGGCCTCTCTCCCTCCCCGTGTCTCGCGTTTATAAGCAAATTAATAATGAAATTATAAAATTCAGTTAACAGTATCTACAAATCATCAACATATACTTGAACTTTTGGAAATACAAACCCTATTATTACACATAGGCACGTGAGAAGGTCTAAATTTATTTTTAATAATCCGAGATGCAAAAAATACCGCAGGTAATGGAGAATCAATTGAACAGTTAAGAGAGCAACACGTCTGCCGACCTAAAGAAAAATCGCGGGAAAGAGGGGAAAAATGAAATACGCGCCGAGTTTACGATCCTGTGAGTGGCAGTTTTCAGTTCTGGATTAGCCGTGCAGACGTGAAATCGATTGTCATAAATTCAGTGTGCATTTGCATGTGTGTTTATGCTTTGCGTGTTTGTATGTGCGTCTGAGGAAACGAGTTTTATGTGTGTGTAGTTGTGTGTGTGAGATAGGTTGAACGGCAGAGATGGTGGCTTCACTATATTTTATCATCATCATCTTTGCGCCCCTTACAGGCATACAGCCACCACTGTAGCCAGTGGCGTCAGTGTGGGGGGTGCGGACCGCACCAGGTGACACCATCAGAGATGGTGACACCAAAATGACTGTCTAAACAATTGTTGTGCAGTGATTCAGCAGAAATTTATTATTTTTTATAAAAATATCCCTGTAGTTAGTTATAACCATAAAACCACTTTTCGTAAGCCCAGCTTAGATGTACTGTATCAATATACCTACGTTTTTACTTCGAATTCTATTGTTGTCTTACCGAACTTTCACTTAACCACATGAAACTATGTAAATATAAATACATTTAGGCTGTGCGTATGAAATTGTAATTTAAAGATGTAATTTTAATTTTGCTAGTTGTTTTTGTCACGACTATTGCCATTACATTCAGTGATATACGGGAATTACGATTTACGAGTAACATTAGTACAAAAAACATTACTAAGGATTCTGTATGGTCTGGTACGGGAGGAGGTCCATGGGGGTGACACTATGAGTTACCGCACTGGGTGACATCAACACTAGTGACGCCACTGACTGTAGCTTGTCCCTTACCGGAAGCCTGTACCCAGCATTCACATGTTCCTGCAGCGGTAGTTTCCCTGGCAATATGTTTTCATGAATGAGGCTGCCAACCGATACTTTAAAATGCTTTATTTTAACTAAAATTGTGTGGACAGACCCAAAAAAAATGAGTTAAGAAAAAGCTGTGATGCTGTCTGTAAAAGAAGGTGGTAAAGAGAAAGAGGCAGACAGACTAATAGTTTTTGTTTAGAAAGATGAACATATTGTTATTTAGACAGACATTTAGGCAGAAAGATAATTATGTAGACAAGAGAGGTCTATACAGTTATTTAGACAAACAGATAGATAGAAAGATTTTAAGACAGATGGATAGACAGAAAGGATTTTTGTAGACAGGTAGACAGAACGTTATTTAGACACAAAAATAAATAGTTATTTAGGCACAAACCAACAGGCTGATCACCCGTTTGCCAGTCACTTCGATTACGGAAACAACAGCAAATGGATTGATTTGCCGTTGCCCTAAAGACGCCAATAGGCGTGATGGGAAACAATGGCAAAGAAAACCTATCTGCTGTTGCCCTAAGACGCCACTAGGCGTAATGGCCACTGACTGCTTTGACGGTCGGTGGCTAAGGACGGAAGAAGAAGAAGAAGAATTTAGGCACAAAGATATATAATTTTTTAGACACAAAGATAGATAGTTATTTAGACGCAATGATAGATACTGATAGTTATTTAAGCACAAAGATATATAGTTATTTAGTCAGACATATGGATAGTTATCTAGACAGGAAGATGAATAGTTATTTAGACACAAATATAGATAGTTATTTAGACACAAACATAGATATTTAGACACAAAGATATATCGTTATTTAGACATAGAGACAGATAGTTATTTAAGCACAAAGATATATAGTTATTTAGACATAGAGATAGATAGTTATTTAAACACAAAGATAGATTGTTATTTAGACACAGAGACAGATATTTAGACACAAAGATATAAAGCTATTTAGACATAGAGATAGATAGTTATGTAAGCTTACTTACTTACTTACTTAGTATTTAGACATGTGATAAAGTATTCCTAGACTTTATCGCCCTTTCCATGTTTCATCGTCGTTCTTATTCTACTTCTTTCAAGTTTTTGCTCTTTCATTATTTTTTGAAAGTTATCTTTCCTAAGTACGGCTTTTCCTTAAGTGTAACTTTAAGCACATTTTTGATATTTCCCAACTTTACTTATCTTTTAGGACACACCTGGCTCGTTAAACAAGTTTTTGTTGGCAGGGGAGACGGCCAGATGGGCCATAGAAAGAATTCGTGTGATATTTTAAACCCCTGTTTCAGCAAAACTAATGTCACCACATTTGTACAATAGCATGCTTACCAGAGCTATCGACAACAAAGTACTCGTAACATGCACAGGAATGTTGGTTAATAGACGGGAGTCTTCTTTGAGAGCGGCATGTTGTCTACGTGGCGACAATGAAAGAGATTAAAGGAAGCCATCCGAGCCAACAAAGCGACACTAGGGGACTTTACTCGAGCCGCAAAAAGAGGAAGACAATGGGGTAAATAATTTATGTATTGGGTGGCCAATCCAAAACCACGGTTCGTCTCGCAACCGAACACACAGCATGGAGTGACGAGTTGGTTACGAGAACCCACCCACTTTTAGCGATTGGTGTGCACTGATATTGCACGCGAGCATGCCGATGTCGCAGGGCAAGATGCACGCCTAATTACTGGATTAGTGGGCGGAGCGATAGGACACAGCCCACGATTTCTCATATATTGGCAACCCGAAATATAACGACAAATTTGCCAGAAGACAGTACGGATTTTCCAACACACGTAGAGCATAGAGTCACAGAGCATATGCATTTCACAGCCTGTTCCATAATTGAATTCCTGGATAGAAAAATAGGTCACATCTGTGGAATTTAATTTTATAAAGTGTTCGTAAGGAATTTGCGAAGGGAAAAGGAGTCCTGCAGAAGTCTGAGTCTACACATTATGTGTTTGGCCGCTAATCGGAAATAAGCTAGCAAAGCGTACGTCTTTGGATTGTAGAATTCACAATATAGGACATCATACACTTCCTAAGTTACAAGGAAAATCTCCACGCCCGTGTTTGTATACGTTGGTGGCGCAGAATTTATTCACCTGTTTCTCAATTGCACACAAGTCGATTCACACACACACACATACCCACCCACCCCCACATCCACTCACCCACCCAGCCCCCCACCCACCCACCCAACCAGCTATGCACAGTGCTAAAATATACATACGTGGAAGTGAACCAATGTCTGTGAGGCTAATTAAATCCTCATTGACTCTTGAAGTCATCCACACACTTCCTGGGATTCCCCCTGTGGTAAAACGTGTTGAGAACCCATCATTGCACACTAGGCTTGTAGAAGGCACTTGAGCCACAGGCGTAATTATTTGGCTTTGACTTAGTTGATTGCATGCAGCAGGATCTCACTATGGACCCAGTGAAAGGCAGGGGAAGGTGAAAATCGGCTCTGTGCAGGACGTGACAATTCCTTGGGAGAGCCCAGAACCAGAGTACAGTATTTTAGCTCTGCATAGTTGGAGAGCCCCCTTGGATGGCGGGGAATGCACAGTATGCCACGTATTTCTTACTTCTAGCTTGGGACCAGATTTGACGAGCCTTTAAATGCAAGCCAAGCTAGAGAAACTGGAGCTCATGACTTCAACAACACGTTTTCGGAATCACAGGAAAAGCCTAGATCTACAGAGTAGATAATACCAAGCTGTATTCAACTTGGTATTGGCTGCTAAAGAGCGAGAAGCTCAGTAGCCCTAGTTAAACACCAACACCAACAACAATATACCATACACCTACATTTGGCATTCTATGCATACCTGTGTATAATCATTCAGCGGACAGACACATAGGCAGTGCAGAGTGGTCATCAGTGTGGTAACACTTAATATATCACATCATCACTTCACTATTCACATAGGTTCTCTCTCACATTAAATTACCACGTTTTTTAAATTTCATCTGTGTGTGTGAATTGTCTTTCACCATTATCTCTTTTTACTTCCTACTAACCCTACAGGTGTATATATTTAACTAATGAACCGTACAGCCATTCTGATCATGAGCGAGTTCGTTAATATATCACTTCTCTCTGTGTTAATTATTTACTTATAGGTAAAATCCTTCATTTAGAGTAGGTTGGGGATTCTTTCTTTATCGAGATCTGAAGGCAGAAGTTAATGTCATAGGGAAACAGGAAACTCTCCAAAATTTATTACAAAACACTATTAAGTGGAGAGTATTCGCCTTCTCTTCTTCTTGTCCTTATCTCGAATAAGACTCTTTCTTTCTTAACGAGCCCATTTCTGGAGACCCTCTTGACAACATTTCATAAACAACTACTGTTGTAGATGCACACTCATAAACAACTACTGTTGTAGATGCACACGATACGACAAGTAACAAGGATAAATATTTATTAAGACACAAAGATAAACACATAGTTGTTTAGACAGTTATTTAGACATACGGATTGACAGACTGCTATTTAGACAGATCTTTTAAGTACAGACAGATAAGCAAATACTAAAAAGATATACAGGTGGTCCCACGGCAGATACTGCCGTAGGGAAGCGAAGTATTACACACTTCCCTATTGTAGGTCTAGCTTTATGAGGTGAACAGTACACTTCATCGCACCCTTGCCTTCCATTACTCAAGATCAGAGTCAGGTACCCATTTCCAATTGGGTGTACTGGGACATGGCAGATATTTAGACACAAAGATATTGATTTAGACAGAAAGATAGATGGTACATGGCAGATATTTAGACACAAAGATAGATAGTGATTTAGACAGAAAGATAGATGGTACATGGCAAATATTTAGACACAAAGATAGATAGTGATTTAGACAGGAAGATAGATAGTGATTTAGACATAAAGATAGATAGTGGTTTAGACAGAAAGATAGATAGTGATTTAGACAGAAAGATAGATAATGATTTAGACAGAAAGATAGATGGTACATGGCAGATATTTAGACAGAAAGATAGTGATTTAGGCACAAAGATAGATGGTACATGGCAGATATTTAGACACATTCAACAACATGAGACAGATACTAACATCTAAACGACTGACTAACATCTAAACGACTGACTCACACATTCAACAACATGAGACAGATACTAACATCTAAACGACTGACTCACACATTCAACAACATGAGACAGATACTAACATCTAAACGACTGACTCACACATTCAACAACATGAGACAGATACTAACATCTAAACGACTGACTCACACATTCAACAACATGAGACAGATACTAACATCTAAACGACTGACTCACACATTCAACAACATGAGACAGATACTAACATCTAAACTGACTCACAAATTTAAACTGAGAATCATCAAGTGCTATATATATTCTTCTTTACTGTATGGCATGGAAGCATGGACATTAAACAAGCAATTAGAAGAAAGAATTAAGGTCTCTGAGATGTGGATATATAGAAGAATGGGACGCGTCTCGTTGAAAGAGAAGAAAACAAATAAAGAGGTCCTAGAAAACCTAGGAATGAAAAGAGAACTAATGAAGGAGATCACAATTAGACATCTAAAATATCTTGCCATGTAAAGAGACATAACACCTTACTGAAGATCATAATGGAAGGCAGAGTTGAAAGCAAACGGGCAAAAGGAAGCGAGCGCTATAAGTGGGAAGATGTCCTCAAGAGATGGGCAGTGTTAAGTCATGTTTTCGAGTTGGAGTTAAGTGTTAGGGATTTTTATGTACGGGTCTGATTTTTTACAGACACGCTAGTAAGCACGTTTAAAGTTATGAGATGATTTTTTATTTGGGGTGCTTGATCATAGCTCAACTGAGTATGTGTAAGTTTATAAACATAAAGAAAGTGTTCAAATGTTCTGAGTAGTTGGGGGAGAGATACGGGCGAGCTGAGCTCACATCTCAAGCTGTTAGTTCGCGCTTGAGTGAAGATGTACTGAGTTGTATTGAGAAAGAATAATCTCGGGGATTAGGTATCTGGCAGAGCTTCGAGACTGTTTTTATAGTCTCGCTAGTGTGTCCAGAGTGTTTTTGGATGACAGAAATTTGATATGATTCATATTCCTATGGAGGATATTTGCTAATGCAATGTACAATGAGTTGCTGTTTATGCAACCCTTTTTCTGATGGATTTTTCCTGTTATTACAATGTATGATGAGTTGCTGTGTATGCAACCAATTCCTGGTGGATTATATTTACTCTCACCATGTATGATGAGTTGCTGTGTATGCAACCAATTTCTGATGGATTATATTTACTCTCACCATGTATGATGAGTTGCTGTGTATGCAACCAATTTCTGACGGATTATATATATATTATTACCATTTATGATGAGTTGCTGGTGATGCACTCAACTTTCTGATGGATTATATATATATTATTACCATTTATGATGAGTTGCTGGTGATGCACTCAACTTTCTGACGGATTATATATTATTACCATTTATGATGAGTTGCTGGTGATGCACTCAACTTTCTGACGGATTGTATGCTATGTCGATTTATGATGAGTTGCTGGTGTTGCACTCAATTTATCTATGGATTTACTTACTATGATACCTTGTGATTTGCTGTGATCTGTTATCCATGATGTCAACGTTCAGACGTTTACAAACCTAAAGAACTCACGACATTCGCCCATTATATTTACACACCTGCCGGCCACTAACAGTAAGCCCGACATTACTGACATCGACCTTGTCAGTGGTACTACACCACAACACCCACCACAAACCATCAACAATAACAGAAACCACTAACAGAACAGCTTGTAACGAATTTCTACACTAACAGACAGGAGAGAGTCTATCATCATCGTGACAAAAGACAGAAGACGTTGAAGATCCATTATAACGGACCTTCGATCTGAAGATGGCACCTGATGATGATGATGTACTGGAACGTGAAGCTACCAGGTATTTAACCACTCTGCCAATCGGAGGGTAAGACACAGAAGATAAATATAGAAAAAAAACAGTTTAATATGAAAAGGACGTTTTGTACCTTATTATTTGAACAGCACTCTCTGAAAATTGAATATCTGTTTGCAAGCAACAAAAATTCTCACGTGACATAAAGCGATAAATAAACTGTGACATTTCACGTTTTGTGAAGGGTTCATAGTACATCATGTCACGCTGATTTAATAACAATGCTGGAGGATTTACCCATGTAATTCCAGGGAATCCCCCGATGAGCCGAAGAAATAATGATAAACAGTGTGCCCTCAGGCAAGTCGTAAGAGGCAGCTAATTTGCGATTGTGTGTAAGGCTGACCCGTGTATGTAAACAGGGCCCGAAAGATGAGCTTACAATAGTAACCCTGCAAATTACCTGGCATGTCGTAAAACGGGACTATGGAGGGATGGACATGTGGCCTGCTACTCTAATCTGTAGAAACGTGAAGCCAGAAGAACACCAACAACAAAACGAACAAGACAACTGAAAAAAAAAAAAAAAATTCAACTCGGCCATCCAAGAAATTGAAGGTCCTCTGGTAAGGAGGTGTATGACGCAACTCAACGACAAACACCAGTGGCACAGAGGCGAGGAGAGATTCAACAAACATTCCACAAATATTCTGCATGTATGCTGTGTAATATGATTGTCAACTTTCGACCAATAAACTTTAATTGACCCCCGATCATATGTCTGGTGCTTTTCTGGATATCGATACCGACCTTATGGAGTCGATATCGTCCACTTTGGGGTTCCCTGCCCAAGGATTACAATTAATTTTTTCTGTGTTCACAGTGAAAACTTATGAGCTAGCTTAAAAAATACATTTTAATTTTAATCTGCATGAGATAGGACAGTGTTTCTTAACCTTTTAGAGGTCTCGTACCCCTTTTTACAGCATTGTAAGAAGCCTCGCGCCTCTTTACAGCTTCTTAAGAAGCATCGCACCACTTCACATCATGTTTGAAGCCTCGTAAGCATTGTAAGATGAGGTGCCCCTTTACAGCATCTTAAGAAGCATCACACCCCTTTATCTTCTAGGTCGTAAAACATAACAGAAATGCTTAAAAGAGATACAAGTTTATTTTGAGAAAATGTTATTTACAGAATGGGACAAAAATTCAGTATTTTAATTCACGTTGTCAATATTCTATTTTGTACAAATACATTTGAATTCCGTATATTATACAATGTAATAAGATATCTGGCATGTCTCGCACAACCGGAAGGTGAATCTTGCACCCGCAGGGGGTGCATGCACCCCTGGTTAAGAATCACTGAGATATGAACACGATCATTTCTTTGGATTGAAGTTGGTTTTCAGTAAAATATCATTTAGTATCAATGTTCCACCGCTCTGTTGATGGAATTACAGGAAGCAGATCGTACGGCAGAGATACAAGTTTCATAGGTTGCACTTATACCTAATTCATGAAACCTGAAAACATCATGATTCATTCTAGATATTTAGACAGCTCAGTGTTTCTAAAGTAGATCGCCACAGCTCCTTAGTTATCTGCATCCTTGCGCACACCCCAGATTGTGTTCAAGAAACTTGTACTGACGATTAGAAGACACGGTTAATAAACAAAAATATAAAAAAATCAGACTAGCTCACCAGATCTCAAGTTTTTTTTAGTGAAGTAAAGTTCGCAACATGCGTTATTAAAAAATGAACAATAAGAAAAAACAAAAAGAGAAAAAGAAACAATAACAACAATAAATCAATGCTATTCAAGCAAAGAAATTCGTGCATTAACAAAAATCAAAACTTCTAATGGAGTCCTGAAAGACACAACAACCTCGTAAGCCACAAAAAGCCAAAAATCGATGGCAGAATAGTTTAGGACAACAACAATGAGATAAACCCGGCCGTCTTTCTTCCTTCCTTCCTTCTGCACCGTCCTGTTGCCGACCGAATACATCCCAGAATATTGATGAGGTTAAACAAGAGGGAAAAAAACCGTTAGAAGCTAGCCACGTCATCCAATGTAAATAAACTTCGTGTTAATGCATGAATATTAATGAGGCATTTTCACGGTGTTGACGAAAATAAATCACCCGATAAAAACGTATATGTTTTGGGTTCATATTTTTTTCGATAATTCTGTCCGAGTATATAAGTCGCAATTAATGGATTCAATAATTCATTCATTCAATGATTCATTCATTCATTCTTTCTTTCTTTCAATCTTTCGTTCAATCCTTCTTTCAATCCTTCTTTCAATCCTTCTTTCAATCCTTCTTCTTTCTTTCTTTCATTTTTTCATTCATTCTTTCATTCATTCTTCCATTCATTCTTTCATTCATTCCTTCTTTCAATCATTCTTTCAATCATTCTTTCAATCATTCTTTCGATCTTTCTTTCAATCTATTTTTCAATCTTTCTTTCCGTCTGTCCATCCATCCGTCCGTCCGTCCATCCATCAATCCGTCCATCCATCCGTCCGTCCATCCGTCCGACCATACATCCATCCGTCCGTCCATACATCCATCCGTCCATCCATCCGTCCGTCCATCGTCCGTCCATCCGTCCGTCCATCCGTCCGTCCATCCATCCGTCCATCCGTCCGTCCATCCATCCGTTCGTCCATCCGTCCGTCCGTCCATCCATCCGTCCGTCCATCCATCCGTCCGTCCATCCGTCCGTCCATCCATCCGTCCGTCCATCCATCCGTCCGTCCATCCATCCGTCCATCCATCCGTCCGTCCATCCATCAGTCCGTCAATCCATCAGTCCGTCCATCCATCCGTCCGTCCATCTATCCATCTATTCGTCCGTCCGTCCATCCATCTATCCATCCATCCGTCCATCCATCCATCCGTCCGTCCATCCATCCATCCATCTATCTGTCCATCCATCCATCCGTCCGTCTATCCATCCGTCCGTCCATCCACCTGTCCGTCCATCCATCCATCCATCTATCTATCCGTCCGTCCATCCATCTATCCATCCATCCATCCGTCCATCCATCCATCCGTCCATCCATCCGTCCATCCATCCTTCCATCCGTCCTTCCGACCGTCCTTCCGTCCATCCATCCATCCATCCATCCATCCATCCGTCCGTCCATCCATCCGTCCGTCCATCCATCCATCCGTCCATCCATCCGTCCTTCCATCCATCCGTCCATCTATCCGTCCATCCGTCCATCCATCCGTCCGTCCATCCATCCATCCGTCCATCCATCCATCCGTCCGTCCATACATCCATCCATCCATCCATCCATCCATCCATCCATCCATCCGTCCGTCCGTCCGTCCGTCCGTCCGTCCGTCCGTCCATCCATCCATCCATCCATCCATCCATCCATCCATCCATCGATCCGTCCGTCCATCCATCCATCCGTCCGTCTATCCATCCATCCATTCGTCCGTCCGTCCATCCATCCATCCGTCCGTCTATCCATCCATCCGCCCGCCCCGATAGAGTGCTTTCCTCTTGCCGCACAGTTACCGGGTTCCAGGATCTAAACCTAGTACTGTCACGCTCAAGTCTACCCAGCTGTAAATAGGTAACTGTTCTGCTCTTGAGATAGGGAAAGCCCAGGCAGCGAGGAGGGGAACTGGTCACGCCCATCTTATAAAGCTGGAAATAGTACATGTATTGTGAAGTCTCTAACACCTCATTCTCCTACGGCAGATTCGGTTATAGGACTACCATTACCTTTGCAATCACCCGAAGTTCTCACTTCACGATTTTCTTCCATTGCACAAACTTGTTATTCATCAATCCACATTCTATTAGGCATCTTTGTAATGTATGACAATAAATAATGAGGCTGCTATAAAACTGGTAAGGAAACACATATGTCAATTAAAAAAAAATAGAATGGTATGAAATCAGTTTCACAAGTTAACGGTACACAGGAAACACGGGACGTTTCGGGTTTTACCCTTCGTCAGCCACAGTTACAAACAGATGACAAGGACAAGAAGGTGCTGTTCTTACAATGCATATGACTTTTAACAGATGAAAGTCAATTAAATATTTGTTAAAGTCAGTTATATAACTGGAACCACCAAACCTTTACACCCCCTCCACTTTAATATTATTCTTGTTCAGAGTTTCTTCTTGATTTTCTTTGTTATTTTTTTTTCTTTTTTGTTTATTTATTTTTTTTTTAATTTCTTTGACGTATAAGCACAATTGTGATTGTCCCTATTTATAATGATTTGACAAATGTGATGCCACTTTCTCATATCGGTAGTTGTTCCTATTATTTGGAATTGAAAACAATATATATCCTAATTATAACCCATCAGAGGTTGAAGGGGATATTTTTCTTCATTAATAAAAAAAAAAAAAAAGGACAAGAATTACACATAGGTACTACAATAACATACGATGATACACCAAATGAGTGATACAAGGAGATGGAAAAAGTAAACAACAACGGTGATGAGCGAAAAAAGAACAATACTAATGCAAGAAAATCGTAAAACCTGAAAGAAATATATATATATATATATTTTTTTTTTCCTTAACCAGCGGCACTTGGGCTTTCAGCCCAATGACATGTCATTGCGAGGCTGGGGAACCTGAGGACTTTCCTTCCATCCCGGTCAGGAGCTTCGCTTCTTCCCATCCACAGAGGGTTTATCTCAGGAGCCGTTCAGATTATTCAGTCAACATCCCGGTCGTTGACACTTCTTCCTTGAACACCTGGTCGCCAGTACAACGTTGTAACCATTACACCAGCGCGGCTCCCGAAAGAAATATATAAACAAGAAAGTAAATAATCAACGAAACGTAAAAAGATAATGAACAAAACTATTAACACAAGAACAAAGTCACTTAACTATATTCTTAGCATAATACACTAGGATGGCTTGTCCGATAGCGTCTAGGAAGTGACGTATAAGATAACGACAAATAATAAGGATACGAAACGAAACAATAAGAAATCTGTTTTCCCTACAAGGTAGCAAAACAAATGCTTTGTCACCAGGACAAAGTTGTCGTAAGGTTCTTTTCTTATTGGCAAATTGCTTTGCCTTCTGTTTAGCAAATTCAGAAGAAGTTGCCAATTTGCATGCTTCAATAATCTTTTGTCTTAGCGCGATGACATATTCGTAAGAGGATTTTGTGTCATCCGTAATATTATCAGCGGTTATGAGATCATGAAGCAAAGACATAGGGCCGCGCGGTTGCGCGCCAAAGACAAGTTCAAAGGGAGAAAATCCGGTATGTTCATTGGGGACCTCTCTGTAAGCGAAGAGGGCTGCAGGTAAAACCCTGTCCCAATCTTGTATCAAGACATTTGCAAAGCTCTGGGCGGTTTTGGACATTTATAGCATGTACGATATTAGTTGCTGACATCTAGCGTAAAACGGAACAATTACATAATTATGAGCAGTAACAGAAAACATACGCATTGTATAGAAGAATAGTATGTCATAACGTTGAAACATAACATAATATCTTGTTTGAATAAGACAAGCTGGTTATATCTTTGTCTAGAAATATTTTTCCTTATTTGTCCCTGACAAAACTGACAGAACAAAGAAATTGCAAAAATAGAGGAAGTCAATGGACAGCAGAATAACCTGGCTCGTAGACAGTACGTAAAAGAACAGACAGAAACATCAGAGACCGGGATTTGTGGAAATAGATGATCCACTAAACCTGACGGAAAAACAGGCAATTATGATAGTAGCATCTAATTATAATACACATACTGTGATAATGCTAGAACTGCCTTGGAAATTAAAAGGCAAGAAGATATTACAGAAGAACTCCAATAAGTTGATTATCAGAATTTCCATTTAACAGAATCGCCAAAACCAAAGAATGCGGGCCTGATCTGTAATGAAAGCATCCTTCTACTCTCTGAGTCAATCAAGGTCCTTATTCTAGTTCAATCTCAGCCTGCTCCCATCTGTAGTGTAGTCAGTTTAGTGTTGTGTTTAGATCTCCTCCAGGGTATAGGACCATGCATAGTGTGACATAATTTGTGCGCTCTCTTCTCCTCTCCGGCAGTATTAACAACATTTGTTGTGCGTACTGAATTAGGTGCATTATTGTTTTGTTAGCACTCTCTTTTCCCCTACTGTCATTGTTCACGTTTCACGCTTCGATGCATGAGAGGGCCAAACAAGCGTATCGCCTATCCCTGAGAGATTAACTGAGTTCCTAAAACGTGATAATACCACATTGTTTCCAGGTAAATGCGAGCATGAAGTGTTTGCTATGATTGCATAATTAGGGGGTGTTGGTTGTATTGTGACCAAAAACCAAAGGGATAATATCAAGGGATGGAACTTTGTCTCAGAACGCATAATGGTCCTAAAACTAAAAGAAGGAGAAACCATAGTCAACCTTGTCATTGTGTATGGGCCAAATGAAGATAAGAGAGCAGAAGTCAAGGGAGAAATCTTCGAGCTGCTTCAAAGGACAGTGGACGACTGCCTAACATAAGCAAGAAGCTAAGTAAACGAACAGGAGAAACGAGCATTAAGACCTACAAACTGAGAGAGCCAGAAGTGAAGACCAGATATCAGGGGCTTATTTGCTACAGCAGTGAGAAACACAGAACAACAACCTGAGGACCCGGAAACACTCTGGCTGAAATTCAAGGACATCATAAAGACAGCTGCAGCAGAAGCATGTGGTGAAGTTCGACTTGGGAACAAGAGAAAGAAGACACCTTGGTGGACAGATGAGGTTAAAGAGAAAATGAGAGAGAAGAAAAAGGCATGAAAACAATACTTAGAAGCTAAAAACACAGCAGGACAAACAGAGAAATATAGAGAATATATGATACTCAGAACAGAAGCAAAGAAGAAGGTGCTAGCAACAAAACAGAAGTCATGGGAAGAATTTGGAGAAAAGCTAGAAAACGATGCGCAAGAAAACCAGAAGTTGTTCTATAAGACCCTAAAGAATATGAGGAAGGAAAAACAGTGCCCTCTTAAATTTATAAAGGACAAGCAAGGCAAATTGCTTACGGCCCCAAAAGAAGTAATGGAAAGATGGAAAGAATATTTTTCAGAATATTTTTGAAGAGCAAGGTCAAACATCAGAAATGATAACCACTGGCACAGAAGAGGAAACCAATGGTGATGAAGATGACATCAAGATGGAAGAACTGAAGGCAGCACTGGAGAAAATCAAGATGGGCAAAGCTGCAGGACATGATGGCATAACACCATAAATGGTTAAGTACATGGGATCAGCAGGTGACCTATTACTCCTAAGGGTCCTACGGGCAGCTTGGTGCAACAAGACCATACCAAAGGATTGGGAGATTGCCATAATAACACCGATTTTTAAAAAGGGTGACAACCGACAATGTGGAAACCATAGAGGCATATCCCTTCTCAGTGTCCCTGGTAAAATCTACTCTAGAATCCTGGAGCAGAGACTCACTCGCCTAACTGAGCCACAAATGGATGAGGTACAGTGTGGCTTCCGAGCAAATCGAAGTACTCAAGAACTAATCTTCACACTCAGACAGTTGAGTGAAAAGGCACTTGAGTATAAGAGTGAGATCCATCTTTGCTTCTTAGATCTGGAAATGGCATTTGACAAGGTCCCCTGGAACAAACTCTGAGACTGTTTGGCAAGAAGGAACATTCCATCACCTCTGATTCATGCTATACAGAGCTTCTACAAGTCTTGCAGAAATTATGTGAGGACGGCAAACCATAAGTCAGAAGAGTTCAGGACCACCACTGGTGTAAGACAAGGTGATATCCTGTCGCCTTATCTTTTCATACTCCTCATGGACGATGTTATCAAGGCATGTAAGGAGAGGACAAGAAAGTATTCAATGAGGTACTGGAAGATGAGACAGGTCTGTATTTCAGAGCTGGCATTTGCTGATGATGTTGCCCTGATTGCTAAATCAGAGACACATCTTTAATCCAACCTGCAAGTCTGAAGGGAGAGCTGGAGAAGAGAGGGATGATCATAAGCAGCTCGAAAACAAAAACCACGGTGATATCACGAGAGAAAAGAAAACGTCAGATTAAGCTGGGAGAACAGGTCCTGGAGCAAGTCGACCACTTTAAATACCTTGGAGCTGTTATAGACCAGAAGGGAGGCATCAAAGGAGTTGGCTACCCGAAGAGCAGCAGCTGGGAGACTTTTTCAAGCCATAAATCGAGGATTCCTCAGCAAAAGAGAAGTTGGTAAGAAGACGAAGATGGCTGTATACCGCTCCACCTATGTCACAGTCTTGACGTATGGATGCGAGTCATGTGCAATGACTACAACCCACAAAAGCCAGATCCAAACCTCAGAAATGACGTATCTGAGGAAGGTGGTTGAAGTAACAAGAAGAGACATGGTCCGCAACCAGACGATACGTCAAGGCCTAAAAACCCAACCCATGCAGACCCAAACAGAACAGTCCCAACTGAGATGGTTTGGCCATGTCTTCAGAATGGAAGAAGATTGGCTACCACGACAGGCATGGGAAACTAGGAGCCAGGGATCCAGACTTCCAGGACGACCCAAAGTCCGCTGGGAGGACAACATTAGACAATCTTTGAAGAACCGAGGGCTAGAGTGGAACCAAGCCAGGAGGAAGACCGCCGATAGAATAGTCTGGCGCTATCTCTTACAAACCTCTACACCTGACTGTAGAAGAGGATCAAATAAGTAAGTATAAGTACTTCCGACTAATAGGAAAAATGTAAGACAGTGTAACGTAAACATTACCAAGAATTGTCGGATGTAGCAACTGCATATACGGAGGATGACTGTGTGAAATTTTCAAACGCATGAGTCATACAGAATACTACATGAGGTAAAGTTTTCATAATATGAACTTTGAATGTATTGGCTGACATTTGAGGCGCCAATAAACAACCACGCGATTGGAACATTTGTCAGAACGCCATGCAGGAAGCGTGGGCCGAGAGCTGAGATGTAACGTAGAACATCTAGCATACGACACTGCATTCCAGAAATCGTCACAAGTAAACATCTAGGACCTTGGCACATGAAAGAACAGAGTCAGTATTCTGAATGTTTAGGAACAGACAAACGTGTTAGAGTATCTTTTACCCATTGGAAAAAAAAAAACTCGCCAATATTAATACGGAGCCGGACTCCTACAGAAACTACTCACAAGTCACAGAGGAATTCTAGAATAAGAAACATTATCCCAGACGTGTGTTCGAGGTATCAGTGTTAAGGTGCCAAGACTATTTTCACCATCACTATCATCGCCATCACCATCATAATCATTATTCTCCTCCTCCTCATCATCAGCATCACCATCCCTATCATCACCATCACTATCGCCACCATCATCATTGCCACCATCATCACCTTCATCATCACTGGTCGGTCCTTGTAGAATACACGGCTGCAGCCGTTGCTCCCTAACCATCTGTGTATTTTGGCCGTTTTCACTTTAATTTTGATTCTTTTTTTTTTCGTCCAAAGTTTGAAAAAATCACGTTTCAGACAGCGTTCTCGCAATCAACTTAGCTATTTTAGATTTTTATCTTTGTACACGTACGGTTTGTTAACAGCCTGACTTCCAGTAGCTGGCTTTCATTAAGCTGCGTCAGACGCCACTCTGGGGATTCTTCTAGACTCGGACTGGTAGTTGTAAATTCTGTAACTTTTGTTTCGGCTGCATTTTTCCGTTCTAATCCAACTCCCAAAGCCAAAAGCAGTGCTAATGAACCTTTAAAAATAATATCTCATCTCCCCCTCCATCACCTAGCAATCTAACAAACCATCCCTTGTGATCTACTAGAAGGTAGATCTCTTGTGCCGACCCTTGCTCTTAATCACCAGTAGCCTGCAATGAATATCAAGAAAACGATATACTGTATCGATGGGCAGCTGACAAGAGATGGAAATGACACATTATTATGGAAGACAAAATTAACGCCTATTGACAGCGGAGATGATTACGAAAAGTACGTATAGCCTGCTGTACTACTGAGTCTTCCGACGACGCTTAGAAGCAGGGGAGGGGGGGGGAAATATATACAAGAGCACCACATGTTTCTACTCACCCTAAAGTTGTAGATCTAGTGAGAAGTAACAAAGAATCGGCGCCACATTTCTGCGGTATTGATTACGCCTTATTAACACCATTATCGCCATAACATTTCTTCTCAATAATTAACTCGTCACGTGCCGGCTCACGTCCACTGAAACCTTAGATAAGCAAGACAAGTACATATGCGTATCGATACTATAACTTTCAATTAGCCATCATCTCGATGTCCATTTTCTGTCTGCTTCTATGAAAGACATCATTCCTCACATCATAATGGCTGTTTACTTTTCTCGTAGAAAGGCAATTAGTTGGACGGCACTGTCACATTTCCAAACACTTTATGGCCTCTTCAGAAATATGGGAGAACCTCGATAGCACACCAAGGAAAATGCCTCACACATTCAAATTCTTGCAGAAATTGGTTGAATGTTTTCTAAGATTGCAGAGACCGACGTTGAATTCAATCCTTAACGGATTACTACGAAGGCTTTACTAATATTTTTGGCTTAGCTGTATCGACTTTGCCGAGCTGTCGTAACACTGGTTGGGTACGTGTAACCAATCGTCGTCACAGCCGTCATCGTCGTTATTGTCGTGATCGTCGTTCTCACCATCAACATCATCATCATCGTCATCATCATCATCGCCACCACCACCCTCCACCACCGACTTTCATCATCATCATTCTTGCCGGTGCTTCGTAGTTCGTGCATTCTGCTGTGATCTTGCACATGCATATAATTATCGTCGTCATCATCATCGTCATCATCGTCACCATCGTCATCATCATCATCGTCGTCACCATCGTCATCATCGTCATCATCATCATCGTCATCATCATCATCTATGTCATCGTCATCATCGTCACCATCGCCGTCATCATCATCGTCATCATCATAATCATTGTCATCTTTGTCATCGTCGTCACCATCGCCGTCATCATCATCGTCATCGTCATTGTCATCGTCATCTTTGTCATCGTCATCATCGTCACCATCGTCATCATCGTCATCATCGTCGTCATCATCGTCGTCATCATCATCATCATCATCATGGTCATCTTTGTCATCGTCATCTTTGTCATCGTCATCATCGTCACCATCGCCGTCATCATCATCGTCATCATCATTGTCATCGTCATCTTTGTCATCGTCATCATCGTCACCATCATCATCGTCGTCACCATCGTCATCATCGTCACCATCATCATCGTCATCATCATCATCACTGTCATCGTCATCTTTGTCATCGTCATCATCGTCACCATCGTCATCATCGTCATCATCGTCATCATCATCGTCGTCATCATCATCATCATCATTGTCATCGTCATCATCGTCACCATCGCCGTCATCATCATCGTCATCATCATCATCATTGTCATCGTCATCTTTGTCATCGTCATCACCATCGTCATCATCGTCATCATCGTCATCATCATCGTCATCATCATCATCATCATCATCATTGTCATCTTTGTCATCGTCATCATCGCCGTCATCATCATCGTCATCATAATCATCATTGTCATCGTCATCTTTGTCATCGTCATCATCGTCACCATCGCCGTCATCATCATCGTCATCATCATTGTCATCGTCATCTTTGTCATCGTCATCATCGTCACCATAATCATCGTCGTCACCATCGTCACCATCGTCATCATCGTCACCATCGTCATCATCATCATCGTCATCATTATCATCACTGTCATCGTCATCTTTGTCATCGTCATCATCGTCACCATCGTCATCATCGTCATCATCGTCATCATTATCGTCGTCATCATCATCATTGTCATCGTCATCTTTGTCATCGTCATCATCGTCACCATCACCGTCATCATCATCGTCATCATCATTGTCATCGTCATCTTTGTCATCGTCATCATCGTCACCATCATCATCGTCGTCACCATCGTCACCATCGTCATCATCGTCATCATCATCATCGTCATCGTCATCATCGTCATCTTTGTCATCTTTGTCATCGTCACCATCGTCACCATCGTCACCATCGCCGTCGTCATCATCATCGTCGTCGCCATTGTCGTCGCCATCGCCATCACTGTCACGAGAGGGTTGATGTTATTGAAATTATAAGATATCCTGGACACAAAGTTGTATCAGGTGATACCAGGATAGTGCCAGATAAGAGTCCGATCTTATAAGTAATACCCCTTCTCTGAAAAGAGTAAGGGTGTATAGATATCAAAGGTAGGATCAAGCTGTATAAGTCCCTAGAGAAGATGGTAATGTATTACTCTAAGTTCCTACGAGCCCCTCTCCAGATTCTCCTCTGATTATAGTATTAGCTCTGCTAGGGGTATTAACTAATTTATCTACTAACAAGAACTGGAACTTAACTTAAATAATCTAAGTAAGTCTGCTGGTAAATATTTACAATTTATTTTTACAGTTTCTCTTTTCTGTTTGAAAAGCTTTCAAGGAAACCAAATTCAATTACAACAGTAAATAAATAAACATTTAGAAAATAGTTCAAAGGTATCAAAAGTCATTAAAGTTGTTGAAAGTTCTCTCTTTGGTTAACTACCTCTGCTTGAAGAATATCTATATCTTACAAACACTTTTATTTTACTGTCATTGAATGGTAGGCTATCACTTGCCATATCTATGTCCAAACACTTTTCATCCTTAACTAGTATTGTCTATAATTGTGGTGTGACTCGGACACTCTACAGTTGCCTTGTTTTGCAACTCATCTGTTAGAATGAAGCTGGTTCCACTCTTGTCCTGGAAGGAAAATTTAGTTGAACTTCCTCCAGGCAGTAGGTACTTGATGACTGGCCCTCTGAACTCAAAAGGCGCTTGCACCAGTGTGACGATGAAACTCAGCCGACCCTGAAGTATTAGATGATATGGTAGAACCCTCATAACATCTGTACCCCCGAATATTGTTGTAATTTTATCGTCAACGGGAATTCTTCCACCTGGGCTCATTAGCAATGCACAACAGAAACGTGGAATTCCACCTGGGCTCATTAATATGTGTCAGAGCAGAGTGGACTCGCCAACACGTTTGCTATTAATATGTAGACTGTTATCTTCCGTGCATTCTGGATAGTGCTTTGTCTAAAGTGGAGGTAAAGCCACGCCTACTGAAACCTCTAGAGCGATCATAAGCAAGCATTTCGCTACACCTTTCTTTCGTACCAGCCTTAAAAGGCGTTGCCTAAATCAAACGAAGAAAGCGGCACACGATCTGAGACAATGACGATCTCAAAGCGAACGATGAAGTTTCCTGCCACTAGGTAACACGGCAGTGTGAACGAGAGGAGAGCGCTGGAACCGCTCGAAAGACGGAACGAACGGGAAAGACGAAGCGGCCAGAGAATTGAATAATCACGGGAGACGGGCGGCATAGAATCTCGAATTCTTCCTGAGTTCAAGAAAGGTGTTAGATTCTAACATGTCCCCCCTATCTGTCATTCCATTTCATATATATAGAGACCCTGCAAAATGCAATTTTATCACTCGTTTGCCAGAGATTTACAGAAGCACTAGCTATAGTAAAATCTTGTTGAATTTGCCCTGGATTTTTGGCTATATTTGCAGTGAATTCTATTCTGTGCTAAACGGTATAATATATTAGTTTCTAGTGATCAGTGGGCTAGTTCATTCATTTTTATTTCACTGGATTTTGTGTTAATTTAAATCTATTAAATTAAACCTATCTCTAAAGTTTCCAGTTTAAAATTTAATGATATATCTATTACATTATTTCCAAAGATAATAGATGCTTAAACGTTTAAATTAACTTTTAAAGTCGCGAAGGAATTTATAACTAATTAATTAAGTTAAGTCCTATATATAGATGCGTGTTTTAACCATTAGACTCGCGAAGTGTTTTCTTAATATATATAATTAAATACGCGAGTGTATATAATAGTCTTAACGGTAAATTTATCGCGCTTTAGAATGTTATTTGATTTTTCGGTATGATTACATGTTTTCTATCTTTCATATAGGGTGATCATAACCTTTGCGTCCCAGCAAAAACATTGTATAGAGTCCTCCAGACTCGGTTCTTAAAACCCTCCAGATATTTTGATGAACAGTTTAAATTTTAATCTTGAGACGATCCTGTTGGGGTCCAGCTATCTGAATTTTCCAGAAAGAAAGTAAATCCAAGAACAATTTAACACATCATCAATACAATTTAATCTGTAGAGTTTAACTGGAGAAGGACAGTGCCAGAGCTATATTTAGATTATTAATCCTGCTCTACTGCGAAAGAAAATAGAAATCTCCTGAACACTGACTGCATATTTTCTTCACTGGATTTTAAAACCCTCGAAGTAAACCATACCTCACCGGTCAGTTGTTGTCATCACGCATTAAGAAGTTTCACCATCAGAGGCGAAATCACTGAGACCACCCCATTTTCACCACCTGTATCCGTGACCGTGCCATCCCATAGTACTTTCCTTTTAACATAACAATAAAACAAAGAACACATAGGCTTCACCATCCAGCGATTTCGGGACTGTACTAACGCATATACCTGATAATCTGGGGCTGGACACAGAAGAAAAAGACACTACCTATGTCGAGTGTTTATTTGATGTTTGTGTATTTTTCTATGGAGTGCCAGATTCTACGATCGGTAAGTGTGTGTGAGTAAATGAGTGTTGGCCATCACGAGCGCGCATGAATGACATGAGATTTATTTTGCAACCATTTTTAATTTGCCTACCTGGTAAATACTTTTACTGTATTCCCTGTATTGTTCCTTTTTAAGTCGGATTTTATAACTCTGTTTATTCCCCACCCCCTTTCATTTGCTTAGTAAAAGGGAAAACAATTGAGAATAACAGGACTTTTTCTACCACCCATACCTAGTACTGTAACACCTCTTTTTTTCAGAGTAATTAAATTTACTGTTGGGTTACATTATCTATTTTTTTCTGATAACTACCTATCGTTGGACTGGGTTTATCTTTTGTCTATTACAAGCGGGAAGGGCAGATTGGATACCACTCTTCATATTCTCCCCACCCCCCCCCCAACCGCCTTGTTATTTGTATTTTCTGTACCTAGGATAATTTTCTGTTATCTGATAAATTTTGTGACTGATTTTTTTAATGATAAATAAACATCATAAAACTTTTAGTACTGTGTTGGAAGACCCAAGCCGAAATTACCCATATTTGTTTACCATAGTTTGTATTCACGTAACGTCCGTGTGTTTGAAACACCAAATTGGTGTGAGCGCATTGTGTTTGGAAACTGGCAAATAATTGTTTAGCCAGGAGAGTTTAAGGAGTAGATTGAGAGAAAAGGATTGTCGTAAAAAAGTCTGTCCTTACTCTCCCCAGCACTCTGTAAAGCAACTACTTACTTTCTAACCCTTTCTATCATAGAGCCTTCACCATCATTCTTCACTCTAAACGGGACCACTATTTCTAAGACTTCTCTCAAAATAAATTTACGACAACCAGTAGTTCCTTCAGTAGTGGCTGACTCTTTTATGAGTAGTTGGGTTGACAGGATATAACCCCCAGGCACATACAGTCAAGCTGTTAATTGGTATCTATTTGTCTGCTCTTCAGATACAAACGGCAAAGGCAATCTGCATTAACACGCTGATGCTCACTGTATTTTTGAATTCTTATAGCCTGCTTTTCTATTTAGAGCACGTTCTATATATATCCCAAAGCCGGACGACAGAGGGAGTTTACTACCCATCGAGTGTTTTGCGTTCCGAAAATGTATGTAAAATCTGCCTATGTGTACAAATCAGGAAAACTAAGATTTCATTTATCTACTTTATTCCTGGAGCGATTTTATTCATCTAAGACTTAAACTACGCTCTGAATTATCCTTTAACTTTCTATCTAATTTTCTTTTACTTTCCTAAGTGCATTTTATTCTATGCGTACTCTAAACAGCAAAATTATGGACTAACCTGAGGTCTCGATGCATTCAACCAGAGATTTCTCCCTTCCTTTAGTACTATTCGTGGAAGTCTCTGCACAGACGTGTAGAGCAACATTCCCAGTATTGCATTAGTGACCTCTTCCCGGTGGTACTTCTCTCCTAAGGCTGTAGTTAAATGTCCTCTTCCACTTGGTTGCACAGATTTGGACTGGCCTTTTTGACGGCCTAATGCTTTAGTAAACACTGCATAAAGGTACCTTCTGATTGATCCGTGTATCATGCAGTTCTCACAAAGTATGGCGCGCGGTTTGAGTCAGAGTTACTCAGAATGACGTGTTGTGAATCAGACAACTTCACGACAATCACCATCCCCACCAACATCCCCATCTGCTTCATTATTTCCCTTCTACTCCTTATAGAGCATATAGTCACCACTGCACCTAGTACCCTTGCAGGAAGCCTGCATCAACCAATCACAGGCTCGTGCAGCGGTAGATTCTGCAGTTATTTTAAGCAGTTGCCAGACCCTTGCACAACCTCATATTTATAGCCGTGTACGACATGCCTGAATGTGCAGTAATCCTGCTTATTCTTGATCTCTTCAGATACCCTCTGGAGCATGATTCTTTCCATCCATCCATCCACCCGCTCAATCGCCCATCCATCCACCCAGCAGCCTACGCGCCCACCCGCCCGCTGAACAAATTCTGTAGATATACCAATAATCTCAGGCTAACAGTTGCTTTTTTTCCAAACATGTTAATGCTGATGCCTGAAAGTAGACGAAGAAGAAGAAGGGGAAGAAGAAGAAGAAGTAGAATATGTACTCAAAGCTCCTAAATTTATCTTGTTGTGACAGTCCACTTAAGATTAACAACAGACTGAATAAAACTAGAACAGCGTATTCTAGTCTAAATAACATCTGTAAGCCCTCTCAGTACAGCACAAACACAAAAACAAAATTAAGATTATGTAAGAGCTGTGTACTTTCAGCGCTTTTCTATGGTGCAGAAAGCTGGAGAAGGAATTGTCGAAATTGTCATCTTTCCACACAATCTGCCTAAGGAAAATTCTCCGACTCATTTGGCCGAATACCATCACCAAAAAAGAACTGCTTACTCAGAGTAACCAAGAGGACATGCACACTATCATAGTTGGCAGACGCTGGAGTTGGGTTGGCCACGTCCTCAGAAGAGACCCCGATGCCACCACAAGAACAGCTATGCTATGATATGGACACCTGAAGGAAAGAGAAAGAGGCGCTGACCTAACACAACTTGACGAAGAGCTGTGGAGGCCGAGATGCAAAGAATGAACCAGAGCTGAGGCATTGCACGATTAAAAAAAAAAAAAAAAAAAACCTCGTTTTGGCGAGGCGCGTCCCGTTCAACCAAGTCGGTTATATTAGGGCGTATGTCCAAATATAAAAGACTTTTAGGTCTGTAATATACTGCACGAAAGATGGCCGACGACCGAGCAATGTAGAAGCAGTTTGTTGCTGCCCTACAAGACGCCACCGGGCGTGATGGCCACTGTCTGTTTTTATAGTTGTCGGCTAAGGATCAAAGAAGAAGAAGAATGAAAGTGGACGAAGAAGAAATAGAAGAAGAACAAGAAGTAGAATATACACTCAACGCTCTCAAATTCCTCTTGTTGTGACAGTCCGCTTAAGATAAATGACGCTAACACTATACGCTATCAAATTCACCGACAAAATACAGAAAAAAATAACTGTATTAAATATCCGGATACCACAAGAGAATTGCCTATTCAAGCATTCAAACTTTTCACGATAGAAAATTCCATTTTACCTTAGACAGAATTCAAGCATCCCTTTTATAATCAAACTGACATAAGTCATTTATCTTGCAAAGAATCTATGTGCACCCTGAAATAAATCAGAAATGGAGCACTTTCTAGTAATGATATATCCCGAATAATGCTCACATTTTTCTCCAGTAATGCTTGCTTGCAAATACTTGAACACAAATTGAATAAATGGACATGTTACGTATAAATACACGGTCTGCAAAGTTACGTAGATAAGAGCAATTAGGGATGGAGCCGAGAACACATGTCTAGCCATGGAAAATTGGGCTTAACCTCTGGATTATTATCGTAGCAGAAATCAAATTTCGGTGCATTCGTGTCCGACGTGCTGTTTTGTGATTGATGAGATGCAATGTGTTTTCAGGCCCGAACATTCCGGACACCATAAACAATTTAAGAGGAGTTACATTTAAGATGGTAGATGACGGTGGCAATGAGAATAAATTAGAAGTGGTGATTGTAGCGTTAGCAGTGTTTTAATAACTATGGTGAGGTTTTTAGTAGTGTTGATTAAGTATAACAGTTGTAACAATAACAATCGTGGTGTATCAGAAGAAAGAATTGTGATGATCACACTAGTAATGTTGACATTAATCGCGATGTAACAGTAAAAGTGGTGGTGATAGTAGTAATTTTGGTATAATGATACGGATAGTGGCAGTCGTGGTGTACCAGTAGAAGTGGTGGTGATGCGATTAATCTTGGTTTGGTTTAGAAGTAATGAAAATAGCAGTCGTGGTGTAATAGTACACATGGGGGTGATAGTAGCAATTTCGGTTTAATAGTAGTGATAGTAGCTTACGTGGTTAACAGTAAAGCTGGTAGGGATATTCGTAATCTTTGTAGTGATAATAGTTAACTAATCTCATAGTAGTAGTAAGAAGTAACAAAGTACAAAAAAGTAAGAAGAAAAATCAGTGAACTGGATACAGAGAAACTGAAAATTTATATATATATATAATATGAATATGAGAGACATACTAAATTACAGGTCCACGGTGAAATAGGTAGACGGACGGGCAGGCAGAAAGTCAGACAGACAAATAGATAGATAGATAGATAGATAGATAGATAGATAGATAGATAGATAGATAGATAGATAGATAGATAGATAGATAGATAGACAGACAGACATACAGGCAAGCAGATAGACAGGCAGAAAGACAGACAGGCAAATAGACGGACAGAAAGACTGACAAACAAATATAACAGATAAATATAAATAGACAGACACGAGAAATGACGAGGTAATACGAGTGTTGGGTGTGATAAGAGGTTTTGAAGTTATTAATTATAGGATATCCTGGACAAATAGATGTATCAGAAGATACCAGGATAGTGCCAGAAAAGAGACTGATCTTATGAGAAATACCCCCTTCTCTGAAAAGAGCAAGGGTGTATAGACAATCAAGGTGAGGTCTAGCTATGTAAGTTCCCAGAGTAAGGAATGATGAGGATGAAGTTCTCTGGGTCCCTATCTGCTACCTCTTGAGATCTCACCAAGAGTATGTTAACTGTGTGTTGTTATTTGGCAAAGTGTCTAGGGTAATGTATTATCACAGTTATGAATTTCAAAACAGAACTTTAACCTTAATGAATTTTAAGCAAGACTGTCTGAAAATAGATATATTTACAATTTATTATTCCTGTACCTTAATCTTGTTGGGACAGGAATTCTCAAATAATCAAGAAAAGGTTATTTACATGCAAAAATAAATATTTTTGGAAACTCTGTCCATTTGTGTACAACAAAAAGTCACTGGAATGAATATACCCACAGTTCTTGATATTATCATTAATTCTATACTGTAAGGTCTGTTATTTTCATCACTCCCAGGTGGTATACTGTTAATGGTGAAATTATGTTTTAGGATGAGGTATCAGTGCCTGTATAAAGGACTTATCTGTGAAAGGGTTATTGCAGCTGTTTTGTCAATCTTAGGCCTGTACACCAACGTTGTGACTCCTGACTGAAGAACAAAGAGCTAGCTTCAAATTGTAGCATGAGCCCTCACTCCAACACTTTCTTCCTTTCAGGCTACTGCAGCAACCTGAAATAAGAAGGACAATCCCTTCTATGTAACATCTGCCTCTATCAATTTCACCTCTAAACTGTATTAATACCTACCTAGGTCAGCCACTTGTGCTAACAAGTCGCACCAGACCTTAAATTCTGTTGTCTACACTCAGCTTGGTGTAATCAGTCTTCTTCAGTATTTATTCTATGTTAATGTCCCTCCTTCCTGTTTGTCTTCCATACAATAGTCATGGTGGATACAATATTGCTCGTGACCTGTTGATTACTTCATTCAAACATTCCCTATATGTTTTCACATGTTATTTGAACAGTGTGTCATTTCAAAAGACAATATCAATTTATTAATACTGCACTTACAGTCGCACATTTGTAAAGCCAATTGGCAAACATTTTACTTAATATCACCCCGAATAAGCCTGCTATAGGCAAATTCCTACTTAGGTCGTTGTGACATCACATTTCCCAGCAGCAGTATCGAAAACGAGTCTGGCACAAAGATAGCCTGTTATCTACAGGACTAATAAATTATGCCAATAAAATTATCTGTCTTACCCTCAAGTAAAGAATCTTCACACACACAAGCTGCCCGACAGTAATGGCTATAGCACTAAGCTTTTCAGTACAGACGGCAAAGGCTTGTCCTTCTGTCTCTTTCAATAATGTCAGCTTGGTATGGAAGCTTTGTCGTCAATGGCGGACTTTACAAAAAGTGGTTAATTTTTATCCCACTACACCCAACCAATCAGATGACGAGTCAAAAAAAGTTAACTATTTCCTAGGCCATAGAATTTGAGCAGTTTTAAGCGTGTTTGTCTAATCTGGCCGAATTTGTTTATTTTATATCATAGTTATTTGTGAACCGATTTTAATTATCAAAAGTGATAATTAAACGGCGAATTATTATCTATCGTTCTATATAGCTTTCCTTTAGTTATTCCTTTGCATTCAAATGGAGTTAATTTTTTAGTAATTAAATTTGATCTTATTCTGATGTGAAAATATTACTAAATTAAATTTTCTAAGTTAAGATAATTTTTCTATGAGGGAATCTCTATGTGTATATGTTAAGCAATATCAGCGCTATAATTTGAAATATCCCTTTTATTTTAATTATCTTTAGTTATCGAGAAATAAATTGTTTTAAGTTCGGTCAAAAACTCAAAATAGGCATTATTTCCACTTCAACCAAAATTTTCTTGTCATTACAGAAAAAGAGGTAACGATTTGATTGGTTGTTAAATTTTACTACGTCCTTCGATAAATATTGGGATGGATGTGTGAGGGGGGGGGGGGGGGGGGGGTAACTTTTAACTTGTTTTCTTAGAAAAATTCAAATACTCTTAGTTAAATGTTGGCGGTAAATTTGACTGGACCCTCAGACAAATTTCAAATACTGTAGTTATTTATAGATTTTAAATAAGTTAGCTAGTACGTTTTAAGCGGGGAATTTGAGCGTGTTGTCATACGGATTCACTTCACTACATTGGGAATTTTTGATAAAATTATCTGCAGCTATAAGAGATAACCTGGAGATGTCTGCAAAAGCTATAAACAAATGCTCAACCACAATTATCATCCTCATCAACATAATCAACAACAGTAACCACATCTTAGCCCGGTCTTAACTGGGCAGAAACTAACGGGGTGGGATGGAAAAGCGATCGTAATGGATGTAGTGAAATTGACAGAGATACAACGGTAAAATACCTCCAAAGATAACATGTAAGGATAAAAACATAATGCGTAGGCTGCTGATAGTACATGATCGCCCAGACCGCGGGTCATCACCCTCCATAAAAATTGACTTGCTAGACAGGAGGGGAACGGCGGATAAAAAGGAAAAAATATGACTGGAAAGATTGCGTGAGACTAGAAAGGCTAAGGAGACGCAATTGGGGGGGATGGAGGAAAGTAAAAATTCACGTCCCCAAATTGACACGAGGTACGGAAATGGACGCTTTTGCGATACCAAGCCCTTGATTTGAATTCAGCGGCTAAACGCAGATGTTGAAATATTACAAAATTTAAAAAGTAACTTTTTCATAATATTAATGTTAGGAATATAAAAATTAGCTGGCCGGATGGCCCATTCTGAGCAGTGAACTAATATGTTCTTAATTTTACAGACGGATAGATAATATTGAAGATAATGACAAAAGACAGTGTTGTTCACATCAGCGACAGACTGTATTGAATAAAAAGTGTCGCTATTTGCACACAAAAAACACGACCTTGAGACGCAGGTGTTCAAATCAACTTAGTAGGGAAGTGAAGGGACATTGGTGGGAGCGGTGTCTAAATATAACTTTTAACGACAAAATTTTGGAGGGGAGAGAAAGGTTGGTTCAAAAATCAAGTACGTTTTTGTAAAAAAACAAGTAGAGACGGACAGACTAACAGATAAACATCCATACTTGACTGAAGCATGACTGAAATGACTTTAGGGTAGGAAATTTGAATTTGAAATAAACCTAGGCAGTGATTGGCCACAGACAATCATTTTATCGGCGCTCAGACGCGCAAGTGGGGTCATTCCTCAATAGTTGTTCGATGATAGACACTGTATTTTAAAGTGTGGTGATTTCCAAATGAAAGAAAGTGAAATAAATTCAGGGACGCCATACTATAGCCAGCAGCTCAGCTGAGTTTTGCTAGCATTTCTGTGTTCTTTATTCATAATCTGAGCTGTGAGTTTCAGCTGTCAACAAGGCGGTGTCTATCCAGTTGGTGATTTTACTCGAGTGTATCTGTGCAGTACGTTGTGACAGAGACCACTATTATTGCCCGCCAGCACGGAGAGGTGGGACCACCAGATTTCAGCACCAGAGCTACTTCTTCAAGATGAGTGAGCCTCTGGTCTGCTGGAAGTTCACCAACGCCTTTTAGTTACTAATACCCCATAAAATTCCTGCAATTTACTGGACACTGTGTAGTCAATATAGACAGGTGTGATGAGGCCACCCCAACAGCACAAGCATTAACTATCCTCCCAAGTAGATGAATACTAGAACATTTTAATAAAACTAACTAGGCTAGTACTTATATATGTACACTCTTGCATTTATTATGTAACATTCCATGCACTTCTTTCATAATTTTTTAAAATCTTTTTTAAAAAAAAAAAGTTCTGGTCAACATAAAACTTGATCCAGAACAAAATAAATGTAATATAATTCTATCAAAAATTTTACACACGTGAGTTAGTTCAGTGTATTTTAACATTTGTTAATATTATTAGTCTTCTTAAATATCTGTGGGTGTATTTATAAACTATCACACCACTACATATCATTACCCTAGACACTTTACGTAGCCACATTCATTAAGAAAAAAAATTAAGTGTGAGGTCGTAGTGGTAGCAAGAAAGGCCTTCTGACAATTCACAACTACATTTTATCTCAGGAGCCTTCACAGCTGGCCTCATACATTACATTTAGTAACATCACCATCATACAATACCATCAAACCCACTACATATATTGGGGTCTTGTCCAGGGATAATTAGCCCAACAGTAATATTAGGATCTCCTGGTTGGAGAAATAAAATTAGGGAAAAAAAATTGTGAAATTCCCTTTAAAATTAAAAGTGTCCCTGCAGATAAAAGTTGGTGAATCTTCACAGCCAGTGATAACTAATTAGTTAACTGGTTAGTTAGAATTAGTTAGACTATAGTCATAAGAAGTACTTAGTGTATTTACTGGTTAGAGATTTAGCTTGTATATTATTATATTGTCTGAAAAGTATGGCGGAGCTAGCAAAATTCCGATCAGCTGCTGTGCTGACCGCAAAGGAGATGGGAATGGATGGTCAAATTTTAATTCAATATGTAACGGCTGAATGTGATAAATATATTGAAAGGGAAGATAGAAAGTTAGCTGAAGAAAAGAGGTTACAAATTGAGGCTGAGATTAAGAGGCTGCAGATTGAGGCAGAAGAAAAACGACAGCAAAGGGAGGCAGAAGAAAAACGACAGCAAAGGGAGGCAGAAGAAAAAAGGTTGACTGCCGAAAGGGAGGCAGAAGATAGAAGGTTGCAGAGGGAGCACGAATTACGACTAAGGGAGCTGGAATTACAAGGCCCGGCTCCTGAAAATGGTGCCAGCCCTTTTGCCTCAGATGCTACGCCCGGTCTGGGAGCCTCAAACTCAGCTATGGGGTTTCATTTAGACCATTTTGTTGAAAAAGACGATGACATAGAGGGGTACCTAGGACGTTTTGAGTTATTAGCTACTACATATGGGTTAGAGAGAGAGAGGTGGAGTTTAAAGCTATCACAGGGATTGAGAGGTACTTCTTATGAAGTATTTGCCAAAATGAACAGGGAAGACCAAGACAATTATGACATGTTAAAGCAGGCTTTGTTATTAAGGTACGAGAAGAATGGTGAATTTTATCGTAAGAAATTTAGAAATGCCAAACTGTTGTCTGGGGAGACATACCACCAATTCTCTGCTAGACTAGAAACCTATTTGGAGAAATGGACGGCTCTGGGGAAGACCCAAGATCTTAAAGAAATGATCATGATTGAGCAATTGAGAGAGTCCATGGCTCCAGACATGAGAAAATTTCTCATGGAACAAGGTGCAGAGAGGTTGGGGGAAATTTTAAATGTTGCTGAGAGGTATCAGGCAGCTCAGGCAGAGGTAAGTGGTGCTAAAAAGAAGCACATAGACAATTTTAAAGCTCCACAGCAATTTAATAAATTTGATAATAGAGAGCAGGGAAATAAAGGTAGGACAAACTTTGAGCGGCCAAGAAATGACTATCGCGACAGAAACTCACAGTTCAATGACCAAAAGTTCAATGAAAGAAAACCGTTGAACCAAGGAAAAAGATGGTGTAAATGGTGCAAGAAGGATAACCATAACACCGAATTTTGTAGAAGGAAACCTTCAAACATTGCTGCAATGAAGTCGGGGACGCGAAGATTAAAGGTTAATCCTAATGGACAACAGGAACCTTATCACCCCCCAGTTTGTGAGGATGTTATTTGTAATGGGGTCACCATAAGGTGCCTTTATGATACAGGTTTGGATTATGATTCAGTTGTGAAGTCTAGCCTAGTGGACCCAAGTCAGTATACCACAGAAACAGTGGAAATACAAGGGGCGACTAAGGACATACCACTCATGACACTTCCCATCGCAAGGATAACGGTGAAAACTCGCTATGTGGAGGGAGAAATCAGAGCAGCAGTGATAGATGAACCAATCTACCCTCTGATATTGGGGTGTAGATACGTCTTCTTGGGGAATCCCGAGAAACCTGTGATCATGGCGACAGTGCAGACCAGGTCACAGAAGAAGGAGGAAGAAGGTGAACCTATAAATGCTCATCCAGAGGAGATGAGGAAGGCGCAGGCTGAGGATAGGACACTCAAGCCCTGTTTTAAAAAATTGCCCAAATGCCACACACCTCCGAGCAAGGGGGGAATATTTCATGAAGAACAAACTCTTATACAGGAAGGCCGGAACTGGAACAAATGGTCACAACCAGCTGGTTCTTCCCACTTCATATAGAGATAAAGTGATGGAACTCGGGCATGCGATTCCCTTCAGTGGTCACATGGGGATCAGCGCCACAGGACAGCGTATAGCTTGTCATTACTTCTGGCCAGGGATAACGGAGGATATAAAAAGATATGTCAAATCCTGCCCAGAATGTCAAAGGGTAGCTCCAAAGCACTGGACTGCTCCTGCAACTCTAGGGGAAATGCCCATAGTGGGAACACCTTTTGAGAGGGTTGCAGTGGATATTGTAGGACCTCTCACTCGGACCAAGAGGAGGAACAGTTACATCCTTACTCTGGTGGACACTTGTTCTATGTGGGGAGAGGCGGTAGCCCTGCCATCAATTGATTCAAAACATGTAGCAGAGGCACTACTTACAATATTTACCCGATTAGGATTCCCGCATCAAATCTTGACGGATAATGGTTCTCAGTTCAAGGGGAAACTAACGGAAGAAGTTTTTAAGCTATTTCAAGCCAGACACTTTCATTGTAGTCCGTACCATCCACAAGGGAACGGCCAGGTAGAGAGGTTCAACGGGACTCTCATTTCTATCCTGAGAAAGCTGGCACACGAAAACCCGGATCTGTGGGATTAATTCCTGCCCGCCGCATTGTTCGCGTACCGGGAGGTACCACATAGTTCAACCGGGATGGCTCCCGCAACTCTGCTATTTGGGAGGCCAATAAAAGGTCCTTTAGAAGCTTTATTAAGGACCTGGACAGATGAGAAGGCGGAAGAGACTGTTACCTCATCGTATCAATACGTGAACGAACTGACCACTCGTTTGAAAGCTGGATGGAAACTGGCAAATGATAATTTGAAGCAAGCCAGGAAGAAACATGCAGCATATTTTAATAGGAAGGCAAAGGACAGGGAACTGGCAGTCGGAGAGAAGGTGCTGCTTCTACTACCCGGAAGCCAGAATAAATTACAAATTGGTTGGCAAGGTCCATATACGGTTCTAGAGAAGGTGTCTAGAACAAACTATAAAATTGACAAAAAGGGGAAGGAGAAAGTTTATCATGTAAACCTGTTAAAGAAGTATCTGGACAGACCACTCCAGGAAAGCACCCCCTTATTGACCTTGGCTATTGCAACCCAGATGCAAAAAGAACCACTCACCTCACATGAATACCCATTACATCCTTGTGAAACCGCAGCACAGGTAAAAGTCAGTAAGCACCTGACTAAAAACCAGAGGGAGAGAGTTCAACAGGTTCTGGAGGAACATACAGATGTATTAACAGATAAACCAGGCCATACAAATTTGCTACAGTATGACATGAAACTGGTAGACTCAAACCCAATCTGTATGAGAGCCTATTCTATTCCGTTCGCGAAGGAGAAGGCATTGAAGGAAGAAATAGAGTATTTGTTGAAGGAGGGGATTATTTCGCACAGTGAATCATCTTTTAGTTCTAGTTTCGTTTTGTTGAGAAAACCGTCTGGGGAACACAGACTGTGCATAGATTACAGGAAACTGAATGCTGTCACAGAAGGACAAGTGGATCCATTACCAGACACAAAACAGTTATTTGCCAGACTGAACAAGGCAAAATACTTTTCAAAGGTGGATCTTAGTAAAGGCTACTACCAGATCCCAGTGAAGCCTGAAGTGAGACCTTATTTGGCTTTTAGCACTTCGGATGGACATTATGAATTCAATATGCTACCATTCGGACTGAAAAATGCTCCGAGTGTGTTTTCAAGGATGATGCGCAAATTGTTGGATCCCCTGAATAACCCATGTATCACGAATTTCATGGATGATATTCTCGTCGCCACAGAGACATTTGAAGAACACATTGAAGCTCTGGAGATGTTGTTTGATAGACTTCGGGAGGCGAACTTAACTGCTAGGCCCACAAAATGTTGTATTGGATGCAAAGAGTTGGAATTCTTGGGACACACTGTATATCAGGGTAATATGACCCCTGATCCTAAGAACTTGGAAAAACTGCAGAGAGCACCTAGGCCGCAAACAAAAAAGGACGTGCGATCATTTGTGTCGTTATGCGGATTTTATCAGAAATACATCAAGAATTTTAACGCTATTTGTGCTCCTCTGACTGATCTGACTCGCAAGGGACTTCCAGATAAAATTATTTGGACTGCACAATGTGAACTAGCGTTCCAAGAGTTAAAGGAAAAACTCACTAGCAAGCCTATTCTCAAACTGCCTGATTTGACACAGGACTTTGTCTTAAGAACCGATGCAAGTAATGTAGGACTAGGAGGGGCTTTGTTGCAAAGATCATCTTCACCTGATGGGGAACTGAAACCAGTCGCTTATGCAAGCCGTAAATTGAATAAGGCGGAACAAGGATACTCCACAAGCGAAAAAGAATGTTTAGCGTTAATCTGGGCAATAAAGAAGTTTCAAATCTATCTGTATGGTAGGACGTTTGTGGTGGAGACGGACCATCAGCCTCTCGTATTCTTATCTCAGGCTAAGCATGAAAACGCAAGATTGCTGAGGTGGTCTTTATTGCTTCAACCTTATCAGTTCAGTATCCAATATATCCCAGGCAAATTGAATGTCGGTGCAGATTTCCTCAGTCGGCACCCCTGTGATCAAAATTAGAGTAGTGGCAGACGTGAGGAGTAATTTTACCTATGTGTATCGCTGGTTTTGGAACTTGCCATAGGCATGTTTTCAAGTGGGGAGATGTGTAGTGAAATTGACAGAGATACAACGGTAAAATACCTCCAAAGATAACATGTAAGGATAAAAACATAATGCGCAGGCTGCTGATAGTACATGATCGCCCAGACCGCGGGTCATCACCCTCCATAAAAATTGACTTGCTAGACAGGAGGGGAACGGCGGATAAAAAGGAAAAAATATGACTGGAAAGATTGCGTGAGACTAGAAAGGCTAAGGAGACGCAATTGGGGGGGATGGAGGAAAGTAAAAATTCACGTCCCCAAATTGACACGAGGTACGGAAATGGACGCTTTTGCGATACCAAGCCCTTGATTTGAATTCAGCGGCTAAACGCAGATGTTGAAATATTACAAAATTTAAAAAGTAACTTTTTCATAATATTAATGTTAGGAATATAAAAATTAGCTGGCCGGATGGCCCATTCTGAGCAGTGAACTAATATGTTCTTAATTTTACAGACGGATAGATAATATTGAAGATAATGACAAAAGACAGTGTTGTTCACATCAGCGACAGACTGTATTGAATAAAAAGTGTCGCTATTTGCACAAAAAAACACGACCTTGAGACGCAGGTGTTCAAATCAACTTAGTAGGGAAGTGAAGGGACATTGGTGGGAGCGGTGTCTAAATATAACTTTTAACGACAAAATTTTGGAGGGGAGAGAAAGGTTGGTTCAAAAATCAAGTACATTTTTGTAAAAAAAAACAAGTAGAGACGGACAGACTAACAGATAAACATCCATACTTGACTGAAGCATGACTGAAATGACTTTAGGGTAGGAAATTTGAATTTGAAATAAACCTAGGCAGTGATTGGCCACAGACAATCATTTTATCGGCGCTCAGACGCGCAAGTGGGGCCATTCCTCAATAGTTGTTCGATGATAGACACAGTATTTTAAAGTGTGGTGATTTCCAAATGAAAGAAAGTGAAATAAATTCAGGGACGCCATACTATAGCCAGCAGCTCAGCTGAGTTTTGCTAGCATTTCTGTGTTCTTTATTCATAATCTGAGCTGTGAGTTTCAGCTGTCAACAAGGCGGTGTCTATCCAGTTGGTGATTTTACTCGAGTGTATCTGTGCAGTACGTTGTGACAGAGAAGTTAGTTCAGTGTATTTTAACATTTGTTATTATTATTAGTCTTCTTAAATATCTGTGGGTGTATTTATAAACTATCACACCACTACATATCATTACCCTAGACACTTTACGTAGCCACATTCATTAAGAAAAAAAATTAAGTGTGAGGTCGTAGTGGTAGCAAGAAAGGCCTTCTGACAATTCACAACTACATTTTATCTCAGGAGCCTTCACAGCTGGCCTCATACATTACATTTAGTAACATCACCATCATACAATACCATCAAACCCACTACATATATTGGGGTCTTGTCCAGGGATAATTAGCCCAACAGTAATATTAGGATCTCCTGGTTGGAGAAATAAAATTAGGGAAAAAAATTGTGAAATTCCCTTTAAAATTAAAAGTGTCCCTGCAGATAAAAGTTGGTGAATCTTCACAGCCAGTGATAACTAATTAGTTAACTGGTTAGTTAGAATTAGTTAGACTATAGTCATAAGAAGTACTTAGTGTATTTACTGGTTAGAGATTTAGCTTGTATATTATTATATTGTCTGAAAAGTATGGCGGAGCTAGCAAAATTCCGATCAGCTGCTGTGCTGACCGCAAAGGAGATGGGAATGGATGGTCAAATTTTAATTCAATATGTAACGGCTGAATGTGATAAATATATTGAAAGGGAAGATAGAAAGTTAGCTGAAGAAAAGAGGTTACAAATTGAGGCTGAGATTAAGAGGCTGCAGATTGAGGCAGAAGAAAAACGACAGCAAAGGGAGGCAGAAGAAAAACGACAGCAAAGGGAGGCAGAAGAAAAAAGGTTGACTGCCGAAAGGGAGGCAGAAGATAGAAGGTTGCAGAGGGAGCACGAATTACGACTAAGGGAGCTGGAATTACAAGGCCCGGCTCCTGAAAATGGTGCCAGCCCTTTTGCCTCAGATGCTACGCCCGGTCTGGGAGCCTCAAACTCAGCTATGGGGTTTCATTTAGACCATTTTGTTGAAAAAGACGATGACATAGAGGGGTACCTAGGACGTTTTGAGTTATTAGCTACTACATATGGGTTAGAGAGAGAGAGGTGGAGTTTAAAGCTATCACAGGGATTGAGAGGTACTTCTTATGAAGTATTTGCCAAAATGAACAGGGAAGACCAAGACAATTATGACATGTTAAAGCAGGCTTTGTTATTAAGGTACGAGAAGAATGGTGAATTTTATCGTAAGAAATTTAGAAATGCCAAACTGTTGTCTGGGGAGACATACCACCAATTCTCTGCTAGACTAGAAACCCTCTATTGGGCCATTTATGAAATAGTTGGAAAAAAAATTCTTGGAGTGGTTTTTGTGGCTGTCCCATGTCTGAAAAGTGGTGTGAAGGTTAATTTTGGGCAAAAAAATGTTTAGTTAGTGTTTTATGGGTATGTTGCCAATTGGCAACAAATCACCATTAAGGTTGGGAACATTTATTGTTGCCATTTGGCAACATATATCTTTTAACTATGTTTTTATGTCTAACAACATCTATTTCACCTTTTTTTACTCCCTACCTACATTTAATATTTAAACAGTAAATAGCAGACAACAAAATTTGTGAAACTTCATGAAGTTAAGTGTAATTTATACAGAAAATGCCACACATACAATGAAACATATAGTTACTGAAAAAAAAAAAATCTTCTGTCTCGTGACTCAATCACAGCTCCACACTCATGTTTCATGAAATACTTTGAAACAGTTTGAATGTTTATTGAGGCACAAGTGTAGGTTACACTTCTCACAGACAGTTCTGGAGTACCCCTTGCATCCAGGAAGTTTGCATCTCCCTTTGTTGGTGACGGAATTGGGGCTGTGGCCAACATTGTCAGTTCTGACATGAAAAGGAGGTACATTTGCTGTTTGCCCTCTCTTCTTTTTAGCCACCAGCTGTGTCTCAGTGCTTCCTGATGGCCTTCCCCTTTTATTATTTTCACTTTTTCCTGCTTTTAGGAGACACAAAGCAATCTGCAACTTGAAATCAACTAATGGTAGTCTGTCCTTTTTTTCCATACCATCCTTACACACATCTGAACAATAAGTTAGCCAAGCTTGCACCACAGAAACATCCAGGAAATGAAACAATATTCTGTGGTACCATTTCTTGGATCTAATAGGTATACGATAGAGTGCCAGCAAGGAGTCCAGCAAATCTACCCCTCCTATGAACATGTTATATTCTTTCACAGCTGCAGGGCAAGAAATGTGTATTTCCTTCTTGGCTTTTCTGTCCCATCTTCTGACTACACATTCTGGTTCAACTGCTGCATAGGTGCTTAGCAGTGTGACTGCTTTATTGTCATACCATTTGATAGCTTTCAATGTGGCTCCGTTTGTTGCTGCAGTACAAACAACAGATGACCCTCTTCCTTTCGTTTTCAGTTCCTTATCGGAACACAGATTACACCCTTTCAGCCGGTTTGCGCGGACAGTGCCAAGACATGCAATGCCTTGTTTCCAGAGGCATGCCTGCAATGCTGGCGAATTAAACCAGTTGTCAAAATATACTTTATGCCACACATTTTTAGGGATACGTTGAAGAAGTCTCAGCACGATATTAGCTGATGCTCCTAAATCAGGTTGGCCAGGACACACGTCAATTTTTCCAGTGTAAATTTCAAAATCATGAATCAAACCAGATATGCTTGAACAAACGAAGACTTTATAGCCCCACTTTTTGGGTTTCTTTGGGTTGTACTGATGCAGAGATGATTGACCTTTGAATGGGATAACTTGCTCATCAATGCTCAGCCTTTCTGCTGGTTTGATTGAATTGAATTTCACTTTCAGAGCGTCAACTAAAGGTCTTAATTTGAACAATTTGTCGCCTTCATTGTCTTGCTGCTTGTTGTTGTCATTGCAGTGAATGTTACTTTTGATTTCTTTAAACCTCTTGTTCGTCATAGTATCAGCAACAAGTCCATAGCGCGTTGTAGAGTCCCAGTACAATTTACAACTGGGCATTCTAACAATACTCATCATAAACGCAATTCCAAAAAACTGTTCCAGTTCTGGCTGGCTCAATCTGAGAGGCTTCATGATGTTTTTCTGGATGCTGTACTTGTTTGATTCAGTGACCATATGTGCCAATGAATCTGCGGAAGTTTTCTATTGGTTCTGAGGTCAACAAACCTGAATCGGTTGTGTCCGAGGAAGGGCCGGGTTGCCACGTGTTATCCAGGATGTCTTCAGCCTCACTGTCTGACAGCTCACTATCGCTAGAAGCCTCAGGTATTGGTCTATAGATTGTAGTCTTTTGGCTGTAAAACTTTTGAGGATCCATTGTGTTTAACTGTAAAAAAAAATTTAAAAAAAAATGACAACATATACATTTTGTAATTCAAAAGTTTTTCATCACAAAATTGTTTAATCTCATCTGATGATACATTATGTTTTGTGATTACTGGCAATTTTAGTGGTTATCATGTGTAGTTTAGTTCTAAAAGTCAAGTCTAGATGAAGTAAATATGTTTTATTCATTTACAATATTATTAGTAATTTATACTGGTAATTCTACTATTTACATTGACCTTTTTAGGATACATAAAATTGCAAATAACAACTTTTTTTTAAATGATGAAGTTTAATCAATTATAATGAGAATAAAATACTAATGTTGTTGATTACAGAGAAATACAACATTAAATATCATTTATTAGGTAAAAAGCAACTGTTGCCAATTGGCAACATGAAGTGGTTTTTATTCCTTAATCGACTTTTGTTGCCAAATGGCAACATACCTAAAATGTAAAATAAGAGTAACTTATTTTATTTATTTATAACTATTAAAGCATTTGTTACAAAGATAAGTGGTTTAAGTTACTCAACATATTTTTTATACACCGTTTTCATAAGGAATTTTAAAAAATAATGTGAAGTAAACTCACCTCTCAATTCGATCTTGCAAACCAGCTACCATGCCTTGACAAAAGAGTGCGTGAAAAAAAAGTATTTCTCCGACAAATGAGTTACCCGGTAATTTAAAATTGGGAATGTTTCTAGAACACAATAAAACAAAAAAATTATTAATTTGAACGCCGGATAGTGAAATAGATGACTTTAAACGGTATGTTGCCAAATGGCAACAAGGCCCAATAGAGGGTTAACTATCCTCCCAAGTAGATGAATACTAGAACATTTTAATAAAACTAACTAGGCTAGTACTTATATATGTACACTCTTGCATTTATTATGTAACATTCCATGCACTTCTTTCATAATTTTTTAAAATCTTTTTTTAAAAAAAAAAGTTCTGGTCAACATAAAACTTGATCCAGAACAAAATAAATGTAATATAATTCTATCAAAAATTTTACACACGTGAGTTAGTTCAGTGTATTTTAACATTTGTTAATATTATTAGTCTTCTTAAATATCTGTGGGTGTATTTATAAACTATCACACCACTACATATCATTACCCTAGACACTTTACGTAGCCACATTCATTAAGAAAAAAAATTAAGTGTGAGGTCGTAGTGGTAGCAAGAAAGGCCTTCTGACAATTCACAACTACATTTTATCTCAGGAGCCTTCACAGCTGGCCTCATACATTACATTTAGTAACATCACCATCATACAATACCATCAAACCCACTACAATGGAGGACATGTAACCACGCAACAGATAAACACAGTAAAAACCAAACCCTTATCGCAATGCCCACACAAAAGTGATATGCGTCGTTTTAGCTACTGGAACAGTACCAGATGCAGAGCAAACTCTTAGGCAGCGCGAACATTGCGGCCGCACGGGGCGCAGATTTGGGGGAGGTGCCGGCATTTATTTAAAAAATAAAAAAATGAAACATAAAATTGTAAGAGAAAAAAAAATTAAACAAAAAATGTTAAAGTAAACAATTATTTGTTTATATGAAACTGATGGATCTCTTGCTAGACACAGAAGAATAGGCTGACTGCCCCCTTAGGCATGTGGCACAAGGTAGCTACTATGAGATTGTGCATGAGGTTGGCAACTTCACCATATTAAACAAATTGCTACTTAACCACGTTTACAAAAGAATGCAATTTGCTCTGTGCAGGCTTCACGCAATGGGGACAAGTTGCAGTGATGGGAGCGAAAAGGATAATGATAGTGATGATGATGGTGATGATGATGGTGATGATGATGATGATGATGGTGATGATGATGGTGATGATGATGGTGATAATGATGGTGTTAATGATAGTAATGATGATGGTGATGATGATGGTAATGATGATGGTAATGACGATGGTGATGATGATTGTGATGATGATGGTGATGGTGATGATGATGGTGATGATGATGGTGATGGTGATGATGATGGTGGTGATGAAGATGGTGATGATGACGGTGGTGATGATGATGGTGATAATGATGATGATGCTAATTATTGTGATGATGGTGATTGTGACAGAGATATGTAAATATATTACATGAATCCACACGTTTTTGCTTCCACGTGTTTTCCACCTTTGCTTGCTTATTAATATTCACGTTTCGTTAACGCAGATGGCATGCGCTTCGATATCTGTCGAACTCATATTTTAGCCACGCCTATTTTCTTTCTCTCTATGTCTTACAGACACTAGTACTGTTTACAAACAGACCTATTAGATAATCCTGAGCCGTTAACTGTATTATCACGTGAACGATTGGTCAATCGCTGAATAGTGACAGATCAGAGAATGAGTCGTCTAATGGTAAAATCAAGGGCGATAAATCAAAAGTCGTACTTTTTGTAGTTACATTGGTCAGGGGAAATTAATCTGAGGAAAGGGAGATAATCACAGTCCCCCCCCCCCCCACATCCGTTTGTTCGTGAACGTAATTAGCTACAGGCGAGACGAGATCAAAAACTAGTTGTTCGTTGGAGACGTCTACGGTCGGCATAACTGTAAAATTTAACTTTGATTCCGCAGAATTCCCCAAAATCTGGGCGAAGGCGTTATATCTAGCACTGACTAGCGAATTCCTACCTATTATACATACATACATACATACATACATACATACATACATACATACATACATACATACATACATACATACATACATACATACATACATACATACATACATACATACATACATACATACATACATACATACATACATACATACATACATACATACATACATACATACATACATACATACATACATACATACATACATACATACATACATACATACATACATACATACATACATACATACATACATACATACATACATACATACATACATACATACATACATACATACATACATACATACATACATACATACATACATACATACATACATACATACATACATACATACATACATACATACATACATACATACATTCTCACATACATACATACATACATACATACATACATACATACATACATACATACATACATACATACATACATACATACATACATACATACATACATACATACATACATACATACATACATACATACATACTATACATACATACATACATACATACATACATACATACATACATACATACATACATACATACATACATACATACATACATACATACATACATACATACATACATACATACATACATACATACATACATACATACATACATACATACATACATACATACATACATACATACATAACATACATACATACATACATACATACATACATACATACATACATACATACATACATACATACATACATACATACATACATACATACATACATACATACATACATACATACATACATACATACATACATACATACATACTACATACATACATACATACATACATACATACATACATACATACATACATACATACATACATACATACATACATACATACATACATACATACATACATACATACATACATACATACATACATACATAACATACATACATACATAACATACATACATACATACATACATACATACATACATACATACATACATACATACATACATACATACATACAACATACATACATACATACATACATACATACATACATACATACATACATACATACATACATACATACATACATACATACATACATACATACATACATACATACATACATACATACATACATACATACATACATACATACATACATACATACATACATACATACATACATACATACATACATACATACATACATACATACATACAATACATACATACATACATACATACATACATACATACATACATACATACATACATACATACATACATACATACATACATACATACATACATACATACATACATACATACATACATACATACATACATACATACATACATACATACATACATACATACATACATACATACATACATACATACATACATACATACATACATACATACATACATACATACATACATACATACATACATACATACATACATACATACATACATACATACATACATACATACATACATACATACATACATACCTACATACATACATACATACATACATACATACATACATACATACATACATACATACATACATACATACATACATACATACATACATACATACATACATACATACATACATACATACATACATACATACATACATACATACATACATACATACATACATACATACATACATACATACATACATACATACATACATACATACATACATACATACATACATACATACATACATACATACATACTACATACATACATACATACATACATACATACATACATACATACATACATACATACATACATACATACATACATACATACATACATACATACATACATACATACATACATACATTACATACATACATACATACATACATACATACATACATACATACATACATACATACATACATACATACATACATACATACATACATACATACATACATACATACATACATACATACATACATACATACATACATACATACATACATACATACATACATACATACATACATACATACATACATACATACATACATACATACATACATACATACATACATACATACATACATACATACATACATACATACATACATACAATACATACATACATACATACATACATACATACATACATACATACATACATACATACATACATACATACATACATACATACATACATACATACATACATACATACATACATACATACATACATACATACATACATACATACATACATACATACATACATATACATACATACATACATACATACATACATACATTACATACATACATACATACATACAATACATACATACATACATACATACATACATACATACATACATACATACATACATACATACATACATACATACATACATACATACATACATACATACATACATACATACATACATACATACATACATACATACATACAAATACATACATACATACATACATACATACATACATACATACATACATACATACATACATACATACATACATACATACATACATACATACATACATACATACATACATACATACATACATACATACATACATACATACATACATACATACATACATACATACATACATACATACATACATACATACATACATACATACATACATACATACATACATACATACATACATACATACATACATACATACATACATACATACATACATACATACATACATACATACATACATACATACATACATACATACATACAGGTACATACATACATACATACATACATACATACATACATACATACATACATACATACATACATACATACATACATACATACATACATACATACATACATACATACATACATACATACATACATACATACATACATACATACATACATACATACATACATACATACATACATACATACATACATACATACATACATACATACATACATACATACATACATACATACATACATACATACATACATACAATACATACATACATACATACATACATACATACATACATACATACATACATACATACATACATACATACATACATACATACATACATACATACATACATACATACATACATACATACATACATACATACATACATACATACATACATACATACATACATAAATAAATAAATACATACATACATACATACATACATACATACATACATACATACATACATACATACATACATACATACATACATACATACATACATACATACATACATACATACATACATACATACATACATACATACATACATACATACATACATACATACATACATACATACATACATACATACATACATACATACATACATACATACATACATACATACATACATACATACATACATACATACATACATACATACATACATACATACATACATACATACATACATACATACATACATACATACATACATACATACATACATACATACATACATACATACATACATACATACATACATACATACATACATACATACATACATACATACATACATACATACATACATACATACATACATACATACATACATACATACATACATACATACATACATACATACATACATACATACATACATACATACATACATACATACATACATACCATACATACATACATACATACATACATACATACATACATACATACATACATACATACATACATACATAATCAGAATCTTTATTCTCCATAAAATACATTAATATGTACAGACATGATATAATAGATACAACATGGCAAATAGGAGAATCATTAGAATTTACATAAAGTGTTGAAGACGTCTCAAGTAGTTATATGTGGGTGTTTTTACATCGAACCTTTGTGTTACACATACATAAAAAAATTTTAAGCTTTCTAAAAGACATTGGCATATAATGATATGGTATACCCTGCCAAAAATGAGAATTATTGAAATTTACAAAATGTGTGAGGAATACCATTCAAGTAGAGCAATATGGTTGTTTTTACATGGAGGTTTTATCAGAATTTTTGTTTGCCATAAAAAAAACTTTGACAGCTAGTGGCGTGAGATATTAAATATAGCATCAAATACAATAGTCGTATGGTATAGTATACAGAGGAGCACAATTGAGTGTAGACTGTGTGGAAAACATCCCAGCAATTCAAAATGGGTGTTTTTTACATCGAAGTTTCCATATTCTGTAAGAACCTATAATTGCACTAATACTGACATATTTACATAAAACCTTTGCTTCAAATTTCCGCAACCCTAGCGACATTAATCCACTCACACACTTTGCATGCACATGACCCAAACTACCAATTATCAGTACGATTACATGCGTACGGTAGCCTAGTTCGTTAATTTCTGCAGTCAATGGATAGTACTTATCAAATTTATGTTGGTAACATTTATCTAAATGGGCATCATATGGTATTGCTGCCTCCACTATAAAAGCTGTTTTGTTCTGTCGATTGATTATTGTTAAATCAGGTTTTACGGCATGAGTCTTAAATGAGGCGTTGCTGCTGCCGAAAAGTGATGGTTTAACTATTATCTCTTTGTTTATTGTTATGTCACTTTTATTATTGTATGCAGATTTCAGTTTCTCATAAATAATGTCTACAGCTCTATTGTGCCTTTGTTGGTATAATGTTTGAAATTTGGTACATCCATTCAATAAATGTGACACTGTTTCGTATGGGTGGTTACATATTTTGCACATTTTCGTGTATGTCTGTGGGTAGTATAGATGTAAAAGACTTTCGCATTCCAGCAACTGTAACCTCGATCTCACAGCAAATGAAAGTATTTTATCACTTAATTTAACATTAGATAGAAAACTAGATGACAATGAGTGGTTTACACATTTCATTTCGCGCACTATTCTCCCTTGTGACGATTTACTTTTACATACACACACACACACACACACACACACACACACACACACACACACACACACACACACACACACACACACACACACACACACACACACACACACACACACACACACACACACACACACACACACACACACACACACACACACACACACACACACACACACACACACACACACACACACACACACACCCACACACACACACACACACACACACACACACACACACACACACACACCACACACACACACACACACACACACACACACACACACACCACACACACACACACACACACACACACACACACCACACACACCACACACACACACACACACACAGACAGACAGACAGACAGACAGACAGACAGACAGACAGACAGACAGACAGACAGACAGACAGACAGACAGACAGACATACAGACATACATACATACATACATACATACATACATACATACATATATATATATATATATATATATATATATATATATATATATATATATATATATATATATATATATATATATATATATATATATATACCACAGCTTTTAAAATCATTTATCTAGTCGCCACAGAATTTTCAGAACATCTAGCTTCGAATTCTAGACCATTGTTAAAGTGGATTTCTTAGTGTTTCGATTGGAGAGTTTTTTTCTGTGTTGCGGTAACTATATTATACTAGCATTTTTGAGGGATTTAATTGTTAAAGTTCGTCATTTTATATTTCACTAGGATTTACGGTGTTAATTGGCTAGCAGATTAAAAAAATATATATAGCTAATTCTTCCAGCTGTAACAAAAATTTAATTAATTGTTATTACCCAGTAAGAGATATTTTAATTGACTAGTAAATGCACTATTCATTATGAGTACTGATGAAATATATATTTATTTCTAATTCATTATGAGTAATTTTATAAATGACTAGCGCTTATTTCACGGGTTTTTTTTAAACGATAAATAAAGATATACACTTGTGGTTTCTAATTAAATCTAATAACCGAGTGGATATTAAATTATACAGTTACGTGGGTTAGGATAGATACTGATATAGTGATTAAATGTTATGTATTTTCTTCCTAAAATCCAGTACGGGTGGTGACAGACGAACTCAGCTGACCCTGAAGTGTTGGATGATATGGTACGACCCTTCGTAACGACCCCTTCGGATAACATCAGTGCCCCCGATTATTGTGGTAACTTTTCGTCAAACGGGAATGCTTCCACCTGGACTCATTAGCTATGCACAACAGAAACGTGGAACTACACGTTTGCTCATTAATATGGGTCTGAGCAGAGTAGACTTGTCAACAAGTTTGCTGACTAATATCTGGACAGTTTATCTAAAGTACATTCTGGTCATCGCATTGATTTAAGGAGAGGTTAAATCACGCCCACGGATATCTCTTAAGCAATCATATGCAGTTATTTTCATTAACTTGGTCAGTACACCGGCCCAAAGGGGGGGGGGGGCGTTGCCAGAATCAAACGAAAGTAGCGGCACACGATCAAACAGGCACTGAGGGATCTCAGGAAAGACTAGCGGCATGCTATCAAAGGCAATAGTGGTCCCTGAAACGAACGACGCAAATGTCTTGCCGGCATTTCGCATCTCTGTGTTAACCACAGAACCGATCGCAGTGGACACGAACGGGAGAGACAAAGCAGACGCAGCGAACGGAGATACGGAAAACCAGGGCGGCATCTCTCCTTAGTCTGGCGGTCAGAACCCCGAAAGTCTCCTGAGATCTAAAAAGGTGTCAAATTCTAACATGTCCCCCCAATCTTGCATTCCAGTTAGATATATACAGACCACGAAGAAAGCCATTTTATCATTCGTTCGCCAGAGATTTAAGATTCAATAGCTATAGTAGAATTTTGCTAGATTTCCATCTGAATTGGTGGCTACATTGGAGTGATTTCTTTTTCTGTGCACGGTATAATATATTTGCTAAAGTGATCAGTGGTCTAGTGCTTTCATTTTATTTCACTTGATTTTGTGTTTATTTAAATCTATTAAATTAAACGCATCTCAAAAGTTCCAGTGGTAAATTTAATGATATATCTATTATAATAAAAAAAAAAAAATAATAGATGCTTAAATGCTAAAGGAACTTTTAAAGTCGCGAAGGAATTTATAATTAATAAATTTAGTTAAGTCCTATATATATAGATGTGTGTTTTAACCATTAGACTCACGAAGTGTTTTCTTAAATACATAATTAAATACGCGAGTGTATATAGATAGTCTAATGGTAAATTTATCGCGCGTTAGAATATTATTTGATTTTTGCGGTATGATTATGTTGTCATGGTTTTTTTCTATATTTTTCTATAGAATGATCAAATAACCTTTGCGATCCCAGCAAGAAATCATACAGAGTCTTCCAGACTCGGTTCTTAAACTTCCAGATATATTGATGAGACATTTTAAATATAATCTTGTGGTGGTCCAATGCGGCCTAGCTATCATAATTACATGAAAGAAAGCACGCCCAAGAACATTTAAATAAACCATCAAATTAAATTACAATCTGTAAGATAAACTGGAATAAGAACAGTTGTCAGTAGCGATATTTTATTCACTGCTCTGCTGTGAGAGAGTACATATTTACCTGAACTGTGACTGGGCCTAGTTTTTCCTCACTGGATTTAAAAACTTACCGGTCAGTTGCTATCATCACGCATTGAAGGAATTTTCCCACCAGCGGCGAAATTAAAGAGACCACACCATTCTCACTCCTGTATCGAACTGTGACAGTGCCATCCCATAGACTCCTTTTTATACAATAAACACAAGAACTCTTAGGCTTCACGTCCGGCGATAAGTGGGAATATTTGTTATCAGCCAACCTCGCTAAATCTGGGGCTGGACATCGAAGTACCAGACATTTTCATACGTCAAGAGTGTAATTGCTGTTTATATAATTTTATGGAGTGCCTGATGCTGCAATCGGTAAGTGAGTGTGAGCATATGAGTGTGGGCCCTCACGAGCGTGCATGAATGACAGGAGATTTAATTTTAGCAAACCATTTGTTAACTTGCCTACTGGGAAATACATTTTCTGTATACCCTGCATTGTTCCTTTGAGTGGGATATCTTGTTAACGCTGTTTACTCCCCCCCCCCCCTCCTTTTTCATTTGCTTAGTAAAGGGAAAAACAATTGGGAATTACAGGATTTTTTTCTACCACCCATACCTAATATTGTAACATCTCTTTCAGAGTAATTAAATTCACTGTTGGGTTACATTACCTATGTTCCTGATAACTATCTATCTTTAGACTGGGTTTATCTTTGTCTAATACAAGCAGGAAGGGCGTAGTCGATACCAATCTTCTTCACCCCCCCCCCCCCAACCACCCACCTTGTTAATTGTATTTTCTGTACTTATGGTATTTTTCCTGTAACACATGATAATGTTGTGATTGATTTTAATGTTAATAAACAGCATAAACTTATTTAGTTGTGTTGGAATACCAAAGCCCAAATTTCCCATATCTGTTTAATATAGTTTGTATTCACGTGCGTCTGTGTGTTTGAAGCACCAATACGGTGTGAGCACAGGTGTGTGTCTGGAAACTGGCAAATAATTGTTTGACCAGGAGAGTTTGAGGAGAAGATTGAGAGGAACGATTGTCGTAAACAAGTCTGTCCTTACTCTCCCCAGCACTCTGTGAAGCAACTATTTACTTTCTAACCCTTATTATCACTGAGCTTTCACCATCATTCTCCACTCTAAACAGGACCACTATTTCTAAGACTCTTTCTCTCAAAATAAATTTACGACAATATTTGTCTGGCTCGCCGGGATAAAGATATTTTTGAGTCTGATTTAAGTCTGGGTCTAACTAGATAGAGTGTGAATGATCTGTCTTTGTGAAGTAGGGAAATAAATAAAATTAATTACACCCCTAGACAACGCCTTTTAGTATTTGGGTCGTCCACACAGCATAGTTACAGGTTGTTTTCTTTCCACAGCAGTAGAAAGTACGGATAAACATAAATTCGTTACGTTTAAATTATTCTCTGTCAGAGAAAATTAAATTTTTTCTTTATAAGATTTGCTGGGATTGCGTGATTGTTTTTACAGTCACTAAAGGTTTTTGAAGTTACTAGAGTTGAGCTTAGCTAAAGACGCCTTGTTCTGACTTTTAAAGTCTAGTTAACAACGTCTCTTCTCATAAACTGATTTCAGGGGCGGAGTTTTGTTGACGGAGAATTAAAATTTTATGAAAATTTTTTTTCCCTTTAAATTGTTTTAATATAAATTTTTCTCTACTGTTAGCAAAAGTAGATTTTTTCCTAGTGTAACTTACCATTTTAAGTGGCATAGTCGCTTGCGTTAAGAGTCGTAAGTGACAATAATAGCAGCGATAAGTTAGCACATTTCAAGGTAGGAGGTAACACAAGTAATTTATACTTTGTGTTTTTTCTCGTAGCGGCTTTGATTTTTTCCCCTCCTTGTTCCTTCTTAATATTCTCTAGTAGTAGAAGCATACAGTTTTTTGATATGGCAGAAAGAATAAGGTTGAGGTCTATGTTGAGACAGGAGGCGAAAGAGGCAGGATTAGAGCCAGAAGCTGCAAACGCGTTTGTCAACCAGGAACTGCAAATATATGACGCGGAGCAACAGAGAGCAGAAGCTGAGAGGAAGGAAGAGAAAGAGAGAGCAGAAGCTGAGAGGAAGGAAGAGAAAGAGAGAGCAGAGAGGAGAGAAGCACAGGAGAGGGCAGATAGGAAAGAAGCAGAAGAACGCCTATTGGAACACAAGAAAATTGAGGCGGAGATGGAAGCTCGCAGGGAAAGAGAGAGAGGGGAAGAGACAGCACGAATTGGCGCTTAAGGCTTTAGAGAGTCGGGGTGCCTCTGCTTCAAATAACGGAGAGCCGTCTTCGCCCCAGTCTCAGTCAATGGATCTCTCCAGCACTCAATCTGCCCAATTAACTGCGATGTCTTTTGCTTTAGAGTCTTTTCCTAGCCCCAATGAGAAAATAGACACATTCCTAGAGAAATTCGAGAGGCTCCCAAATCTGTATGGGTTAGAGAGTTCCCTTTGGGCACTTAAACTCTCAACGTCATTAAAAGGTACTGCTTATGACCTATATACAAAGCTGGGAACCAACCAACATGATTACGACGTGCTGAAAAGGCCTTGCTAGAACGGTTTGAGATGACCGTCCGAAAAAAATTTCTGCAAATGTTCAGAAACAGCCGAAAAGAGAGCACAGAAACATTTCCCCAGTTCTCTTCACGTCACACGGGCTATTTGACAAAGTGCATTGCATTATCTGACCTACCTCTTACATATGAGGGACTTCTTGAACTTGCTCTTGTGGAACAGATAAAGTCAACTTTGTCAAACGAAACCCGTAGATTTTTGGCTAAACAGGGCGCAGTCAAGCTTGAGGACATCCTCAATAAGGCATAACGCTATACCAATGCAATGGCCGAACTTCCCAGCACTAAACGTAAACCCACAGATGAGCCATCTCGTAAACAAAATCTAGAGCAGTCATCCTATTCTTCAAATTCCTCTCAGCATTTTAACCAACGAGAAAATAATACCCAGAGACCTCCCCAGGAAAAATCGAAATTCTAGAAAACCCGATACCCCCCCAACAACAATTCTGATCAACCCACCAAGCCTACGTGGCAGCGCGGCCACCAAGGTCAAGGAAAAAGGAAAGACCCCCTACATCAGGGACGTCTGATCAGGGCAAGCACGCCGGGCCAAAACCGCATCGGATGCCTGCATACAGCCTTGCTAGGTAGAGTCAATGTCAGCGTCGATTCTCAACCTGAGGGGGACCGACCCACAACGCGAGGAACTGTAATTTTGTAATAGTACCTCTACTACATGTCTTTTTGACACGGGATTAAGTTTTGATTGTATCGTCGCCAGACATGTAGTCAAACCCGGTCAGGAGACAGAGGAAACCGTCAAACTATGTGGAGTTTTTTTATTTTCAAGAGTGATGCACCCAGGTTGCTTCCTATCGCACTGGTAGAAATACACTCCTGATTTTGTCAGAGGTGTTTATTAAAGCGGCCATAATGGATGATCCTATCTACCCCGTTATCCTGGGATGTAGATACGTGTTTATTGGGAGACCTAAGGAGCCCGTGATTGTGGCAGAGGTAACCACAAGAGGGCAAACTAAGAAGGAGAGGGAGCCTGCGCCAAATTTGTTGTTGCCGAACGAACTGAAGGAGGCGCAACAATAGGGAACCTACTCTGGAGCCCTGCTTTAGAAAACTGCCCATGGCTAAGGACCCCAGACACCACGGAGACATCTTTTCTAAGGATAGCGTATTGTATCGTAGAAAGGGCGACCCTGAGACAGGGAATATAACTGCTCCTCAGTACCGAACGCAGTAACAGAAGCCGGATCCTAGGAATGGGCACTCTCTTCCCTTTAGCGGACATATGGGACAAAACGCCACTATTCAGCGAATTAAAAAAATCAACTATTGGTGGCCAGGAATGAACTCTGAAATTATCAGGTACGTGAAATCCTGCGCCCAGTGCCAACGGTGTGACACCAAATGCACATTGACACCCCCAGTACCTATGGGGCAAATGCCAATAGTAGGTACTCCATTTGAACGGGTTGCTGTCGACATCATTGGACCCTAGAAAGGACCAAAAGAAGGAAACAGGTTCATCCTGATCTTAGTCGACAACTTGCACTATGTGGGCCGAAGCTGTACCGCTAACATGCACAGATTCCAAGCATGTCGCAGAAAGCCTTCGTGCAAATTTTTTTACACGGTTGGGATTTCCCTCAACACGTTTTGACTGGATAATGGGATTCCAATTCCGTAGCCTGTTAATGGAGGAGATCTTTAAGAACTCTTGAGGGCCAAACGTATCCACACAAGTCCCTACCATCGGCCGGAAATGGCCTCGTGGAAAACGTTTTAACGGTAGCCTCATCATGATGTTACGTAAGCTAGGTCAGAGAAAACCGGAAGACTGGTACCAACATATAACTGATGCCTTATTCGCCTAGAGAGAGGTTCCTCAAGCGTCGACAGGATTCGCGCCAGCTACACTTTTATTTGGCAGACCTATTAAGGGGCCACTAGAAGCCTTACTTCGGTCCCTGACAGACCAAAAGGCTGACGAGACAGTCGCCTCTGCAAGCAAGTATGTATCTGAGCTCAAAGGAATGGCTAAAAGCTAATGATGGGATCTAGCTACGACCAACCTTAAGAAAGCCAGCGCTAAACATGCTAAAAAGATACAACAAAGCTGCAAAAGAGAGAGAACTACAACCAGGGAGAACTCGTTTTGTTGCTACTTCCAACCGGGAAGCAAATAAACTTCGCATCGGATGGCAAGGACCCTTTACCCGTCCTTAAAAAGATCTCACGCACCAATTACAAGATCCCCATTAAAAGTAAAGGAGAAGGTCTTTCACATAAATCTTCTATAGATATATTTGTAAAGACCGGTGTCATTCTCCGAGTATCTCACTGGCTGTCGCCCATAACAACGGAAGACGGGAGGAAGATGATGATGGTTGCATGGAGTACCCATTGCAACCCACAGAATCCTTTAAAGATGTCAAGTTCGGCGACAATCTCTCACCAGAACAACAAACAGAAAACAAGGGCGCTACTAAAACAGTACAGTGCAGTCTTAACGGATGTTACCTGGTCGAAACAAATCTCATCGAGTTTGATATGAAATTAACAAACGAGACCCCTGTTCGAACCAGAGTTTTACCCCATCCTTACGCTAAAGCTGATGCACTTCGCGGAGAAATAGACAAGCTGCGTCAGGCAGGAAATTATCAGCGAGTCTACATCTCCTTACAGTTCGAGTGTAGCGCTGTTGCAGAAGCTCTCAACAAGGAAGTTCGGCTATAGTGTATAGATTAACGCGGCTGCTAAAACGCTGTAACGGAATTTCAGCCCGAACCTCTCCAAACTGTTTTCTGAGTTGTTCACCAAGCTCAGCAAAGCAAAGATTTTCTCCAAGATTGACTTTCAGTAAAAGGTATTATCAAATACCAGTCAAGGAGGAAATTAAACCTTTGTTAGCTTTCAGCACTAGTGAAGGACATTACAAATTTAATGTGATGCCGTTCAGATTGCACAACGCACCAGGAGTGTTCACCAGGATGATGAGGAAGCTTCTAGAACCTTTGCAGAGTCCCCTTATCCATAATTTCATGGATGACATATTAATTGCAACGGAAAAACTACGAGGAACATATTGCTACGGTTTGCTATGCTCCTCAGGAGATACAGGAAACGGGTCTCACAGCCAGACCTAGCAAATGTCACTCATCGGGTTTGAAAAGCTAGACTTCCTGGGGCATACTATTTCTCACGGCTGTAGTTGGGCCCGTTAAGAAAATCGTGGAGAAAATTAAAATGCATCAAAAAGAACTC
>JAMPIV010007501.1:0-77203 GCA_024509875.1 Oreohelix idahoensis | reverse complement strand
CAGTCTTTTTCCTGCTGGATCATTACTGTTGTTACCCCATGCCTCATGGTGTGCATTAAAGTCACCTACCAATAATGTTCTTTGGTCTATTTGTGTGTTAATAGTGACAATGTCCCTATCGGTTATATTACCCTTGGGGCTATAAATGTTTATTATTTTTAAGTTATCTGGCTCACTGTCTACTGTTACACTTATTCCTTCAATATTTTCTGTGTTGAATTGTTCCCAATTTAATATTTTGTAGTCTTCATGTATTAAAAAGGTCACGCCCCCTCCTCTTCCCTCCGGTCTATCATTTCTAAGTATTATATATCCTTGGTAGTTCAGTTTCTGTTTCGGGTTCAGGAGGGTTTCTTGTATTGCAAAGATGGTTTTTCCCTCCTTATACTGTCCCATAAGAGACAGCAGGTTCTTCCTGGCACCACTGCAGTTCCACTGAACTACTTTGATGGTTCTAGAGTCTTTGGTCCCCATTTAGTTTGGTTAGCTAAGTTATGTTATTGTTTTTATTAGGTTCTTTGATAAGGGATCTACTTTTTTGGTTTAGCTCACTATCTCTCATGTTCTCTACAAACTCATCATTCCAAGTAACCGTTTTACTCCGAACTCTTTCTACGACATATGGTAGGAGTAGTTCCACTGTTTCCTTAATTTTTTCTTCTATATTTTCATTGTTGTCCTGGTTTTTTATCATTTTATTCTCTTGTCTTTTTTCTTCTGTCAAAATAGCTCTTTCTATCTCTATTTTTTTAAGGATTTCTTCATTAGCTTCTTTTATCTCTGCTATTTTTTTGAGGTCTCTCGCTATTGCCTGTTGTGCTGTTTTTATTTCTTCTAGTACCTGTCTGGTTTGGATGAGGTTTTGTTCTGTCTCTTCTGTGTTATCTTCTTTACTGTTTATGAGTGTTTTAATTTTATCTTCTTTCTGGATTTTTTCCTTTATGTCTTTCACTTCACTGGTTATTTGTTTTATTTGTTTCTTAATGATGCTTTCTTGAGAGTTTTGGAGATGGTTGTTTGTTTTCTGTCTTTCTTTTATTTGCCAGAATGGTTTGTTTGTTTCTAGTGATTCTTTTAATATGTGCTTTGTCTCTTGATAGATTGGGCACCCCTGATACCTGGCACTGTGGTTACCCTGGCAGTTTGCACATTTTCTGTTTTTGTTTTCTTGTTTATAATCTTTGTCCTCCTTAGCCATTGAACAGTCCACATATCTGTGTGCTCCCGCACAGAAACTACACCGTGTCGCTCTTTTACACACATGTTGCGTATGGCTAAAGCCTTGACAGTTTGTGCATTGTATAATGCTAGGTATGAATACCTCTGTCATTTTGGCTTTCTGGTGGAGTTTGACCTGCTTGGGTATTTCTGTGCCCTTTACACTTAGCACTACCACTGTCGTATTCTTTTGCTCTTTGGTTTTTATTCTTTCTACTTTTTCTATCTTTGTTTGTGGGTTTTCTTTCGTTATGTTAGTGTGGATCTCCTCTTCTGTTAGGTTTGAATCGACCCCTTTGATGACGAATCTTCGAATCTCCTTGATCAACTCAATCTTTACCTTTATCCCATGTGCGAGTTGTACTTCTTTTGGGTTACTCTTTAGTTCATTTAATAGGGCCTTGCTTTTTCTGTGTTGTTTAAATTGATTGTTAGCCCCTTTTTATGTTTTTGCATTTTGTCGATGCATTTTTTTTTGGGTACTATTTTTCCCAAGATTATCAGGATTTTGTCATCTGGGAGAGCTCTCAGCGTGGCTTCTGTTCCAGCTGTCTGCGTGATTTTAAGTTGGTGTCCTTGTTTCCGCTTACTGCAGTTTTTATTTCTGAGTTTCCTTTCCGTTTTTCCGTTATTGTCTCTCCCCTGTCCTTATTCTGTGTGCCTCTGACTATAGGGCTTGTTGTCCTGTTCTTTTCCGTCAGCTTTGGTGTTCTATCTTTTCCACCTGGCCTGGCCCACGCTTTTCCTTCCCCGGACTGCGATCTGGTCATCGGCATATCTATCTCTTTCTCGTTGCTGCTTTTATTTGATTCTCTGACTTTATTTGATTCAGACTTCACTTTTATTTTGTCCTTGATAGTTTCAATTTTGTCCTTAATTTCTGTATCTTTTAGTCCAGGGCTTTTGTTCCTTTCATTTTCTGTCTGTTTTGATGTACCTTCCTTAGTCTGTTTTTCTGTTGTGCTCCACGCTTTTCCTTCCCCTGACTGAATTCTGGTAATTGGTGGCATTGTGGATTTATTTGTTTTTAGTTTGTTACAAATACTTTTTTTTGAGTTATAAATCTTCACTCTTGTTTATTATTGTCTAATTGTCCTATCCTTATCCTATACCTATCACCGCTGACGTATAATTAGTATTTATCATCTGGTTCCCTCTGTCTAATGCTAAATTAACACATATTAAGATAAATTATTACTAGGCCTATTTTTAAATATAACTTTTCAATTATGTTTAGGCCTAAATATCAATAGTTAAAAGCTGACTACTACTAAGCTAGCAATTTTAAATTTAATTTTGAACACACGCGGCTCAAGGATGGAAGATGCCAGTATTACACAAAGGAAAAAAAGGTGGCTACTGCACCTCGTTTATGAAGATCCCACGTGTTAGGCCAACCTGAGCTTTTTAATTCTATTTCACTAATATTTTATTTATACTAACACTCCTACCAATTATTAACAAATGTTAAAGGCGATTTACTAATAGAGGTACTTAATATTTAGTTTCAATATGTACAAAATAAAACCTAATTTATCTGTAATACGGCTGCTGTACTGCACCAGACAACACGTGGCGCTTTTTAACTATTATGCTATCCCTAATTTATCCTAATATTCCTAGCTCGTAATTAACTATTCATCTAATAACCACATAGAAACTGATTATAATCTACTAATACTTAATTAAAATGAAAAGGAGATTCAACTTATATGGGTTGTGCCTTCTCGAAAAATGCATCGTCTCAAAACAACGACATGTCCGATCGCTAAGGCAGTCTGAACGAACGCCGAGAACGCGACTAGGAATCTACGTGAGGAAGCGGGAGGGAACGCGACTATGAATCTACGTGAGTATATATTACGAAAACCCCCACGCTGACCTCGCTGACGTCATTTGCGTGGCTTTCGAGAGACTACTAACGAACCAGGGCCTGTTTTATAGTAAAAACTATCTGATGCAACTTAGGAACCCGTGCACGAGAAGACAGACGCGATACGTAATAGATCTAGAATTATGTCCAACAATATGCAACTTCCTCCAATTTGACGTAATAACAGGACTACCTCCTAAATTAAAATCTAAAACAATCGTAAGGGGTTCCCTGAAACAGCATAACATTATCTTAACATCTGACAACAGTTACCACAGAAAGCCGCTACCAATCGCCAAGCGAACGCCTGAAATCGGAGATCAAAGGACTAGTTCCGTGAGCAAACACGAAGAAGGTTCGCTCTGATAAAGCGAACAACAGGTGTTACTTACGTAAAATCACCTCATCACAGACCACTTACAAGTCCCGCTCTGCATGTATAATGAAGGCCAGGACGAAACAAAGCCGATTACTGCCGTGTGTTTGCTTACTGTTCAGGGACTTCAATTTTCATACTCTACGTCACACTGTAAATGAATGCTGTTACGTATGTTAACTTTATAATGTTGCATGCCTTCAAATTAATGCTTAAAGTAATATGTGGGAATAAAAGGATATAGTATGCAAGATTAATGAGAGTGAAAGGGCAGAATGTTAGACGGGCCTGCGCGCCCAATTCTCAACACTTCGAAAATAAAGTTCGTTCGTTCAATTTACTGACCGTCTTCCTGCACTATCCCCGCTAAGAATGAAACAAAATAGATCAAGCAAAATGCGGGTAGAGGTTACTCCCACCCCGGAAAGAAAAGGGTGGTGGTTGTGTTCCTGCAATTATTAGAACCGTGATAAGAAATGAAAACATCCAAAAATCAGAAAACCTGATAAAAATAGAAGAGACAAAGAAACACCAAAATAATTTTTAAAAAAGGACGTGGCGAGTTGAAAATAACAGTCAATTTGTCCCAACAATTCATCAGGTCTCATTTACACTCATTCTAACCCGCGAGCTGTATGGTGCGTCAGACTGGCCTTTACTTTCACCCCTTGGCGCTTCCTTTGAGCGGAAAATTATAGAATATCTGGCGATAAGCCAGTTGAAAATCATTTTATTACATCCAGCACATGTGTGAACGTTTGTGAGCGAAAATAAAAAAATACTGAAGCTGAAATTGGGTGTGAATATGGGTATTTTAGATTTATCTCCCTTTAAAATCTTTTGTTCCGGGCATTTCGCGGGGTATCGAATTGGGTTTCCAATTGATAAGTATCGCACTACTGTTATATATTTTGTCGCTGTCTTTCTTTCGCTGTTATTCATTTTTCCATCGCTACATCGCGTTTTTTTTGCTTTTCATCAGGTGTTTTTGCTGGTGTAGGCTTTAATATAAGTATCGCACTACTATTATATATTTTGTCGCTGTCTTTCTTTCGCTGTTGTTCATTCTTCTTCCTCGTTCGCCCTGAAAAGGACGGTGGTTGCGTTGTGTCTGTTTACGCCTAAGCTGTGATATCTGCACCTTTCGGTCGACACATCCGACTTCAGCACGGCATTTTTAAGGGACCGGGTTTGCCTTCCCATTTCGATCCGTACTCGCTCAGCCAGACTGCACTGCTGCAGACTGTTTCCAGGACCACCACGTGGAGGTGGAGACGGTCTTGACCAGCTCTGGTTCGCTGATCCTGATGCAAGCAGTCAAGCTATGGGTCGCTGACTGCATTCACTATTGCTGCATCTTTGGGTCCCAATAATAATCACATTCTTCCATCGCTACATCGCGTTTTTTGCTTTTCATCAGGTGTTTTTGCTGGTGTACGCTTTCAGCAAGAGGACCAGCTGTATTGGTGGATCCATGATCCATAAGTAGCAATAAAGTCACGTTATGATGATAAAAATATTTGATACCAGCTGACTAATACATGGTAGACATCCTTCTCTTTATCACGCTTAGCAGCAGCTCTTATGCTTGCAGTAACAATAGCCTATGTGAAACATGTTTGGGATTCAAACCCTCTACGCCTGAAGGCATTCATGCTGACAGGATGCTTTATACAACTGGCTGGAACCTGTGGCCTTATGGCATATCTAGTGTTGGCTATATCACAAAACCAAGGTGTGTGTGTGTATTGCTTATAATTTTTTTTTTTTTTTTTTTGTGCATCTTTGTAATTTTTATTGATATCAAATGCTACAAGAAGTAAAACAAGAAATACATCTGATTGGGATCAAAAGTACATCAAAAGATAAAACAAGAAAAGCACAGAGCAATTTTTGGTATGGTCAGTTGTTTTTACATACTTTTAACTTTTAATCTTAGATTAGCCATAATGTGAGACCATGGCTTCCTTGAGAGAATTGATAAGCTTGTGGTTCTCTGTAGTATGGGATTAATCTTTTTTTTTTTTTTTTGTTTGCCGTTGAGAGGCTTGGTAGTTTGTGATTATCTCTGATTGTCATTGAACAAGGAGCCACCACCGAAGCTGGTATTCTTGCAGGAAACCTGCTTACTTGCCTCCATCTGCTGTTGTGGTGGTGGTTTCTGTTTGTTTTACATGATGATGTTCCTAGTGACATGTACAATGTCATATTAATTTCCACTTCACATCACAATGTTTCACTTCTTGCTTTTGTAGTTATTTTAATATACAGACATAAATAAACAATGTGGATGTAGATGACATGCCAAGTGATTTTTTTGTTTCTGGTATGAGCACATATTGTATTACACTGCCTCAGATCACAATATGTCACTTATTGTATATGCACGTATATCATCCTGTCACATATATGAATACTTGGCATGCATATCAAATGCCAAGTAATGTTTTGTTATCCTGCATGTGCCATCATTTTCTGGTATAAGCAGATTGTTCATTACACTGCTTCAGATCACAATATGTCACTTATTGCATATGCACGTATTTCAACCTGTGACATATATGCACACAGTGCATGAATATCAAATGCCAAGTAATTTTTTGTTATCCTGCATGAGCCATAAATTTTCTGGTATAAGCAGATTGTTCATTACATTAGTATTGTTTATAAAGCTGAAAGGGAGCCGCGCTGGTGTAATGGCTTAGGCGTTGTACTGGCGACCAGGTGTTCATGGTTCAAACCCGGGCGTCGGCGTTTGAAGAAATGTTTACGGCCGGAAATTTGACTGAATAGCCTGAACGGCTCCTGTGATAAACCCTCTGTGGATGGGAAGGAGCGAAGCTCCTGACCGGGTTGGAAGGAAAGTCCTCAGGTTCCCCAGCCTCGCAATGACATGTCATTGGGCCGAAGGGCTGAAAGCCCAAGTGCCGCTGGTTAAAAAAAAAAAAAAAAAAAAAAAAAAAAAAAAAAAAAAAAAAAAAAAAAACTGAAAATATTGATAAGTTGTACTGCGTTAGTCCTCTGTAATATTTTTATTACAATATATTATCAGTTCTAGTTTAACCTATTTTTTTTAATCACATAGGTCTATGCTTTGTTACATTTTTATAATTTACACCTTATTAAATTTGTCAAATACATTAGTATTGTTTATAAAGCTGAAAATATTGATAAGTTTTACTGCATTGGTCCTCTATAATATTTTTATTACAATATATTATCAGTTGTTTGTAGTTTAACCTATTTTTTAACACATATGTCTATGCTTTGTTACATTTTTATAATTTATCCCTTATTAAATTTGTCAAATGCATTGGTACGGTTTATAAAGCAGAAAATATTGTTAAGTTTTACTGTATTAATCCTCTGTAATATTTTTATTACAATATATTATCAGTTGTTTGTAGTTTAACCTATTTTTGTAAACATATGTCTATGCTTTGTTACATTTTTATAATTTACCCATTATTAAATTTGTCAAATGCATTAGTATTGTTTATAAAGCTGAAAATATTGATAAGCTTTACTGCATTGATCCTCTATAATATTTTCATTATAATATATTATCAGTTGTTTCTAGTTTAACCTTCTACAAAATTAAATACTTCATCACTTCTTCTTCTTCTTTGATCCACTGTCACTGAGTGTCAGCTCTTGACTTCATCACTAATTGGTGTTGTGTTGTGTCTTTTCTGTGCTGCAGTTCCATTATTTGTTTACTTATTAGTCCCATTACAAAAGAAAGCAATAGGTTATGATAAGTTTTTGAACACCGCATTTGAAAGCTGGTGTTTTTTGGGTGCAAGGTATACTCAATTCATCCCCATGTGGGTTATAATTTGGGTATACAGTATTCATCACTCCATATAGTGTATTACTTTGTTCTTTGTCTTATGTGTTGGCTCTTCCATGATGTAATGTATCTGCCTTTTGCTGTGGCAATGTTTAATGTATGTGGTTGTAATGATTAAAATTCATAACGATTATGTATGTATGTGTGCTGGACAAAGCTCCATTTCTGATAATTTTATAAGGAATTACTCACTAATAAAGGAAGTGATGTCATACCGATATGGTGTAGATGCAGACATGAGTTTTGAAGCAGAAGATTGGGGTGATCGTCTGCTAGAGAGATGTGGATTGTGTTTCAGTCACTGTGAGCAGACATATGTGTGAAAGCTCCTGCAGTCTATTGTGTTTTTTCCTGAATCTTAACATCACTAGGGCATCAAGATACTATGTTGAGGTGTCCCTAGTTTCTTCGAATCTCAGGAAGTATTTATGACGACAATGTCTATTAAATGAAGATACATAATACAAATTGTGAGAATGCCAGGACAGCGTCTCCATAGTGAACATTAATAAGACTGCCTATTACTTCATTTGACATTGGGCTTATTGTAGAAGTATGGTGTTATTGTAGAGGGGCACCACTGTAGAAAGTATGTTCCTGATGATAATAATGCCACGTAGAAAGAGGGTCTGATAACGCCACTGTAGAAGACTGCTATGTCGTACTGTTGAAGGGCACTACTGATAAGGTTCTGCGTTATCTGATAAGTTCTAAGTTTATTGGTTGAACCACTGTAGCAGTATATATATAGAACTTCCTTCCTGACACTGTTAATGTCTATAATTGTTACCCTTCTTAAACACTGTTGCAATAAGTAAGACTTTCATAGAATGCGCCACACAGGCTGCAGTCACAAAGACATCACAGTAACGTATGGAGGAGTCAGGAAGCATTGAAACGAATGGTGCAGTTTCATACTATTTATTACGATAACATCACGTTGACATCAAACAAACATACTGTCAATGACATATTGTTCAAGCACATTATGGTTATAACAACAAGTTCAGTACATCTCTAATATCAATAATAATTGAGCAGCCTGCACGTATCGTAGTGCTAGTAGTATGTCAAAAAGTTCTCTCTACTCTCTCTCTCTCTCTGACAAGATAAGCCAGGTAAGACTCTGGCAAAAAAAAGCTGCACGAGTGCCGGGCTTTAAAACATATAATGTCAATCTTTTCATAGACGCTTCTCCATACCAGGAGTAAGTAACCTCAATAGTGCCGGGCTTCCAAATATATATAATGTCAATCTTCTCATAAATGCTTCTCCATACCAATTAATGGTAATATCACGAGAAGAAAGAGTACATTAGATTAAGCTGGGAGAACAGGTCCTGGAGCAGATCAACCACTTTAAATACCTCAGAGCTATTATGGACCGAAATGGAGGCATCAGAGAAGAGTTGGCCACTCGAAAAGCAGCAGGCCATAAATCGAGGATTCCTCAGCAAGAGAGAGGTTGGTAAGAAAACGAAGATGGCTGTACACCGCTCCACATATGTCCCAGTCTTGGCATATGGATGTGATTCATGGGCAATGACCACAGCCCACAAAAGCCAGATGCAAACCTCATAAATGAGGTAACTGAGAAAGGCGGTTGAAGTAACAAGAAGAGACATGGTCCGCAGCCAGACGATACGTCAGGCCCTAAAATGCCGCCCCCTGGAGACTCAAGTATAAAAGTGCCAACTATGATGGTTTGGCCATGTCTGCAGAATGGGAAAAGATCGGCTACCACGACAAGCAGGGAAAACAAAGAGCCAAGGATCCAGACCCCAGAACGACCCAGAGTCCGCTGGGAGGACAGCATTAGACAATCTTTGAAGGACCGAGGACTAGAATGGAACCAGGCCAGGAGGAAGACAACCGATAGGATAGTCTGGCACTCTCTCTTTCAAACCTCTATACCTCACGGTAGAAGGGGAATGACTAAGCAAGTATGAAAGTATTTGACAGTTTATAGCTTGACGATGAGTATTGTCATGGCTACACGAAGTCTACACGAAGTGCCATGAGTTCAATGATATACTACTTGATGTTGCGTCTTATAGGAAACATCATCATCCTGTTGCTGTGCGGGCTTCTTTCTTATAACAGCAACGAGATTACTGTACAATTGAACTGAAACAAACGTAAAGGTGTAGCGAAAGCTGTATAAGGCTTAGATTTGTCAGATCGTGGCACTTGCCAATATCCTTTGGATAAGTCAAACTTTGTAAAAAAAAAAACGTAGCTGTAGACAATCTATCAAGAAGGGATTCAAGCAGGGATAACAGTTCCGCATCTTGAATTGTGACAGCATTTAGACGTCTGAAATGTATACAAATGCGAATAGATTTGTCTTTTTTTTCTGATCAAAACCATAGGAAAACTATATGGTGAATTAGAAGGTTTAATTATGTTTAACCTAATCCTCTGTTTTATTTCTTCCTGTACCTGAGATTGCACGTGAATCGGTATAGGGTAAGGTTTGAGTTTGAAAGATCTGAAATCTGTTAGCTCGATATCATATTGAATGATTGTTAAGTCATAATTTGTTCGTAGGAGTTAAGTGTTAAGGATTTTTATGTACGGGGCTGTTTTTTTTCTAGTAAGCACGTTTAAAGTAGTGAGTTGTTAGTTATTTGGGTACTTTGTTTACGATATTTTTGGAACATAACTCAACTGAAGCTCACGTGTTAGTCTTTTAAATAAAGAAACTATTCGAATGTTCTTAGTAGTAGTTTGGGGTGGGGGGGGGGAGAGAGAGAGAAACGGATAAACTGAGCTCAGATGTTAAGCAGTGAATTCGCGCTCGAGCGACTTCGCTGAGCTGTACTGAGAGACTGTGATCTCGAGTTAGTGTGTTCCTGGCAATGCTTCGAGATGGTTGTTCCGTCTCGTTAGTGTGACCAGAAGATATTATTGAAGAGAATATATTTTTGAGGTGAATACAGAGTATATTATTGAGGGGAAGAGTTTTTCAAAGATTTATTATTCCAATGCCATGGACTACGTTGGCTCATTGATGTACCTAGTATTAGGATGTATGCAATTCCTTTCCTGATGGATTTGTACTTACACGATTTATTATTCTAATCCCATGGATTACGTTGGCTCATTGGTGTACTGTATTGTGAGTGGCGGTGTACGCAACCAATCTCTGGATATTTAAGATGCTGTGATTTATGGTGTTCTGCAATCTATTTGCCATGGATTTTGTATGCCATTATAACTTGTAACATTGTGCTGTTCCTGATGTCTACGTTACTGTGTCAATAAACTGTATATTGTGAATTGGAAACCATTTGCCTTACCCGTTGGTCTATGCCTAACTATCGTTACTGTGGTGTGGATGATTGCAACATAACAAACTTAAAGTAACATGACATTCGCCTATATCTATACATGTTTACACACCTGTCGGCCACTTGTAAGCCTGACCAAGGCTGATCGTATTTATCAGCGAATATATTAACTTTGCCTAACCGTGCTACCCTTACACACGGAAGAATCTACATATACACAGTTAACATAAGTGATGGCCTGTGTGGCCTGTTATAGAAAACATATATATTAACATAAGTGTCTGCTGATGCTGTTATGGAAAATAGACCGCTAACAATGATATTTGTATGCCCAGGAACATCAGTGAGCACATCAGAAAAAGATTGTAATAGTACAGAAATCTCTTTCTGATCAGACGATAGAGTAGGAGCAATGGAAATATCTTTCCAGCTTTCAGTAACTGTAGCGGGAGGTTATTTAAAATTATTTATATGTAAGAGTATGCCAGTAAAGAGTTCTGACCTTACAAGTAATACCCCAGTCTTAGAAATAAGCACTGGTGTATTGTTATCATAAAAATAGTCAGACTGTAAAAACCCTGGCCCAGTTGGTAAGAAGTAGTACCAGGATTTAAGGTGTCTCCTCCCTATGACTATCTTATGATTACTTATATTCTAGGGGATAAGTAAAATGAACATTCACTGAAACCACAAATGGAAGAAGTGAATAAATCCTCAGGTACAGTTAAAATAGTTTAATAATTACACTAATATTCTATTTCTACTAGTTGGAAAAGAGCATATACATATATATAAAAGTATTCACACAATTACTATTATGGTCTGTTTATACTTCAAGATCTTAAATAATAAAGTTACTGAAATCACTGTTATTAGTCCTTTGAATTTAAGGATAACTGTCATCAGTTGACTGAGTTTCTGTATGGTTACTTATTGTTTTCAACTATTGGCTGTTTCACATGTATAGGTGGTCAGTGTCAAACAGGACACTTATCTTTCCAACTTGATACTGCTGAAACTGTCCTTTGCTGATATCAGACTTGGTAGACCCAACAGTAGGGATGCCAATGACCAGTTGAAGTTCACTCTTTGGGGTCCTGCACTTTGGTGGGATTGCCTCGGATGAACTACACCGGCTTCTGATACTGGACAGTCTGGTTTGAGTTATTTCATGGAACCTGCAACATATCAGCCTTGGCTAGTATCTGGCTAGACTTGTAGCTGACATACCACAGATGTCAGACCAGTCAGTCATCAGATGTCACCGTTATACAATCATAGTAAGTAAGGACATCATTTCAGTGATATAGCATTAATATTAACATGTCAATTAAGGGTAACTGACTAGCACATAAGTCAGACAAGTCAGTCATCAGGTGTCAAAGTTATACAGTCATAGCAAGTAACATCATTTCAATGATACAGAATTAATATTAACATATCAGTAATAAACATCATCTGGTTTATTCCGCTCCTATACATCCCTTCATATTCTATAACTTGATCCTTCCAAATCATATCAAGTACTCATTCAAATCTGATGCTATTCTTAGCATCTACACAAAATTACTACATAAATAAAGAAAGTGAGTGACCACGTGATCAGGTTGCTTTCTACTGAAACTGGCTGTAGAACACTCCAGTTTACCAGCTGTAAATGGGTACGAAGTTGTGCGCTCGAACTAGGGAAGGCAAAGGCAGCGAGGAAGGGGACTAGTCACCTAACCTCGTAAAAGTGGTATCTTCCATGCTGAAGCTTCTAACAATTTATTTCCCTAAGACAATCTCTGGTCATGGGACTGCCTTTATCTTCGTAAGCGATAATGCATTTAATATCGACGAGATACAGCATTAAATATAATAAATATTTTCTATTTGGCTGTGGGGCTAGTTTTGATACGTTTTTGTACAAGCAACCATCTTCCACTAAGCACATGAATAAATCATATTAAAATAATAATACGTTATATCAATGAATATTATACAGGCATATTTTGTGAATTCTAAATGAACCTGTAATACAAAATAAAAGAAATTATTATACAGGATAGCTATCGTAAATTCGCTTACCCTCAGACTCCAGACACTTAGACTGAAATTTTCTGGCGATCCGCTCACACTTCAGATGGATTCAGAGTCGTGGCGTTATCTGCCCTCAGTCTTGTCTCAACCTCTTGCGTTGGGTCTTCTCAGAGTTTTACCGAAACGCTTTATATACGATAGCGCGAACGTATCGGAGAGCAGATACGTCACAGCCTAAGACTAGACCTGAAAAAATCCTTCCCGAACCGTGATTTCAGCCGATCTGTGCGTCGACTGAAATTTTGCCTTTCTCATTCTCAGCATATATAATATCCATATTGTTCCATCTTATCTAGTTTTATACAGCTGATAAAACTCTACCTTCCTATCCATGTAATTTCCCCAACTGCTATTTGTTGATTTTAATATTTCGAACAGAAGTGGGTTTACCAGCAGTTAGCGTAACTGTGGGCAGCCGAAATACGCATATATCTCCGTAAATGAGAACTTCCTACCGTTCCATCTTATATGCAGTTATACACCATCCTTCCCTGTACTGAAATGTAAAATCCTTTTCATACGGATTCCCTTCTGTTGTTATTTATCGTTGGCGATCTCCTCTGTCCGATATACATTTCGCTGATACGCCGCCATTTTGAAAGCGGTCACTCGATCGTAGATGGGTTTATAAATCTAACTGAACTCATTTGCAATGACTTGAAACCAATTTCGCGACAGTAACCAAAAGATGTATATCATGTAACGACAAAATTGGTTCACCATCATCAGAAAAATCAGAACTCTCCTCCTGAATAACTGCTAAGGAGGAGCGACGATCAACAGATTCGCCGATAGCTTCAAAAATAGGTTTCAGATGTGGGGGTCGAGTCTGAACTTGTTGTAACATATTAATATGAAACATTTTATCTTCCTTTAACATATAAAACATAGTCAACATCTGACAATTTATCCACAATTGTATAAGCACCCTTCCATGAAACAAGTAATTTATTGTCTTTGTTTGGCAGTAATTCGTAGGCTTTATCACCTGGCCATAAATGTCGCAGTTTTCTGTTTTGATTCTTAGTTAATCGAGCCTTTAATTTTGCTTTTTCTGACGACTCCACTGCTATTTGGCATGCGTAAATAATCTTCTGTCTTAAATTTACAACATATTGATAACAGGTTTGATCCTCCTCATCCGCGTTAGTTCCAATGAGTAATTGTTTCACGATAGACATAGGACCTCTAGGCTTTGCACCAAATACCATTTCAAATGACGCAAATCCCGTATTTTCGTTGGGAATTTCTATATAAGCAAAGAGAATAGCAGGCAATATTCAATATTGTGGATAGTTAGTCGTAACCTTGGCCAACATTTCTTTTAAACTCCTATTAAGTCTTTCAATTTTCCCATTTGCTTGAGCGTGATAGATAACACTAAGCGATCTCTTAATACCAAACATCTTCATCACCTCTTTCATAGTGTCAGAGGCGAACTGGGATCCCCGGTCAGATAGTATGTTTTCGGGAAAACCCAATCTGCTGAATACTAAAAATAGTGCATCCGCAGCGTCCACGGTCGATGTGGATTTTAGAGGTATCGCCTCTGGTCATCGGGTACACATATCAATGCAAGTAAGCACAAATTTGTGAACCCTAGCTGATTTTAATTTTAAGGGACCACAATACGGTCGATAGCCATCTTTGCAAATGGACGAAAAGAAATATCAGATGCTTGGATAGGTGCATTATGTCCAGGTCTTTTTTGTTGCGACACTTTGGCACACAGAGCATGTGCGACAGAAAGTTTTAACATCTTTAGTCACACCAGGCCAAAACAAACGAGACAAAACCCTCTGTTTTGTCCTTGCAATACCTAAATGATCTGCACAGTTTATGTCATAGGCATGTCGTAAGACAAATGGTCTAAAGCAAGTAGGTACCATAATATGTTTTTTTCACAGGTGTAGCATCTTGAAAATTTCTAATTGATATATAATTCTTTAATGTGTATCAATGTTTCATTAACTTCTGCCAAATTGAGACAGGCTAACGTCTGCTAATTCTGCCCCAAAAGGCAATGACGTACTTCCGGGTAACCCGTGGATACAGTACATCAACAACATAGTCTACCATCGATACCCATCTGATAACGACCGATATGTTATGAGTTTTAATCATAACAATAGGGTTTATCATTCCATACAGTGTATTACTTTGTTATTGTCTTATGTGTTGGCTCTTCCATGCTGTAGTTTGTCTGCCGTTTGCTCTGGCAATGTGTAATGTCTGCTGTGTCTGTCATGTTTCTTCTTCCATGATACCAAATTGCTCTTTTTCGCTACTGACACATTTGTTTCTGCTGGGCTTTTGGTTGGTTTTTGTTTGCTATATATATATATATATATATATATATATATATATATATATATATATATACACACATATATATATATATATATATATATATATATATATATATATATATGTGTGTGTGTGTGTATGTATATATATATATATATATATATATATATATATATATATATATATATATATATATATATATATGTGTGTGTGTGTGTGTGTGTGTATATGTATATATATATATAATTCTTCCACTGGTAATGAATGGACTTAGTGGCGTTTTTTCCCCATGTCATTCTAATTTGTTCTAGTTGTTATATGTTGGTTCTTGTTCCGGTAATATAAAATTTTATTATGTTGTGTAGCTCCCTGGGTAGATGTCGTGAAATGTGTATGTAAACCCACTTTTTTGTTAATACATATGCACAGCCAATCAACGAAAAGTCTCTGAGCCAGAATAAATTACACGAAGTATACGCCATAAAAGAGGAAAAACTTAAGCCTAAAATTTCGGGCCGCGGTCAGGGAATGTACCAAACCGCATATAACCAATCAGCTTGTCGGCAATAAAAATGTACCAAACCGCAGATAACCAATCAAAAGGTTTCCTTACACACTGGCATTCACCTGAGTTTACCTTTATAAACGGGCGCGTTTTATTCAAAATCACACACACACCAACACGAAGGCCAGCTAGCGACCGACTGGAGAAGAGAAACTGTCAAGACTGATTTATTGCTCACCTGCATTGACCGGGCAGACTTGCTTCACTAGTCGAGTCAAAATCTGGCTTGTATTAATCTTACAGGGTAGGTATACTTACTATAAACTTGAAGGAAAATAGGCCTACAGCAGATATATAATGTTTGTATTGGTTGTGTTTCATTTATACTACTTACATCTGTATATATTTAATATATTTTGTTTCACTATGAATGTATCAGGTATAAGGATTATATTTTATGGAATCAGGTATAATGATTGTCTTTCCTGGTATGATTGCTGAAGACGATAACCAACCTGAAATATAACCTATCAGTCCTTTTTAGGGCTCATATAACTCCAACCTGAAATATAACTTATCTTCAACGTAAAATATAACATATCTCCAACCAGAAATATAACCAAACAGTCCTTGTTAGGATTATATATATATAACTCCAACCTGAATATAACCTATGACTATATCCTGTATAATGATTGTATTTTATAGTATCATGCGTAATGATTGTGTATGACTGTTGAAGAAGGAAACCAGGAATATATTTCATATAGGATTTCAGTTTTACTATGAATGTATCAGGTATACTGATTATATCTTAGGGAATTAGGTATAATGATTGTATTTCCTGGTATGACTCCAACCTATATAATCACAACAATATTGTTAGGGTATATTTTACCATCCAGTATAGCACTTATCAGGGATGGCCTCATATATTAGGGGGAAGGAAACGGTTGTACCACACCTAGGTGTACAAATTATTGGCTGTAGTCATGTATTAAATTTATATTATTGGATGTATTCAGGTATTAATTTATCATAAAGAATGTTTTGCAAGTAGGCACCTGTCTTGTCTCGCTATTGCTAAATCATACTGAATCATGTTGTCATTCATCCTACATGCTGACACCTGAGACACGTTCACCTCAAATACAATAGAAATAGGTGGGCTTGAGGACAGAAATTACCCTCTATTTTTCCTTGCTACAGGTTTATTCGTGTCATCCAACCTGAGGTCGTATGTTCGAGTCAATCCAGCTGCCTGGAACTTCGCAGGAGCACAGTGATTGTACCGGAGCTACATCCTTAGTCCCCCTCAGTCTTGGGTGGGCTAAAGGAACGATCATCAGCGGCTGTTGTGTGCAATAAATTAGGAAGGACAGAACTGTTGTAAGAGATGAGTACACATTAGTACCATTTCCGTCGGCAATTGCGAGCATTTAACGGTCAAGGAAGAAAAAGTGATTTAGCGTAATAAGAGACAAGATTAACAGTATAGCTGATAAATTTTATATATACTTAATTAACAGCACAGCTGATATAAGTTTGTTTCCTATGATTGGAAGACTTGTATTATAAATAAATAAATAAATAAATAAATAAATAAATAAATATATAAATATATATAAATATAAATAAATAAATATATATATATATATATATATATATATATATATATATATATATATATATATATATATATATATATATATATATATATATATATATATATATATATATATATATATATATAATATAAATAATAATAATAAATTCTTTAAGCGCCAAACACGGCGCATAAGGCAGAAACCAGTGCTCTCCAGGTTGTTCGTTGTGACGCCACTCCTCTTAGCTCTTGCACATTATTTAGGCCCAACGTTCTTCCTATATATATATATATATATATATATATATATATATATAATATATATATATATATATATATATATATATATATATATATATATATATATATATATATATATATATATATATATATATATATATATAAAGGTACAAATCCATTGCTTTCCATCTTCCAACATCCACCCTTCAGCACAAGAGTAGATAGTGTATATACTTAATAAATAATAAGGAAATTGTATTTGAACGACTTGTCAATTTTATAATTGTTAAGTGAAATCTGTTTCCTTGTTTTAATAACACAGTACTATACTGATCCTAGAGCCAATAAAAACCTTACGCTGCGGTAGATCAACTTTCAGTACATTTTCCATTGACAGTGATGTCGAGTTTTGGGTTTTCAAGTATTCCATAAGTGGTTTTCTGTGTTCTTCGTATTTTTGTGCATGTTAACACAAAATGTGTTGTGGTGTTTTTTTTCCAGAGATGTGGCACAGCAGGATTCCTCCACCACGAATGCCTGTTCCTAGTTGAAGTCTAATTAGTTTTCTGATGCATGGCATTTTTGGTTCTCTAGATAACTGACATGTCTGGGATCTTTTAGCTGTTTGTAGGCGTGTCTGCCATTCTGGATTTCTTTCCAGAGCTCACAAGTATGAATCACTGGTGTGTATTTACTACTACATTTTATTTGGTTTACTATTATACTGTTTTCTTCTAAGTTATTCCATGCACTTCAATCCAATTGGGTACCTTATGGGTTCCAGAGGAGTATCCCATGTCGTAGGGAAATTCTTCACAAACATTGCATTGGTTGTGTGGTTTTTGTCGATTATGACTTTGCTCATGTAATTCAGTGTAAGTTCTTTTCTTCTTAACTTGAGGGGTATTATTCCTAGTGCTACTAGTGATGCTGATCTAGAGGCTCCAGCTATTGTATATAGTGCCTGGTGCTGCATTTTGTCCTATAATCCAAACCAATTAGCTTTTATTACAGAAGCAGGACTAGCTTTGTTACTCCCCGATCTTACTTCGAACGTGCTGCGCCTTTAACCTTGACCAGATACGTGAGAACTCTAGTGACTTATCTACACAGAACCAAACAACCCAGCGGAAGCAGAAACAACCATTCGCGGCTAAGTGAAACCTATAAGCTGCCACGTGACTTCTTTCATAAAACACTTTACCATCACACGTTGATGCGTATTTTATGTTAAAGATTATTCATTTTCTTCTTAAAATTGATTGAACAAATGATTATTAACTATATTAGTTGCTAATATACAAATGTAACTTCGATTTAATCATTTTGAATGTACTGCATGTTTGTCTCAGTCCATTTACAAAATACACTCTAAAAAGAGCTATTCTATAATAGTAACAATTCTACCGAGTAAATCAGAGGTGGAAGTTTAAATGAGCTAAAATTAATCATTACATAAATCTTCATAAAAGGCAGCGGATCAGATATAATAAGTTAACAATTGCCCTGCCAATGCAGCATTGTTCTTGACTTCTGAAAAATTATTATGAATACTCCCTTGAGATAGAAGCATCATTATTCTTGTATCTACAACTCTGCCAAAAGCAATCATGTGTGAAGGTAGACACCTTTGAAGACCTATATGAGATACTCTTGAGTTTTGGCCACTGTAGGAACACTACTGCAAAGCAGGGGAAGCAGTTCCGTGACACACGGACTTGATACGTGACTGGGTCACTACACTGTTGAGCTAGGTGCAAGATGTCTCGTGGCTGCCTGAAATTCTTCTTCTTCTTTGTTCGTACTGACAAGGACGTTGGTTGCGTTGTGTCTGTTTACACCGGAGCTGCGATATCTGCCCCTTTCGACCGTGTCGTAGATTTTTGATAGGGGAATTATGACTTAGGTTGGTCCCTTCTGAAAAGATTAGAATGAGTGATAGCCACAGTGAGAGATAATAATAGCAATAGAGTTCCACGAGTAAGATGGTAGAAAATCAATAGAGGCTGTCCCTGAAATCAAGAATCTTCTCTCTTTCAGCCTATCTTCTACAACAGGTTTAGAGGAGTCAGACAGTCTATTGACTACATATATATATATATATATATATATATATATATATATATATATATATATATATATATATATATATATATATATATATATATATATATATATATAATATATATATATATATATATACCAATCACACACACACAAGTGACGACAGTTAGACGCACAAGTGGAAAAAAACTATAATAGTGAAATATAGATATTTTGGAACGAGCTGACCGACACGCTGATTACGTTTAGGTGAATTTTAATTATCATACTAAAATTCCATCACAACACATAAAATTACATCATACATATACAAATAGTCATAAAGTCAATGAATTGCTACAAGAATGATAGACCCATAGGGATGATCCTTTCCCTCGATGGATAGCCCACAGTCCCGTTAGAAGAAAAGTGATAGCCCCAAAGAGTCACGGATATATATGCTTTAGTCTAAGAGTTCCCTTTTAAAGGTATGAACAGGCTTTGATACTCTAATCTATCCTAAGGAAAATATTATTAGCAACAAAAACTTGAATAACAAAATACAAAGTGGGTGAAATTTGGTATACCATAAAAAAGTCATTTGTTCATGCTTTCTCTCTGTTCATTCATCAGGGCCATGAAATACGTTCTTACCTACTATCGTGCTGTTGTTCGCCGTCTGGCGCAAACTTTAGGACACCCACACACTTTAATTGGTCTTTCTTTTAATAAAGCGGATCCCAGCTCTGCAGATTTTTGGGTTCATCCAATGGTTCCGGGGAGCGTCCTCTTCATGTGAATATTTTCCAGACTAAGGTTAGTGTCACTTGAATCACGATGTAAGAATTTGTTTTAAGCAGATTCGCAGTGTCAGAATCACGAGGGTTCCACTACTTCGGGAAAATGTCAGGTTTGATAACTTTTCTCAGTAGATAATGATTGTTCACACCACAATTTGTAAAAAAAATGTCGGAATGATTATGTTAATGTTTTACTTGCCACAAGAGCTGAAATGTACTTGAGGTTTTTCTCTGGAAGAATTAAATCAGGCTCGATAGGCCCATTACTTCATTTACTCTTTAAAGTTTTTGTAATGGGTACTCTGTCGTTCTGGATGCCAGCGCAATGCCAGACAGCTTTTACTTTAACACCCAAGTCTTTAAGGATAAAAATGTTTATGTTCTTCACAGATATTTCTCCATGCTACAACGCTGGTAGAGTTGGGCTACCTCAGTTTCACTGAATAAAGAAAAACCACAACATATAAAATACTTATACATACTATGTACTCGTTATAACCTACATTATAAACTGCAAGCGAAGTGCTTGACTTATCATTTAAAACTTCCCGTGAGATAAGTTATATTCAAAAAATCAGTCATCATGAATTAGAAATACATACGTATTTCGTCAATACTCAATGATGAATCGGTGCAGTTATAAGTTAGTTTTTAAAATATTCTCGACTGGTTATTAGCAGTTAAATTAACTTCATTATAGCTGTATGAGTTTAAGCTAGAAATTATAATTTATTCTGCTTTCTACTGTAACACGCCGACTAGAGAATATAACAGACTTATCAATTTAATTTCTTCTGCACACAAGAAACTAGTGGAAATAAAATAGGCGATTTAACACTTAATCACTCACAAAATACTAGATATATTATATTTACCTCCACACAGAACTACAGGCGATCGCACAAACTTAGAATTATACGCTGATATATCTATGAAGTCTAGAGCTCGGCAAACTGTCGAAACAAACTGAGAAACTTCGCTATACAGCTTATTCTTTTACATTAGCGACCTGTCTACTGCAAATCTGGAAAACTGAATGCAATCAAGTTTCCACCCCGGGGTAGATGTATGAAACAGACAAAGGATGCGCGCTATTTCCAAAAACCCCTGTCTCCCCCTCTCCTCTTCCTCTCTCTCTCTATCTCTCTCTCTCTCTCTTTAACACTTACGTTCACTCAGGCGACTGCCATAAAAAACTGATAATACGCGTCTTCACACCTACTGCTAAGAAACTGGCCGTAGCGCTCGTGTCAGATGAAAATGCCAGACGAAATGTCTCCTTTCTGAGCGATGCAGATGGCATTTTCCACACCTCACGCCGAGAATCTAGACCAAGAGTGCCGTGTCATGAGAAAAGTGTAGACAAATGTCTTCTTTCTCTGTCTAACTAGACGGATATTCACAGTATCGTTCTCCGTCCAGGGACTGACACCTTACGTGATAAATGCGTTTCTAGTATGCGAAAAGAAACGGTAAAGTCAGAATGAGAAAAATAATATTAGTCGCAAACGAATAATGCGAAGGCTAAAAAAAAAAAACGAGAAAAGGATAAAAGAGCGATAATAAAGTAGAAGACACGGGTAGAGTAAGAAAAGAATATAGAAAATTTATTGATCATAAATCTCTATGCGACAGGCCGACACATCCGACTTCAGCACGGCAATTTTTGGGACCAGGTTTGCCTTTTCTCTTCGATCCCTACTCTCTCAGCCAGACTGCAGTGATGCAGCCTGTTTCCAGGACCACCACGTGGAGGTGGAGTAGGGTCTTGGTCAGCTTTGTTTCTATGGGTCGTTGACTGCATTCTCTATTGCTGCATCTTTGGGTCACGCTGCCTGAAATGAGACTGACGTGTTTTAAAGGACAGTCAAGAACAAGGGTGCTTAACCCTTTGAGCCTGCAGCAAAACGTTCACTTATACCCAGTCCCCGAGTTTCCTGGTGCAAATCGTAAAAATAGCGGCACTATTATGACATGTTTAACAGTTTCTGACCTGAGTGAGAGTAAATTGCAATCAGAGATCGCGACCGGGGTGACAGGGGGAACTCAAAGCAATCATACCGCGTCGAAACGTATCAAATCGCTAGGCTATTGTTATTTCATTCCGACTCGCAAAGAGTTCACGGTGTGTTTTTTCTCTTACAACCGAGAAAATGTTCCTAAACGGTTGAATATTTATTAGTCCTTGTTCTGCTAACAGCTGAAGTTGCTGGCCACAATAGCATTATTCAAATGTTGGAATAGTCAGTTGAAATAATAAAAAGTCTCTCCCTCCTGCTTTTGTGATATTACAGGCTCACAGGAACCACAATTCTGAATGGCCAGTCTTCCCATATTGGTCTCAAAAACTGTGTTCCCCAATGAGAACAAAAAATATCGACGTTAGAGATATTTGAAAATTTACTAGTCACAAGTTTAGAAATTGCCGCACGTGGCTCACCGAGATCTCTGATGTGACAAAGAAAGAATGGGATTACTGCTTCCTCAAGTATGTCGTATAAGACTAATGTGAGGTTGGGAAAATGTGAAACAAATTGCCACAGAAACACTGCTGCAAGAATATGTGAATGTTTCGTGCAGGATTCAAGTAAGGGGACCAGCTGGAGTGGTGGTTCTATACTCCACAAGGTGATCAGCTGTAGTGATGGTTCTATGCTCCATAAGGTGATCAGCTGTAGTGATGGTACTATGCTCCATAAGGTGATCAGCTGGAGTGGTAGTTCTATGCTCCATAAGGTGATCAGCTGTAGTGATGGTTCTATGCTCCTTAAGGTGATCAGCTGGAGTGGTAGTTCTATGCTCCATAAGGTGATCAGCTGGAGTGGTAGTTCTATACTCCATAAGGTGATCAGCTGGAGTGGTAGTTCTATGCTCCATAAGGTGATCAGCTGTAGTGATGGTACTATGCTCCACAAGGTGATCAGCTGGAGTGGTGGTTCTATACTCCACAAGGTGATCAGCTGTAGTGATGGTTCTATGCTCCATAAGGTGATCAGCTGGAGTGGTAGTTATATGCTCCATAAGGTGATCAGCTGGAGTGGTAGTTCTATGCTCCATAAGGTGATCAGCTGTAGTGATGGTACTATGCTCCACAAGGTGATCAGCTGTAGTGATGGTTTTATGCTCCATAAGGTGATCAGCTGGAGTGGTAGTTCTATGCTCCATAAGGTGATCAGCTTTAGTGATGGTACTATGCTCCACAAGGTGATCAGCTGTAGTAATGGTACTATGCTCCACAAGGTGATCAGCTGGAGTGGTGGTTCTATACTCCACAAGGTGATCAGCTGTAGTGATGGTTCTATGCTCCATAAGGTGATCAGCTGTAGTGATGGTACTATGCTCCATAAGGTGATCAGCTGGAGTGGTAGTTCTATGCTCCATAAGATGATCAGCTGTAGTGATGGTTCTATGCTCCATAAGGTGATCAGCTGGAGTGGTAATTCTATGCTCCACAAGATGATCAGCTGTAGTGATGGTTCTATGCTCTATAACAGTGTTTTTTAACTGGGGCGGTACCGCCCCATGGGGGGCGTTTTCAAGATGTCTGGGGGCAATCTAATGGGTCGCAACGATTGGGGGTCACTTCTTCCATTCAGGGGGGTGTTGTGTACATTTTTACAAGAATCAATATGAAACAATTACAAAAGATATTCCCCTTCGCATAGCTTGTAACACGATAGTTTTTATTTGCCTTGCGACCCATAGAGTGTTTCAAGGATTCGAAACGCAACATTTTAATTCCTGTGATGTTATCATTGTCAGGAGACAGTATGCGGAGATTTATGTCCCTTCAACACTAGAAACATTCATTAGCCTCTCCACACACCCAAGCTAATCTTCTCTCTTCACTCTCGACACATATTTTCTTCTGGAAACACATTGTTGCTGGGAAAAAAATTCCGTTTTCCAATGTCATCGCATGTGCGACAGACGGAGCACCAGCTATGGTTGGTTGTCATCGTAGGTTTCAGGCCTACTTAAAAAATGTGGCACCAGGTGTTTTAACAATTCATTGTATTATTCATCGACAACATTTAGTCGCCAAGTATCTTAGTGACAGACTCAATAAATCATTGAACTGTATTATCAGTGTTATTAACAAAATTAAGCGCATTCGTTGAACGATAGATTATTTCGTAAACTTTGTTGTGATAATGGCGAAGAGTTTGAACGTCTTCTCCTACACACGGAAGTACGATGGCTGTCGAAAGGTAACTGTTTAAAAAGATTATGGGCATTATTTGATTCTGTTGTAGAGTTTTTGGATTCAATCAAAGAAGAATTTAGCATCAAAAGAGAAGTATTGCGAAACGATGTGGCCTATATTTCAGATATATTTGAAAAGTTAAATGAGTTTCTTCTTAAGCTGCAAGGAAATGAGATCAGTCTGATTAAAGTGAAGGGAATTATCATGGGGTTCATTAACAAATTGACATTATATAAAAATAATCTTAGTCGCCGAGAACTTTCTCATTTTCCATGTTTACTACAGTTAGGTGAGGACAGGCTTAATGATTCCGATTTATGCGTTTATTACAGTCATTTGGATGCTATTAAAATGATATGAGCAATAAGATTTAAGGACTTGCAAGAACTAATAATACCGGACTGGGTGATTAATCCGTTTGAATCAGACGTGGAGCTAGTTAGTCAACATTTACAATAAGAATTAATTGAGCTACAAATTGACTTCGAGGCAAAAGCCCGATTCAGTCACACACATTACAAAAAATTTTGGATCCAGCAGAGGCTTGCGTATCCCGTTCTTTGGCGTGAAACTAAATTGCTAATTACAGCTTTTCCAACGTCGTATTTGGTGGAGAAGAGGTTCAGTGCAATGGTGTTGCTACTACAAAAGCAACGAAACCGACTGCAGATTTGTAACAGGAGATTTGGGACTTCTTTTAACAAACTTGGAATCAAATATTACAAACCTGGCTCACACCAAGAGAAAGGATCGCATTAAACTTCATTAGTAAGTGAATTGTTATGTAATTATATCATTATTATCAACTAATAATTTTTCAAATTTTTTCATGTTTAAAGTGGTTACATAAGGAGAGGCTTAAATATTCAGATTTGAAGATATATATGCAGTCATTTAAGGGCTATTAAAATGATATGATTATGATAGTTAAAGAGTTGTAAGAACTAATTTTATATCATTTGCTCCGCCAATTTGTAATTCAAGGATAATGAATCTGTGGTGTATATAACTCCGTACTAAAATACATATTTAATATAACTATGCTTTTATACAGTTGGGCGACCGCCGCTGAGGTTCAAAGATGTGTGCAATAGAGATATGAGGGCACTGGACATAAATCCAGCAACGTAGGATGGTGAAGCTGCCGATCGCACCAAGTAGCTATGCTATTTACGGCGCCACCTCAGATTGGGCGAAAAGAAGCTCACACAATAAACCGAAGAGAGGAGAAAATATCGAAAGGAGTATCAGGAAAATAAGCAGCTGTCACCTCTGGGGCGCATTTCCATAGTCAGTTATGACTGAAGGGGCTATTATTATTATGATTATTAAGCTTTTATAAATGTGCTTTCAGTTCGGGACCACCGCTGGTGTGGGACGGGGTGATGTCCTGTCACCTTGCCTCTTCATGTTCCTTATGGACGATGTCGTCGGGGCATGTGGGGAGAGAACGGGAGGGTGTTCAGTGGGGTGCTGGAGGATGGGACGGGTCTGTGTTTCGGAGCTGGCATTTGCTGATGATGTTGCCCTGGTTGCTGGGTCGGAGGCGCATCTCCGGTTCGGCCTGCGGGTCTGGAAGGGGGGGGGGGGGGCGGGGGGGGGGGGGGGGGTCATGGGCGGCTCTGGAACAAAGTCCATGGTGATATCGCGAGAGGAAAGAAGGCGTCGGATTGAACTGGGAGAGTGGGTCCTGGGGCGGGTCGGCCACTTTGAATGCCTCGGAGCTATTGTGGACCGAGGGGGAGGCATCGGGGGAGAGTTGGCCGCTCGGGGGGCGGCGGCTGGGGGACTTTTTCGGGCCGTAGATCGAGGGTTCCTCGGCGGGAGAGAGGTTGGTGGGGAACGAGGATGGTTGTGTGCCGCTCCACCTGTGTCCCGGTCTTGGCGTGCGGATGCGGGTCATGGGCGGTGGCTGCGGCCCATGAGGGCCAGGTCCAGGCCTCGGGGGTGAGGTGTCTGAGGAGGGTGGTTGAGGTTGCGGGAGGAGACATGGTGCGCGGCCAGACGATGCGTCGGGGCCTTGGGTCCTACCCCCTGCGGACACGGGTGGAGCGGTTCCAATTGGGATGGTTTGGCCGTGTCTGCGGGGTGGGAGAGGATCGGATGCCACGACGGGCATGGGAGGCGGAGAGCCAGGGATCCGGACCCCGGGGGCGGCCCGGAGTCCGCTGGGAGGACAACATTGGACGGTCTTTGAGGGATCGAGGACTGGGGTGGGGCCGGGCCAGGGGGGGGACAGCCGATGGGATGGTCTGGCGCTCTCTCTTCCAAACCTCTACACCTCACGGTAGAAGGGGAACGACTAAGTAAGTAAGTAAGTAAATGTGCTTTCTCTTTTTCTTTATATTATAAGAAAAGATAACTCATTAACTGCTTTGCCTTTTTAAAAGTATGGTGGAATATATGTATGTGTGTGTATGTGTGTGTGTTTGTGTACACACGATAAAGAGCAAGGGGGTGTTAAAAGGGTGGTGGGGGGCTTTTTAAAATATTAGTTGTCAAAAGGGGGCGTTGCTACTATCAGGGTTGAGAAACACTGTTCTATAAGGAATGAACACGAAGATGAAAATGATGATTCTGCAGATGGTGCCACAGTTTCTGGTTCACACATTAGCATGCTAAATATCGAGATAAGAGGACAATTTGACTAATCTGTTTTTACCAGCTCAAATTTGACAGGAATCTGACATAAAATTCTATTCTCAGTAATATCACAATTTCCATTTTCGCTCACTTAGTAGCACAGAGCCAAAGTTGCAGCAGGTCCTTATAGCAAGTTGACACTACAGCATGAATGTGCTCCTGCGGTGATAGTTATTGTAGTACATTATTGTGCATGATAAGGTTGCCAGTCCCATGCATTAACGTCATATTACTCTTACGACGTGAACGAGAGAAGTTCTTACTTATTTAGTCGTTCCCCTTCTACCGTGAGGTGTAGATGTTTGGGAGAGAGAGCGCCAGACTATCCTATCGGCTTTATCCGTACCGGTAGTCCGTTCCAGTTTGTCGTCTCTAGAACCAGTACGGTTTTCTGTCTTGTAGTTCTCGTAATCAACAGTTTAAAGCAAACAGTTGATTGGCCTGTTGTGCCTTAGCATGGTGGAGGGGCTGCCTCCTTACGACCTCTATGCAGGCCGCCCTCCTCATATTTCAGCCTGCTTGGGACCAACCTAGGCGGAGTTCGGGAGAAGTCAATATATTCTTTTTTTTTTTTTCTCCTCGGAGATCCCAGCCTGGCACGAACAATACCAAATTGTATCAGTTTTATATTCGTCAACATCACCACTATGAACTCCGCTTACTAGGATAACTATTCATTTCATTGCACAAACTCCCCCCGCAATGCCAATTTTGACAAGTTTCAATATTCTGAGAAAGGCCGCAATTTGACTACAGAACTTTCCTTTTTCTAAGTGCTAAACAAAATTTAATAAATAACAATGTTGTAAGAGATAAAGTAATTTCACTTCATAATTCCAATCCCTAGTGATATACAACATTTAACAAATTACAATATAGTAAAAGCAGCAATGTTACTCCAGACTTCTTTCTCTAGTGCCATACAATAATTCACGAGTTACAATATTATAGTACGGGCAGCAATTTTACTCCTTATTCCCATCCTTATTGATAAGCAACATTTGACAAATTACATTATAGTAAAGGCAATAACATTACTCCAGACTTCCCTCTCTAGAGCTTTACATCATTTGACATGTTACAATATTATAGTAAAGTCAGCCATTTCACTCCAGAACTCCCAAACTTAGTGTTATACAGCATTTGAAAAGCAAAAAGATTCACGGTATCGACACGATTCAGTCTACCCAGCTGTAAATGGGTACCTGACTTCTCACTTGAGTTAGGGAAGGAAAAGGCAGCGAGGAAAGGTACTGGTCACCCCACCTCTCTATGCATGACCTAGTATAGTGAGGTCTCTAACACTTCACTCCCCTACGGTATTATCTGCTATGGGACTACCTTTTTACTCTCCCACTGAAGCAAATGACTATTTATCGATTCAGACATTCTGTCTGCTCATCTATAGGCCTTACTCTATCAATACATTGGTCAGATAGTTCGTCATTCATTCATTCAGTCCACCCATAAATCAATCCGTCTGTTACATCATTTTAAAAGTAGATCCTTGAAGCCTTGAAGTTCCCCGTCGTCTATCACACAGTCAATCAAAAGGAGCTCATCAGTCAATCCTTCGGTGTGTCAGTCAATAAATTAATAAATTGGACTTTAAATATATTTCTGGGGGAGGGGGCTGTTATAAAATATTAATAGTGGCAAATAAAAGTGTATTAAACTATAAACAAGCTTAAAAAGACAATTTTTTCCACATTTTGTTTCTAATATCGTTTTTTCATATTCGATACTTGCACATAACGATACCTGTCCAGGAAACTCTTGTAAGGGCAGGAAGGGAAATAACTCCAAGGGAATATTCACTGCTGAGCAAAAACCTACGAGTAATAGGATTTTACCCAAATGATTAGTGTCTTATCTTATCTAAAATCTGTCAAGAAGTTCTGAAAAGTTATTTTAAAAGTTTACAGCAACTAGGAGTAATCATTGGCAGTCGTAGCAGCTTCCCGAGTCTCAAACCGGTTACACAGACTTGTATGCACTATTTCTCGTGTTTAAAATTTTCATTGTAACTTCCCTTTAATTAGAGATAATTTACACGAGCTGCGATCCTTTGCAGCTCATGATAAAAAATTCAAACCAATCGTAGTTCGTCTCTAGCTGTGTGTATGACAAGCATTCGCTTATAAGAGGTCAAGGTCACTTGAGCTGAAATCGTTTGCAGCACATACGGTGTCAGATAATTTTTTTTTTTTTAATTTAACCCCTCCGGTGTAACCTCAATTTTTTGGTCTGTCCGTATTATGTATTATAATGTAGTAGAGACAGCAGTATGCAGACCTTTTCTTTGGGAGTGCTGCAGCTCTACAGCTCATTAAAGAAAGCTCATAAACACTCATAAACTATTAACAAATCAACCTCAATATATAATTTCGAAATTTTTTATTTTTTTTTTTTTAAATTAATGAAGATAAACAGAAATCCCGTTCAACCTCTGATGGGTTATAATTAGGATATATATTGTTTTCAATTCCAAATAATATGAACAGCTGCCGACATGAGAAAGTGGCATCACATTTGAAAATAGGGATACTCACAATTGTGCTTAGGCCTATACGTTAAATAATAAAATAAAAAAACAAACAAACAAACAAACAAAATCAAGAAGAAACTATAATTTCGAAATAATTTTAGCGATATCGGTAGCGATAATAAACCTATTTTCGATTCCGATAAGGACGTTGAACAAACGTGATATTTTTAAGTACGGTAAAAATTAATTAATTTGCATGGGACAGGAATGTATAAGTGAGATTCCAGTTCAGCAATATGTGACTTCACAACAAAAAAATGTATAAAAATTACAATTTTCATTTGTTTGTTTTTTTATCACACTTCTTTAATTAGTTGTCAACTGGATATACGTTTCAATTACTGGTGTTTTACTACCAAAGGATTAAGTACGGTACTGCTGAAATATTTACGTGTATGCGCATAATTTTTATTCATTTTTTATTGTAGAATGCTTTTACTAACATTTTATATTTGAACAATATAGTAATAAACCTAGATAAGACTAGGGATCCACAACTTGGTAGTGGCAAGTTGTTATGCACAGCAATATGAGATACTAGCAATAACCTGTCAAAATTGACAGGTTTTTAATTATAGTGTGTTGTTTCTGTTACATGTATTTGTTACAGTTAGGATTGTAAGAGAGTATCTGGTGTAGATTCTTTGAATTTTAAATATATTTCTTATATTGTTCATCGTGCTGACAACACTTGAAGAATGACGTGGGTGTTATACATAGAACGATCAGATGATAAACGACTTCCGAACGACTTAGTGGATGGGTCCACGAGCAACAACGTTTATTTGGACGAATACAAAAGTCAGGCATAGCAAAGTGAAGTACATATATTTGAAAGCATCCTCCTGCAGTATCTGTCACAATCAACAGATATCTGGCCTATATACTAGGGGTGCCTTACGTAGGTTATCACCCAAGTAGTGAGAACCAGAATGAAGATAAATTAATATACTCCCGTTGAAAGTTCCTCTCCACAAAACATGGAACTGGATGCGTAAGTCCTGCATCATCTTGAATTAAGTGGCGACCTTCGTATTTCCTTTAAAGCCACGTATAAAAACGGTTTAAATCTTCGAATATATTGGGAGCTATAATATCAACGTCCTACTTTGACGGAATCTTCTCACGAAAGGGCCAGAACGACCGTTTGCATAATTAATGCAGAACGCATTACGTTTATAATCACTAAGTGACGTATATAATATATAGCGTTCATTAGTAATAAAAAAAGTGCAACATCATGTTAACCACAGCAAAACACATTACCGCGTAACTTAAACTGCTAATATATTCAGTGTGATTAATATGCAAAACTACAATATAATACTCTGTAACAGTATTACAGACGGTACTATCCGTACATGTGAACTTTGCTAGTGGATGTCAAAGTCATACGAGGCTGGCAACTTCAGCATATATAATGATAGTTTCATGAACCACCGCTGCAAGAGCTGGTGGCTGCTTTACGCGGGTTCCTCATAGAGAACCAAAAGCAGAGGTCGTCCTAAGTTCCATATGGAGCGGGAGTGGATGATGACAGAATTAATGTACATAATAATTATATTAACTTTTTCAGCTAGTGCAAATGTATATGTAAACATGTTTTATATAAATGCAATAGATGTTTTCTGCTCAAAAGAAAGCGTGACATTGCATTTCTAAACGTGAACAAACAGGTCAGTAAAATGCTTTTACTAACATTTTATATTTGAACATTATAGTAATAAGTCTAGATAAGACTGGAGATCCACAACTTGGCTGTGGCAAGTTGTTATAAACAGCAAATATGATATGCTAGCAATAACCCGTCAAAATTGACTGGTTTTTAATTATAGTGTGTTGTTTCTGTTACATATATTACAGACGGTACTATCACTACTGTGATGTCTAGGGAAATCCTTCAACCTGGGAGGATGAAGCTAAGTGGTGATGCTCCCATGGCACCACCTCAGATTTGGTGAAATGAATCTCTCACAACATGCAGAAGAGAGAAGAACACGCCAAAAGGAAAACCAGGAAAAAAAGCAGTGGAGGGCTATCAACTCAGGGATGCATTAAAATTGACAATAAAATGGCGCCCAAAGCCATTCTCGTACTCAGCTGCTGAGCACGTCATGTCAAAACATTCCCCAAAAAATTACAAGCGCCGAATATAATGAACATGGATATAACTGAAAACCATGGTATTAGCGGAAAGTTGTAAAGCACAGCCCTGCTGTGCACTCCACAGGATGTTCAGATATAATAGCTTGGATACCTACACATGCTGACATAGAGGAAAATGAAAAGGGAGGTAAAGAAGCCAAGAAAGGTAAATCTGAGCAAAATCCAATAAATGTAGGGTTGAGTAGAAAAGAGATTAAAAGCTTAATTAAAAGAATAGTAACAGCTGAATGGGAAGTAAAATGGGATACAAATCTGAAAGGAAGAGATGCAAATAATATGTTCAAGGCTGCAACAAAAAGTGTCTGGTATCTAGGGAATTGAAAATTCCAAAAAAAACAAGAAACTTCTCAGACCACAACTGGAAATAGGCTATTTCAGAATAGAATGTCTAACAGTCTTTGGAACTACGGAGAAAGGAATTAAGACTAAATTATATGACCAAAGTTATATTAGACAAATCTCAAGTATCAACTAACAAATCAGGGCAGGTCAATGAGTACCAATAGATAGTGTTGTCCACGCAAGTCAGACTTGCAGTGGATTAACTAACGTGTTACAATGTTTGAGAGGTAATGGATGGATCGGAAACACTAAAGAAAATACTCGTGTTTTATAAACCTTTTATTAGAGGAAAGATAGATTATGGGAGTATATTAGATGACTCTTCAGCACAAAGTAACAAGACTAAATTAGATAGAATTCAGTACCAAGCATTGTATACAATAGCTGGTGCAGTCATATCAGTACAGATGGGTGCTGTGGGGTGGCTTTAGGAGTTCTACCTTTGGAACTATGGAGACAGGAATTAAGACTAAATGACATGACCAAAGTTATGTTAGACAAGTCTCACCTAGAATGTCCAACTTTTACCAAATATCAATTAGCAACTCAGGTCAGTGTGGTAAAGTGGGATGATATAAATATTTATAGGGGACTTAGTGTACTGACTGAGATCAGCTGTGAAGGTATCTGTATCTAATAAGTGTGGTGTGTTACAGATGACCTTACTGTGCTACCACATTTAGACCTCAGTCTGACTTATTCTGGAATATTGTGATGACTACGTTGAATGTCTAGGGTTATGATAGTGATGAAGTGTATGTTTACAACAACCAACAGACAGATAAACAATTTAATTTAATCCACAATACTTTACAACACTGTGACACTCACATACATAGAACACTCTATAAGACTATCTTAATAAGTCAAGTGTCAACTTTTAAAATATGTATTAATTCCTTTCAATAATAGATATCCTGATTCAACTACAAAGTGAACCAGGAATCACAATCAAATGTAATCACAAGTTGTATGTACACAATTTAGATGTAGTACTATGAGGTAATACTGGCTTTTCAAGCTAGGTTGTTGTTTGTCATCATGACTTCAAGTGTTTGTTTCTGGTGGAAATAATATTGGAAAGGTTCACAGTTTCTTTTATTTGAACCAAATAACTGTCCCTCTTGATTTAATGTACAGTCAATTTTTGAGGGGGGTATACACAAGATTGAGCTGCTCTGGCCACGAAATCTTAACTTCTGTGTGGGCGGCAGGAAACAGTCTCCACTGCTCGCTTGCTTCACCGTGTTCTTGAGAAACAACACTGGTCGATATCTTGACCAAGGAGTATGCTACCAGCCTCTGGATTCAGCAAAACTCAGACCAGGTGCTGCTTTAATACTTTAGTACCACGGTCCCTGAAACAAGAAGGTTGTACCTCCTACTTCAGAACTAATTTATAATCTATTTCCACACTGAAGCACAATACATAACAAACACCGAGTTCAGCGCGGTAGGCCAACTGCTAGCTTCTCATGTATCAATATACACCAGTATTCCTCTCCCTAATGGTTACAACGCCTCTGCAATTCCAGTATTATTCCTTTCTATTCAATAAGATAGGTGCCATAGTACTAATTGGCAATCCCATGCAGTTATACTCCTCTCCGACAAGTTTTGTTCAATGTGGAGCAATATCTAGGCTTTGCCTCTTGTTTGTTACTGAACCACACACATACAGACATAAATTTATCAATTCACATTCAATTTTCATCAAAAAAGATATCAAATATGTCTAGCTTACCACAATTCAAGGAAATATTAAACAAGTACGTTGACTGGCGATGAGTTATGGCACAATTCCGATCTGCCTCTGTCCCAGGCTTTTATTAGAAAAATATGAGCTGGTTCTCAACGCACTTGCATCTACAAAGTTTAATTTCAAAAAGTGGCACTGAACCGACGCTCCTAATTGACTATATTAAATGGTCTAGCCAATGAGACCATGTTTACAAAAGCTTTTGAAAAAAAGTACCCTTCCTATCGTTTCCATTAACAACCAAAAATAGTATTTGCAATCGACTAATCATGTTTAGCCTTACATATTATTCTAGCCAATCAAATCGGATTTAACGTGGTGGCCTCATTTCCTCTAAAGCAGTGTCCAAACACGCCATTATGAGCAAATATGATCCTGTGTTGTCAGACAACACCACTATAGTATTTTGGCTATAATTTGTTAATTATTAGACTATTTGCTTAACACCTAACATATTCTTTGTCAGCAAGTCCTAAGGCACCCAAATATATAAGTTTAATGGAGCTAAGTGGCTGCGTTCAAAATATGTATTTTCTTCTACCACCCGTTCACTTCTATACGATGGGGTGTCTTCTGTACTGTCAGGCTAATGTCAGGATTTCAGACGTAAAACAGTATTGTGTCATGTTTCCTAATAAGCATTAACCATGTTTTTTAAAACCTAACCTCGTATTGGTAGTGTTTTTTGTCACTGTTTATTTTAAAAAAATCAAGCCTGCATGCCTTTCGCGTGGGGTGGCATTAATTTTAAATCGCGAAGCGACGTGGTAGCATTGCATGCGTTCCTCCGTACATCTCTCTCTCTCTCTCTCTTCTAAGCCCGTCTGTCTTTTAGTTTACGTAGTGCATAAAATGACATTAATGGAATATTTAATCTAGGTCATTACGCAGTGTCTCTCTCAAGGTCGTACAAGAAATATAGTACTAGTTTTATTTTTAGAAACGCGTGTATTTGATGCAGTAGGCTTTACGAGCAAACGTGAAAGCGTTACAATTATGCAGACGGAGCATAAAAAGGGGATTTTCTTGTTTAACTAGTATGACGTTCTATAACACAGGCGTACGCTATTGTGACCGCACTGTTCTTTTACCATTCTTCTTTCCTTTTAGTGAATTAATTCGTTAGGCTTTACATTTACTATTTAATTTATATATGTGGATTTAGAATGTCTCACGACAGTCAGTTCAATGAGTACCAATAGACAGTGTTGTCGACTCGAGTCGATAGACTCAAACTCAAATTGAACTAGTCCCCACTGTTACGTGTGGGTTATCATTGTTGTACATTTTTAGATAGGTTAGAGAGATATTTGGTCCCGTCTGAGTAGAGCAGAAGGTGGGGGTATATGAGAAAGAAAGGTGTTAGAATAGATTCCACGAGTGAATAGATTAAGGTGATAATCAGTCTCTGGAATGAGTGGTTTCTCTAGTCCAGCCTATCTATACGACTATGTTTAGTATAAGACGATTTGTCAAACCTCCCTATAAGTATAATTATAGGTTTACTACTCACACACAAACACACACACACAATTATGTGACGAGTCACAAACGTGAAAACTATGGTAAATGGATATGGGTCTGACCAACACACAAGTTAAGTTCTTGTTTAGTTTATTATCACTTAAACTTTACAACATCAAACATATAGAAATCAATAAAATCATGTTTACAGACATAAGAAGATAACTCAATAAGTGCCCTCCCCTCTTGTTGAGAAAAAAAAAGATCCCAAAAGAAGTTAATAACCCAAAAGGTCAAAGACTAACACTAGGTTATAGAATAGACGGTAAAGAAAAGGACAAAGTTCCTATTTAAGCTATCCAGTAAAATACACAAGTATTTGTAAAGAAAATGAAGGATGGTACAGTTTCCATAACTGGAAAATATTCACTCTCACTCTGTCATTCATGGCCACATCAATCACGCCTTACCTAAACTTGGTGTAACACTCTTGAACGTAAACATCCATGCATATGTATCATGATCCAGTAGTTTTATCCTCCGAAGTGGGCCCCAGTCCCTCCACTAATAATTAATTTTTATAATGGGGGACGCCTAATTTGGTGGTTGATTCTTGGATATGCAGTGTCACATCAAATAGTTCATGTAGCAAAAAAAAAAAAAAAAACCACGGTCTGATGTTCACAGTAGACAGTACTTCCAATAGCTAAAGAAAACATCTGGTTGCTAAAACTGTTAATTAAGATGATGATGATAAATCATATCAGCTTGCTCTGGGGTGAGTGCCAATTATGAAACAGCGTATTCTCCTGGATAAAATCCACTTGGGAAAACGACTGTCAGAAGTCGGGAAATATGTTATGTATATTGCCACAGCGGGCTGATAAAATTGAATGAAAAATCTGGGTATGTTGTAAGTCCAGTTAACTCAGATTTACAGTTAAAATGTTAGTTTGTCGCTTTGGCAATTCCTGTTCACACCTGTACTGGGGACGAACGCCAAGGAAAACGACAACCATTACTCCTTCAGTAACTGAGAAAGGACCACAATAGAAAACCGTTGGCCGCTGGTTTTGATCCGGTACTATATTAGGAAGAAAAAGAACATTTAACCAAAATGCCAATATCCTATACTATCATGCGTAATGGTATGATCTCTTATCCTCTCCGTCACCTAATTAAATTAAAAGGCACACTGGGTCTTAGCCTATCTTATCGCGCTATTTCTTAGCGAGTACAGGTTGGGTTTTAGGCATGTCACCTCTTCCCCCCCCCCCCCCTTCCGTAAAACAATCAGCGCACAATGTCAGTTATAATTTAATTATAACTACGCGCCCTTAACAAATATCGCCTGTCATTACTAGCTATTTGATTGTCGGCGTCTATTGTTTTGACACATGATATTAAACGCTGGCCATTTAGAACATTAGTTAGTTGCTTATCCTTTGCAGGACGTGGCAATCAACCCCAGCTTTTATTGGCTGTTTCTGATTTTTCTAGGCAATGTTTTCATTCAGTAGTTTGCCATTGCTTTCTGAACGGTACGGCGCTTATACCATTGTTAAAAATCCACACAAAGCGATCTGCTACCAAACCGCCTGCAGCAGGTTTCGAACCTGGTATATCTGGATTATGAAACTGCGTTCATATCCATTAGGCCACAGACGCCGACATTAGAACATTACCCACAATGAAATATAATGCGAATTCTACTCTGTCACTTTATCCGTCACTCATAGCATTATACTTAGTCAGCTAAACCGTATCTTCTGGTGTAAAAAATAGTTGGTGGATTTTACTTTAAACTGAACAACTGGTAAGAAAATATCTACGCGTTTGCTATTTCACTAGTCTTAACGCTAGGGAATCACAGTGAATAAAATGGTAAAACTTTAACACATTTTAACGCTTAAGCCCAACTTATTATTATTACCAGAAAAAAAAGAATAAATCCCCACGAAGGCTATTAACGCACTATTTCACATACGTTCTAGCGTACGTGTTCAGATTATCCAAAATTTTCTGAGAGACATGATAACTGATTTGGAGAGAACGCCGTATATATACAGATTTTGTGTAATTATCTCTAAAGGATGTGACAATTCACACCTTCGGCATAGCAGGGAAAATCAAGGAACTTCGTTTCCGAGATAAAGGATTTTACCCTTCGCTGTACTCGCGATGCCGAACGACATCAAAAGACATGGGCCATGCGAACGGGCCCCTTTTAGATTTCCGTCCGTTTCCGCAGATCAAAGCTTTACGTCCCCTGAAATGCACGGACATCAAAGGTGGTCGGGAAGTATTATTATCGCCCTTGTATTTCTTCAAGGATCTATCTTTTCCCCACGTGCGTCTGTCTAATGACCAATGATTGACTGATCAGCTCGCGTGAGAACTCAGGTAACCAGGTTCGCTCCCCTTGTTAAGACTGCCAGGTGCGAAAGTTGGTAAACACTCATCAGCGCATGTAAAACAGGAAAAATAGGCGTGGCTTCAAAATATGAGTCAGGCAGACAGAGAAATTCTTAATTTTTGCGTAGCAAAATTATAAACACTAAATGGGGAAGCAAAGGTGGTGAGATTACTGAGGCTATATTTACATTATACGTCACAATCTTGTAGTTATAATTGATCAGAATATAGAATCATAAAAATGTACATGCATCGTACTGACAAACACTAATGGAGACGGGTATGATCGTTACAGTACATCACTGGCCGAAGAACACAAGTCGACGTGTAGAGGGTCCACAATATATCTTTTTCATTTATTTAACTTCAGGAACAGCAACACCATGGGCAAGGCATTTATATAATACATACATCATAGTGAAAACCTTCATCTGTCTTGTCTCAACCATTCAGTTCTGGCCGCTGTACTAGAGGTGCATACCACCCAAGTAATGTGGACCAGACGACGTGAATGTAAAAATACTGGAATTATTTCTTCAGTAATTATATGGAACTTCTTGACAAGTTCTGAATCATCTTAGATAATATAGTGGCGGCCTTCGAAGTTAAACATGCCACTTAAAATTAGATCTCTTCCTCCGCAATACTTGGAGCATGAATAAAACACGTCTTACTATGAAGATTAGAAGTAACGAATATTAGCCGTTAGCATAAATTAGTGCAAAACGCGTTATGTCATTAACAACCGGTGACGTATTAAATATACAGCGTTCAATATAAGTTAAAACCCGTGCAAATATATGAGTTACCACGTAGAGACATATTACCGCAAAATAAATGGCAATAGCCTATGTGTGACAACATACTAAGTACTAATGTGGTGCGTGAACGAGTATAGATATCAACATAAGTGGGTTCGAACCTACGACTCGCGTTATCAGCACGAAATAGTGTGCTGGGAGAAAGCAGTCTCGCAGTCAAAAAGGAAACTGGATGATTACAAACCAGTGAGCACGTAGTGAAGGAATGAAACGGCTCATCATACTGTATAGACTGAGTATGATGACAACCAGCATATCTGTCATTTCATAGGATGCATCGGGTGCCTGGGATATGCTGCTTATCAACATATGAGATGACTAAAAGCTATACACTTGTTGTGTGTTCGCCTATTCAGCTGCTTCAAGGACTCGTAAATAATGTGCCGAGGATAAGTTTGATAGCTGTGTTAGTTCATCGCATCTGGTTCTGTTAGTGCACATCGGAACAAGACGTCAGCCACCACATTCGATGATCCCGGGATAGCTTGAATCTCAAACTGGAATGGTTGCAATAAACGTACTGCAGGTATTGGTTTGGGATAAGTTTTTTCTAGGTGGTGGCACTGTCCTGGAAATTTATAAGTTAGTATAGGTTTCCCCGGAGTGGTCTAGCCTCCAGTGGCTGTGGCTGTGTTGTAGTGAATGTGTAAAAAACGAATGTTACTCCCAGGCTGTTCTCGGAAGGAAATAGCCAAGTATGACCCGTGAATTCTCTCTGTAGAATTTGGTGGTAGGAAAACTTTACTGTCATATGGGTTTTTACAAGAACGTTTGTGCTGTAAGTTCTGCCAGATCAGGCCCGTGATATTTATATGGATAAGATGGAAAAATCTTCTGGCATAGTCCCGTTCCAGTTTAACATTTAACAAATTTTACATTGAAGTGTTCTGGTTATTTAACCACTCTCATGGATGGAGAAGGTGGACCTCGAAGGGTCTCCAATATCAGATTTTCACCGTCAATGTTTGTATGTTTAGGAACATATAGTTGGAATGCCATAAGACATCTGGCCATACATCTCTATAAGAATAAACCGCTGGATCACAAAGGTATGATCAACCTATATAAAAGAGAATAGATAACAGGTAACCATCCTATAATTATATTCTAACACCCGCGTTTTATGTAAGACCTGTAAATCACTCCGGTATTCAGTTATCTCTTTAAAAAACCACTAGTTATGAACACTAGTCACTTAAAATTTACGCATGATAAAAAATAGAAATAGATGGTATCAAACAAATTATCGATCGTCTAACGTCTAAAAATATTTTAAGCCTCTCCTACTGGGCATAGCAAGAAATTAAATTACGTTTACGGCTGGAGCGAATTTAGCTATAAGTTTATTTAATACGTTATTCATCTTAACACAAAATCCGAGTGAAATAAATGAAGAAACTAAACGATTAAATTACTCAAAACTCTAATATATTATTACCGCAGCACAAAAAAAATATATTTAAAAAAATCCAAAACTCTTGTTTGGCTGTAATATATAAGCTAGGTACTTCTTCAACTCTCTGGCGCTATTGATAACTGCATTTTTAAGAGATGCTTATATATATTAAATGAATGAAAATCGTTAGCTACTTGCGAGATTTTTCATCTCTCCTGATTCTAGGGAACTTTTTGCGGTTGGGCCGCGAATCAAAGCTATTTTTCACAACTTTTTACTGCCAGGCTCCACCGTTCCTGCAGAGATTTCTTCCCCGCGTAGACGGTGTTAATCGGAGGTGTTACAGTTACTCTTAGTGACTACAAAAGACGTTGACAACTGACCGCCGGAGCCGCCTCTGGCTCGTCTCTTTGAAGGAATGACAGTAAGAGGTATAGATTGCTAATTATAAGGGTTCCTGAGAGAAGACCGTAAGCGTGGCTAAATTAAAAAGAAGACAGAGGGCGAATGACATGGCTTTTAGCGCGCTCCCCTGGACATGCTAATTAAGGAAACACGTGGAACCCACGTTGGCGATTTTGATTTCAACAAAATTGAGGGGTGCTGGTGTGATTCAAGTGTAGCTTCAATTTTCATCTGTCACACAGCCCTTCGGCCCAATGACATGTCATTGCGAGGCAGAGGAACTCCTTCCCATCCACAGAAGGTTTATCTCGGGATCCGTTCAGGTTATTCAGTCAAAATCCCGGTCGATGACACTCCTTCAAATGCTCAAGCCCGGGTTTTAACCTTGAACACCTGATCGCCAGCGCAATGTGGTAACCATTACACCAGCGCGGCTCCCAGATATAGTCTATAGTTATAATCAATATATTATATTTTCCCTATAATTGAAAATGTATAGAACATGAGCTTGCTCCCCATCCATGACCTTTCAAATATCTACGTGTGTTAGTCATCTGCAAGGCTCCACCAGTCTATGTGTTTGTTCCAGTTCAGCTACTGGTCTAGTGTCATTCTTAGGTATTTGGTGGTTTGGACTGTACTAATTTTTTGCCCCTGTATGTTTGTCAGTTATATTATTTTTAACAGCTCTACCTGTACTAAAGATCATTCCCACTGTCTTATTTTGCATTTAAATGGAATGTCATCCATTTATATACTTTATTTATTTGATTTGTATATTATTATATAAGCTTGGTAGATTTGTCCCTGTCCTCCATATAGCAGCATCATATGCAAAATATTTTTTGATATCTTTAAACTTTTTTCCTCTACCTCTCTTACCCTGGGCATTCTACAATAAGGACTACCTTGTAATACCATCAACATTGTGCGACATGTCCATTGCCAGTGTCGTCTTCTCCTCTCCTGTTCCTTCGTTACCTGTCTGATTCCCATCATCAATTACACACCTGTGATTCTGTTTTACTTGTACCAAACTGTCATGTTCTGCACTGTCGGCTATAACAAAATATTCATAACACGAGACGAAGCGTTTTTTTTTTAAAATAGGTGTTTGCTACTTTTCTTTGTAGCACGATCTTTCAACCATCTACCATATACATGTGTCGCATAGAGTTTATGATCAATAAATTTTCTATATTTTCTTTTCTTTTCTACCCGTGTTCTCTACGTTATTATCGCTCTTTTATCCTTTTCCTGTTTTTCGCATTCGTTCGTTTGCGACATAATATATTATTTTCCCATTCTGACTTCGCCGTTTCGTTTCTCATACTGGAAACGCAGTTATGGCATAAGATGTCATGGTAACGTATAGTGTGACTATTCGTCCAGTCAGACACAGAAAGCAGACATGTGTCTATACTTCTCTCATGACACGGCGCTCCTGGGCTAGATTCTCGACGTAAACGTGTGAGAAATTCATTCCGTCAGACATGATGGCAGACATATCGTCTACATTTTCCCCTGTCAGAGTGTTTCTTCGGCCAGATTTCTAGGCCTAAGGTGTGGAAACTGTCATCTGCATGGCTCAGGAATAGCCGTATGTCGGGAGAAGGTGTCATAGACGCGAAGTGGCAGTTTATGGCAGGTCTGTTGGTTTAACGTAAATGTTAAGAGGAGCAGGGGAGACGATTTCGGGGTCTCGCAATAGCGTGCATCCTTTGTCTGGGTTTTAAGATATTAACGAGAATGTTAAACTTTATTTCATTCAGTCCTCAAGATTCGCAGTAGACAGGTTGCTCGTGAAAAGAATAAGTTGTATAGCGAAGTTCTCAGTTTGTTCGAAAATTTGCCGAGCTTCTAGACTTCTAATATATATATATATATATATATATATATATATATATATATATATATATATATATATATATATATATATATATATATATATATATATATATATATCAGCGTATAATTCTAAGTGGTGCAATCGCCTGTAGTTCTGTGTTGAGGTAAATATAATATCAAATATGTTGAGTGACTAGTGTTAAAGCGCCTATTATATTTCACCAGTTAGATTTTGTGCAGAGAAATAATTTATAAGTCTGTTATGTTCTCTAGGGACGTGTTTCAGTGGAAAACAGAATAAATTATAACTTCTAGCTTAAAACTCATGCAGCTATAAAATAATTTAATTAAACTGCGAACAATCAGTCGAGAATATTGTAAACTAACTTATAACTGCACTGATTCATCATTGAGTATTGACGAAATACGTATGTATTTCTAATTCATGATGATTGATTATATGTATATAACTTATATCACGGAAATTTTGAACGACGTTGTTTTCTCTTTATTCAGTGAAACTGGGGTGACCCAATTTGCCAGCGTTCTAGTACATGAACATTATCTGTGAAGAACTAAAACATTTTCATTACAAGAACTTTAAAAGTTAAATGAAGTAACGGCCTATCGAGCCAGATTTAATTCTTCCAGAGAAAAACTCAAGTACATTTCAGCCCATGTGGCAAGTACAATACTAATAACATTCCGACGGAGTTTTGACTAGTGGTGTGGTGACCAACTAAAGTCCTAACCTGAAAGAAGACACCGACCTGACATTCCTCATTTCTAGAAACCTAAGCTATTGACACTGTGCTCGTTGTTAATGTTCGTGCCGGGACAATTTTAATGTGACTTAAACAGACATCCGAAAAATAAGAACACCCAAGGAATCGTTCCCTAAAGCAGAGAATTCAACCTGTCTTTTTGGAACTGGGGATTTCTTGGTCAAGACTGCCATTGACGATTCTGTATGTGAATGTCCTAAAAATTATGTTTCCAGATGCTGCTACCAAAGCTGTAAGTATGCAAGAGAGCACGTGGCCACGGCTGAATGAATAGAGTGAAAGCAGGTCTGAGTGTTTCTTTATTGTTGTATTTTGGCACCCGTTTTGCTGTCTTAACTTTCTTTATGCAAGTTTTTGTTGCTAACAATACTTTCCCTTAGAATAAATCAGAGTATCAAGTCTGTTCATACCTTTAAAGGGAAACTTTAGACTAAATCATATGTATCAGTGACTCTTTGGGGCTATCACTTTTCTTCTAACAGGACTGTTGAGGATTGCTTCATGTCTGCAGCATGGCGCATTCCTCAAATGAACATATTAATGATCGATGATGTCGGGAATTGTTGCATGTGTGCAGGCATTTGGATTTGAGCTCGATCCGAATGGGTGCACCATGGAACACCGCAAATGAATATTAACGACATAGAATGCATATCTCTATGCATTACGCGTAGGACTTAGTAACGTCATTCGAATCGTGGGTTTTGACCCTAACGGCAGCGTGTTTTTACAAGTGTGGCCTAGCCACTATGATATGTGTGGTATAACCACTAGGATATGTGTGGCATTGTCCACTGAAGATATATTTGTGGCTGGCAAGCCTATTTAGCAGTGTGTTCTTGGATTAAACGTAAGTCGTCTCGTTATTAACGCAGTTTGTAATTATGGCAGATTAGCCTGGCAGTGTATGCCAAATGAAGAGTCGTAACTAGCAGTAGGAGTAAGACTAGTGTAAAACGAATATTGTATAACTAGCGGCAGACGTAAGCCTAGTGTAACAAGGATATTAGACGACTAGCAGTAGATGTAAGTCTAGCGTAAGGAGGATATTTCAAAACTAGCAGTGGAAGTAAGTCTAGTGGAAAAAGGGCTATTATTAACTAGCAACAGGAGTAAGCCTAGTTAGCCTATGAATATTATGCCACGGGATGTTGGCCAAAAGGAACTGACCATGATACAGAACTATATATATATATATATATATATATATATATATATATATATATATATATATATATATATATATATATATATATTAGTGAACATATGCTTTAATGAATAATAAGAACTCATTCGACACGTACATGGAACTATGTTTATAAACTATGTCTTTGAATAGTTGTGTCTACTCATGAAATGAGAGTGTTAATTAAACATGTTTAAGTCGTCAATACTGGTCTTATTAAATGCCGTATTCTGAGTTGAATTCCATACTGTTTGATCCATTCATAATGACCAGTGACACTTAATTGCCTAAACACGCTGCATCTCACACTGCTGATATTAATAAGGCAAGAATAGACAGGTCAGTCAATAATCAGAAGTTTAATATGAAGCATGTTCCAGTATCAACGCATCACACGGGTTACTAGAGACAATAATCGATACTAACGTAGCGCCTAATGGAATCCTGTAAAATATATAATGAACCCGGCGGACTTTGACATTATAAGATCAGAATACGCACACAACATCTTGGTCATCCTAAGCCTTTAGAGCCTTACTTTAAACTGGTGTCAAAGGTTGTTAAAAAGTCCGTAACAAGGACATCGATCACATATACAAATAGTCATCAAAGTCAAGAATGTGCTACAATAATGATAGACCCACAGGATGATCCTTTCCCTCGATGAATAGCCCAAACTGTGGGCTATTCATCGAGGGAAAGGATCTTCCTGTGGGTCTATCATTATTGTAGCAAATTCTTGACTTTGATGACTATTTGTATATGTGCTCGATGTAATTTTTATGTGTTGTGTCGGGATTTTATTATGATAATTAAAACCCAATTAAACTTAATCAGCGTGTTGGTCAGTTCGTCCCAAAATATCTATATAATCCTTGTTATAGTTTTTCCACGTCTTTCCGTCTAACTATCGTCTTGTATGTGCGTGCACGTGAGTGGTATCTAAATATATATATATATTAATATATGTGGTCAATAGACTGTCTGACTCCTCTAAATCTGTTGTAGAAGATAGGGCTGAAAGAGAGAAGATTCTTGATTTTCAGAGACAGCCTCTATTGATTTTCTGTCACCTCACCCGTGGAAATCTATTTCTATTTTTACCTCTCACTGTGGCTATCACCTATTCTATTCTATTCAGAAGGGACCAACCCAAGTCTTAATTCCCCTATCAAAAATCTACGACAAATGTGGGCTCGTTTCCGGGAATTTTGAACTAAAAATCCTGAGCAAGGACGACAAATGAGGTCTCGTCTATCGGGATTTTGAACTTAAGGAGGAAAATCTTTCTTTATTCTGATATAGAGTAAGAGTGTGATTGTCTCGTGGTTTTGTGTATCTTTAAATAACTATTCCCCTAGACTAACGATCTGTTTATGGGCGTGCTGACCACACAATTAATAATTGTTTTTCCACAGCATTTTGAGTAATATACATTTGAGTTACAGGTTGATTTTGTCGGAATATATGTTAATTACTGAGTTTGTAATACTAAACGCTGGTAAAGTTTGTAACGGTCTAACAGTCACAGGGTTCTGAAGCAGAAAGGTGTTTGAACTAAGTTAAGGAGTGCGTTTCGGACTTTTTCGTCCAGATTAATTGCCTCCCTTACCCGATCTGACTTCAGGGGTGAACTTGTAGTGGACTTAAAATTAAGGGGATTTTTTTTCTTCCTTAAATAATAATTTTTGCAATAATTATTTTGTTTCCACTGTAGCAACTTATTTTTCAGTGAATAATCTTAACTACCATTTAATTGGCGTAGCCGTCTGCATTAGGTGCTTTATTGCCGATTAATAGCAGCGATAGTTAGAGACTATATATTTTGGAGGAGGTATCCCAGGTTAAAGTATATCATCTTTTATTTTTGGTATTTTCTCGTAAGTGGTAAGGAACCAGTGTATCCTTTTCTTACTTTCTTTCTCGACTAGTCTCAGTCACTGACTTATTATGGCAGAGAGGGCAAAGCTTAGGCAGATCCTTAGGGACGAGGCAAGAGAAGAAGGTTTGGACGGAGATCAAGCGAAAGCTTTTGTCAGGGACGAACTTGAGAGATATGACGCGGAGAAGAAAGAAGAAGAACTAAGGAGGAAAGAAAAAGCAGCGGAGAGGAAAGCAGCGGAAGACCGTAAATTAGAGCAGAGGAAGAGGGATGAGGAAATGGAAATATGCAGGATGCAGCATGAGGAAAGAGAGAAGGAGAAGGAGAGACAGCATGAGGAAAGAGAAAATGAGCAACGACGACAGCATGAGCTGGCTCTTAAAGCTCTAGAAGTCCAAAGCCGTGGTGCTGCCTCTACCTCCAGCAATGGAGAGTCTTCTCCTCATTCTTCCTTAACTGATCCTTCTAACACTCAATCTCTTCAACTCAACGCTATGTCTTTGCTCTGGAATCTTTCCCTTGTCGTAATGAGAAGATTGACACATGGCTAGAAAAATTTGAGAAAATTGCAACTCTGTACGGTTTAGAGAGGTCGCGTTGGAATATGAAGCTTTCTCAGGCTTTGAAAAGCAGTGCATATGATGTTTACGCCAAGCTGGAAAGCAGCCAACAAGACAACTACGAAGTGTTGAAGAAAGCTTTTCTTGAGCGCTTTGAAATGAATGCACGAAAGTTTTTGCAACTGTTTCGCAACAGCAGGAAGGAGAGCTCTGAAACATTTCAGCAGTTCTCGTCTCGTTTGAAGGGATACTTGACAAAGTGCCTTGAGCTTTCACAAGAGCAATCTTCTCATGCTTCTAATCAGTATAACCACAGAGAAACTGGACCTCAAAACCCCCCTCCTGAAAAATCCAAGTTCTACAAGAACAAGTACCCCAACCACAGTAAACAGTCTGATCAACCCGACCGCCCTTCATGGCACCGCAGCCAGAAAGGACAAGGTGACAAAGGGAAAACCCCTGCGCACGGGACTAATGATCAGAGCGAGCACACCGAGCCTAAACGCATAGGATGCTTGCTAACAGTCTCGCAAGGTGGAATTATTGACAGTGATTCCCAACCTGAGGGAGCGAGAGACCCTCAACGCGAGGTACTGTTATTTTGAACGGTTCTCAAACTTTTTGCTTATTTGACACGGCGCTTTCTTTTGATTGCATTGTTGCCAGAAACCTGGTTAAACCCGGTCAAGAGACAGGAGAGACCGTCCAACTTTGTGGAGTTCTTAAGAGTGAGGCACCTACAGCGCTTCCCATCGCACTGGTGGAGATCCACTCTGATTTTGTCAGAGGCGTGATCAAAGCGGCTGTTATGGATGACCCCATCTACCCAGTCATACTTGGTGGTAGATACGTGTTTATTGGGAAACCGGAAGAGCCGATTGTGGCAGCAGTAACTACTAGAGGGCAAACCAAGAAGGAACGGGAGCCTGCGCCTAATTTGTTACCAAAGGAACTTAAAGAAGCGCAACAAAAGGACCCTACTTTGGCACCCTGCTTTAGGAAACTGCCCATGGCTAAGGAACCCAGACAGCACGGGTATATTTTTTCTAAGGATGGCGTACTTTATCGCAAAACGGGCAAGCCTGACCAAGGTTACAACCAGCTCCTAGTACCGAAACAGTACAGAAGCCAAATCCTAGAAATGGGGCACTCTCTTCCCTTTAGCAGGCATATGGGACAGAACGCCACAAACCAACGGATAACTACTCATTATTGGTGGCCAGGAGTAAATACTGATATTATCAGGTACGTCAAATCCTGTGCCCAGTGCCAACGTGTACCACCCAAGCAACGGACACCCCCAGTCCACATGGGTGACATGCCAATAATTGAAACACCATTTGAACGGGTAGTGATCGGCATTTTAGGACCCTTCCAAAGGACTAAAAGAAGGAACAGGTTTATCCTCACCTTAGTCGACACATGCACTATGTGGGCATAAACTATTCCGCTAACATGCGCAGATGCCAAGCATGTCGCAGAAGCCCTCGTGCAGATTTTCACTCGGTTGGGATTCCCTCAGCAAGTGTTGACGGATAACGGATCTCCATACCGGAACGTGTTGATGGATGAGATCGTTAAGATCTTGAGGGACCAGCACATCTACACTAAGCCTTATACTCCGGCCAGAAGTGGGTTAGTAGAACGTGTTAACGGAAACCTCAGCATGATGCTAAGTAAACTGGCACAAGTGAAACCTGAAGAGTGGGATCTCTGCATTCCTGCAGCTTTATTTAGCTACAGAGAATCGCCACATACTTCCACAGGATTTCCGCCAGCAACGCTTTTATTCGGCAGACCTATAAAGGGGCCACTTGAAGCCTTACTTCAGTCTCTGACAGACGAGAAGGCGGATGAGACAGTTTTCTCAGCAAGTAAATATGTGTCGGTTTTAAAGGAAAGGTTGAAACTAGGATGGGACCTAGCAACGACTAACTTTAAGCGAGCACGCACAAAGCACGCTAACCGATACAGGAAAGTCGCGAAAGAGAGAGAACTACAAGCATGAGAGAAAGTTTTGGTGTTACTCCCTACCGAGAACAACAAACTGAGGATCGGATGGCAAGGGCCGTTTACCGTCCTGAAAAAGATTTCTAAGGCTAACTACCAGGTCTCTATTGAAGGAAAGGAGAAGGTTTTACCATTTAAATCTGTTAAAGAGATACTTGGAAAGACCGGGGCCGACCTCCGAACATCTCCTGACGATCCCCAAACTGACGAAGATGACGATAGTGGCAAGGAAATTACACCGCACACACACGAAATCTTTCAAAAATGTCAGAAGCGGCGACGCTCTTTCAAGCGCGCATGGGAGACATTCCAGAGAAAGGAAACTTTGGGAGGAGACTTGAGTAGGAATTGGAGGGAGACGGAGGGGGGGGGGAGATGAGAGGGAAGAGGACAGACACCCTGAAGCTACGGATATAGGAAATTTATTTCCATAACGTAGACATGGAGTGCTTCCATATCTTAAAGGGGGGACGTTCTGTTGCATAGAGTTTATGATCAATAAATTTTCTATATTTTCTTTTCTTTTCTACCCGTGTTTTCTACGTTATTATCGCTCTTTTATCCTTTTCCTGTTTTTCGCATTCGTTCGTTTGCGACATAATATATTATTTTCCCATTCTGACTTCGCCGTTTCGTTTCTCATACTGGAAACGCAGTTATGGCATAAGATGTCATGGTAACGTATAGTGTGACTATTCGTCCAGTCAGACACAGAAAGCAGACATGTGTCTATACTTCTCTCACGACAAGCGCTCCTGGGTTAGATTCTCGACGTAAACGTGTGAGAAATTCATTCCGTCAGACATGATGGCAGACATATCGTCTACATTTTCCCCTGTCAGAGTGTTTCTTCGGCCAGATTTCTAGGCCTAAGGTGTGGAAACTGTTATCTGCATGGCTCAGGAATAGCCGTATGTCGGGAGAAGGTGTCATAGACGCGAAGTGGCAGTTTATGGCAGGTCTGTTGGTTTAACGTAAGTGTTAAGAGGAGCAGGGGAGACGATTTCGGGGTCTCGCAATAGCGTGCATCCTTTGTCTGGGTTTTAAGATATTAACGAGAATGTTAAACTTTATTTCATTCAGTCCTCAAGATTCGCAGTAGACAGGTTGCTCGTGAAAAGAATAAGCTGTATAGCGAAGTTCTCAGTTTGTTCGAAAATTTGCCGAGCTTCTAGACTTCTAATATATATATCAGCGTATAATTCTAAGTGGTGCAATCGCCTGTAGTTCTGTGTTGAGGTAAATATAATATCAAATAGGTTGAGTGACTAGTGTTAAAGCGCCTATTATATTTCACCAGTTAGATTTTGTGCAGAGAAATAATTTATAAGTCTGTTATATTCTCTAGGGACGTGTTTCAGTGGAAAGCAGAATATATTATAACTTCTAGCTTAAAACTCATGCAGCTATAAAATAATTTAATTAAACTGCGAACAATCAGTCGATAATATTGTAAACTAACTTATAACTGCACTGATTCATCATTGAGTATTGACGAAATACGTATGTATTTCTAATTCATGATGATTGATTATATGTACATAACTTATTTCACGGAAATTTTAAACGATAAGTCAAGCTTTCCGCTTGCAGTTTATAATGTAAGTTATAACCGAAGTAATATTCTGTATAAGTATTTTATACGTTGTTTTTTTTTTTTTATTCGGTGAAACTGGGGTGACCCAATTTGCCAGCGTTCTAGTACATGAACATTATCTGTGAAGAACTAAAACATTTTCATTACAAGAATGCTACCAAAGCTGTAAGTATGCAAGAGAGCACGTGGGCACGGCTGAATGAATAGAGTGAATGCAGGTCTGAGTGTTTCTTTATTGTTGTATTTTGGCACTGTTGCGCACATATTTTTGATGCACAGATTACAAAAATACGATATGACTAATTGATATGGAAAAAGAGATTACTTTGGTTACAGTCAAAGTTATATCATCCATGATTTGATTTATACTTTTGATTATGTGGATGATCTCCCCTTGAATATTGATTTCGCGGATGAATACCGAATTTATGTAATTTCTCATGTGTTAGGGCCAGAAAATAGATTGATCTTGTTTAATATGTTTTTGGCCTGAATTTATATGTATTACTTGTCTAGTACAAGAAGATTCAGTCTTATATTGTATATCTTTGTATGTTTAGGTCGGACTATATTCTTTGTGCGATCACTGGGGCAGGTATTCGTTTTTCGAGGCATGCGTAGTGAGTCTCGATAATGCCGCCGAATATGGCTGAGTGTGTTTCTTTGGGCTGGTCCCTTTTCAAGGTTGAAAAGTGATTTGTGCATGTTTTTCCAGGAGAAGTTTGTGTCTCTGCAAGAGTCTATTTGTCAGAGATTCTCCTCATGCACTTTGTTATTAATTCGGACTCCAGGTAATACCAGACCCTTTCTTTTGATGATCTCTACGTGGTTAGGCCTAGATGGAGTCGTATTTTCGAACATCGTTGGTCGTTGATATACCATTGAAGATGACAGGTTTCCCAACAGAGCTGATGTCTACATGTAACAACCTTAGTAATGTGGAACTGTAGGGAAACTCTAGGAAATTACTGATATTCAAATTGTGAATTAACTTTGGCTTATTATTATCCTTCTGCTGGGTGAGTGAGCAAAACTCAGGAAGGTAGCCATCGTGCTTTCTTGTCATCGTTATGGATCGCTGTCCTGAGAACAGTCTATCAAACTTATTATCGGACAGTGATATGGAGATCTCACTAATATGAAAACCCCTATCGTGGTTTAACTTTATTACATAAATATTTGCTATATGTCGCTGGAGAACTTAGCCAAGGAAAAAGTTCGGCCAGTGACCTCTTTATATGTTTACACACCCACACCCACTGATGCGTTCAGTCAGTTAGGGGGTGTGGCAATAGTCTGCCAGAACATTGAATGATTCCTTATATCTTCCATCATATTTGAATGCTGCATGAAATATGATCTATTGTTCAAATGCCTAATGATGTATACGTCAACATGTTCCCACGACTATGTTCCGTGCTGTCCTGATGTGTGCGTCCCTATTAAACGGTGTGAAATGCCCGCTGCAGTTCAAGTCGTCATTGCCTTACATGAGAGTGTGTGAGAAATATTATCAAGTGGTCTATTACACCGAACTATCACACCATTCGCGTTACTTGACACTCCCACTCAATGTCAACATGACAGGTTGATTTAATGGTGCAGAAGTAATCTAAAGAAGACCTGCTTCTGTGATGACCAGTACACGACTATAAACATAACACCCGCATCCAGACATTATCCGTGGCATTCACGCGTTACCAGTGGTGCCATTTCGGTTACTATCAGTGGTAGGCCAGATCCCTGGGTTTATTGTACCAGACCATTCCTGACGCCATATACGACACGCAAACACGGATTTACAGGTGGACAGTACAACTACACAGTTGAAGTCAGCATGACCTGTCTTATCGAGCGAAGGCAGTAATTAGGTCAGCGCTTGATGACATTTTGCAGTACAGGCAGTGTTTATGTCAAGCAGTACAGAACTGAATGCATTGAAGGCCATAAACTGTTCTGTTGTTGCAGTTTTGTTGAACATAAGTGTATAAATTTCATCGTTGGATCTTCGATGTGCTCAAAAAAAATTTTGAACTGTGTAATAAAATAAATCAAAAATTGAAATTGATTAAAAGTGGCAGTTAGAGTAATTAAAAAGCTGTACCATTTATACTGAGCATACTTTACAACACATTCCAACCACAACACATCTAATTAATTAATGTATGCATTTATGCTATTGATGTTTACATGTTATTTGTGTATATGTATAGTTGTTTATATGTCCGTGGGTGGTTGGTGAGGTGACTAGCACAAGAAACACCGAGTAATATTGGTCTTGTACTAGTGTTCCATAGGGAGCAAATTTCTTAATTGAAATTTGCTAGCGACACCTGTTGCTATTTCTGTTAGTTGTTAAGACACGTTTTTCTTCGTTGTTTTTGTTAATAATTTTGTGTTCCTTATTTTTGTTTGATTTGTTTGTATAATTGTAGGTCTCATCTTTCCTTTAATTCAGTTCGTTACACCATTTATATTTATACACTGTAGCGGTATTTGTCTTGTTGATTCCATTGCAGTTGTCGACACAGATTCTGTGATTATTTACTTACTTCAGTTCCTTATATTTAATTTAATTTAATTTGATTTCTGCAATTGTTTTCATATTGTCTTTTATGCTTGTCCTTTGTTAATGTCTTTGGTTGACAGATAATAGGAGGTATATTTGAATTCCCCTATATGATAGTACAGGCCAGTACTTTATTATTATTATTACTGTACAAGGAAGTATACAAGACCTGTTTAAGGCTTGTCTCCCACATTGATTGGGATAGGAAGATATTATTTTCCACAGGTACTCAAGTGATCATTTGTTTCATGACAAACAAGATAACCATATAAAGTCTTTGACTAAGACTAAGAGAGTGAAATAAAATTAAGTGAGTATACAAGTCTATAGTACAGACTTGTCTCCCATTAAAGTGGGATAAGGTAATTTATTTACTTTTTCAGGTTACTGGTTTCATAAGACAGGATGGCTAATTTAGATTACTTTATCCAGCAAGGGAAATCCCTTGATAAGTCTGGTAAGGATTTAGAGGAGTTTGCAACTGCTCAAAAAACTTCTAATAGAACAAAAAAGATTAGAAGCTGAGGAGAGAAAAGAAATAAGAGAATATGAACATCAGAAAGAACTTTTAGCATTTGAGTTAGAAAAAATGAAATTGACAAATATGAGTAATGTTAATCAATCATCTGGTGGTAATGGTAAACCCTTTACTTACAAGGTCAAGGTACCAGCGTTCAACTCTGCCAGTGATGACATAGCATTCTGGCTTGATAGATTTGAACGCGCTTGTCGAGCTCATAATGTGGATAAATCACAATATGCTAATCAGTTGTCTGAGAATCTAAAAGGTGATTCTCTGACGAGATTATGTTTGGTTGAAGAAACTGACAAGGATAATTATGAAGTTATCAGGGCAGCCTTGATAAAGAAGTACCAACTGTCAGAGGAAGGTTATCGTATTTTGTTTAAGACAATGGTACCTGAGACAGGGGTAGAATTCTCAGAATTCATTGCAAAAGCACGTCTTACATTTCAACGATGGATTGAATTATCCAAAATAGAGAAAACATATGAAGCTCTTATGGATTTGTTGCTTAGAGACAAGATCATGTCCTCTGTGAACAAACAATTCCTTGAATTTTTACACGAGCGTAAACCTCAAACAGTAAAACAAATGCAAGAATTTTGTGACCAATACGTCACGGCACACCCTGACGTAACTCTTAGCAACACTAAGATTAAAGAGGGTATGCCAGTTGCGTCAGCAACACAATACAATAATAATTACTCACACAAATTCCAAGGAGCTCAAAATAAATTTGATAAAAAGGTTAGCTGGAATAAGTATCAAAACCAAGGTAACCACTCAAACCAGGGTTCTTCTCCGAAGAACTGGTATCGGACTGACAGTCCTCGATACGCGAGGGGTGGCCATAATTATAGAAATTTCCGCAAAGGAAGTCACTATAGGAACTACCCAAGTTTTCCTTCACGGAAACAACAAAACCAACATTACAGAGACACTCATTATAATGAGCATGATGATTATGATCATGAATATTATGATTCAAACCCAAGTAGGGGTTATAACAGAGGAGGCAATAATAACTATAGAGGTTATGATAATCGAGGTAGATCACAATATAAAAGACGTAAATCACAGTACCAGGCTAACTCTGCACAGCAAGAGTTCCATGAAGCAAGTAATCAAGCTAATGATAAGAAAGACTCTAATAATGTGGGATGTTCTGCTTTCGATTTTGGTAGAGCATCTCAATGTTCCCAATGCAAAACATTATTCGATCCAACCACGGTTTCTACTTTAAGCTGTGGTCATCCTCTTCCCGCTCTCCCTGCGTCAGTCGCGCATGATGGAAGAGGTGCTCTTGTCTTGAATAGAGGTCTAGTAGATGGTACTCCGGTCTCAATTCTTTTTTATTCTGGGTGCACAACCATTGGAGTGAGGCAGTCACTCATAGATCCTTCTCGAGCCACTGGCAAAGTAATCAAATGCGTAACATTTGGTGGCACATTGGAGAAGTACTCTACTGCCATTGTCAACATTGCTACTCCATTCTTTACAGGAGATGTACACGCATGTCTTCTCCCGAATCCGATCGCTGATCTTATAATCGGTCGCATTCATGGAGTGAAAGAATACACTCCGCAACAAATTGTTAATTGGGAAAATAAGAATATGCAAACTGCTAATGCTGTAGTCACTAGGGCTCAAGCTCTTAACGTGCCTCAATCTTCACCCTCTGAAGATAACGATACACAGAACCAAGGTGATCTCTTGGAAATTTCTCGTGACTCATTCATAAAGAAACAGGAAGATGATCCTACTTTAAAAAAATTCTTCACGCTAGCAACAAAAGGTGATCCAAATAAAGATACAAATCGTAAATCTTGGATTACGATGAAGAATGGCGTACTTGTACGTATGGTACAAGACTCCGCTAAGTCTAGTCATTCTCAAATTCTTGTGCCCAAAAATATGAGAGTTAAAATCTTACAGCACGCTCATGATTCACAGTGTGCTGGGCATATGGGTTTTTCCCGTACTAAATCTAGAGTTCTTGAATCTTTCTTTTGGCCTTTTGTGAACAAGGACATACGAATCTATTGTCGATCTTGTAAGGTATGTCAAGAAGTTAAATCCAAAGGTCCACGCCATGCTGCACCTATTCAGGCTGCAGATATTCCAATTCGACCATTTCAAAAAATGGCGATAGACATCATCGGTCCATTTAAGACAAAGTCTGCTAGAGAACACCAATTTATCTTGACGTGTGTTGATATGTGCACACGTTGGCCAGAGGCTATTCCTCTGAAGAGCATAACTACTGCCGATATTGCAGATGCTCTTTGGCTCATATTTTCTCGTCTGTGATTCCCAGGAGAAATATTATCAGACCATGGTACCCAACTCATATCGGATACCATGTCTTAAGTGATGTCGACTCTTAAGATAGAGATATCTCTGAGTAGTATTTATCATCCTATGTCTAATGGGATGGTAGAACGTCTGAATAGAACGCTTAAAAACTTGTTAGGTAAGATAACTGAGGATCATCCTCAGGATTGGGACAGGGTTTTACCCGCGGCTCTCTTTGCATACAGAGAGGTCGCCAACGAACATACAGGATTTTCTTCCTTTGAACTTGTTTTTGGTGCGAAACCGCGAGGTCCTATGTCATTACTTCATGACCTTATAACTGCTGATAATATTGTCGATGACACAAAATCCTCTTACGAATATGTCATTGCACTTAGACACAAGATTATTGAAGCATGCAAATTGGCAACTGCTTCTTCTGAATTTGCGAAACAGAAGGCAAGGCAATTTGCCAATAAGAAGAGATGCTTGCGACAACTTTGTCTAGGTGACAAAGCATTTGTCTTGCTACCTTGTAGGGAAAACAGACTTCTTATTTCTTGGAAAGGTCCGTACGATGTAATATCAAAAGTTTCCGACGTTGACTATATCGTCGATATTGACGGGAAGCATAAAACCTTCCACATCAACATGCTCATGGAATTCCATGAACGTCCGCATTATTTACAACCTGTTTTCCAGGCAACGGACGATGCTCCAGTCCCACATGGACATTACTCATCGCTGTCAATGATACAGGATGAGGAAACGAGTTTCTCGGATGTGAATCTCCCTTTTCCGATGATTCCACTTCATTCTAATGAGTCATGGAAAGATGTTACGGTTTCTCCCGAGTTATCTCTAGGAGAACAGAAACAAGTTTCTACTATGTTACAACAATTTCAGGATGTCCTTACTGACATCCCAGGTCAAACTGGTGTCATTGAACATGACATTATACTTACTGACCATAATCCTATAAGAGTCAGACCGTATCCTATCCCGATACATTTTCAAGCTCAGATTGAGAAAGAGTTGGATGAGATGATAGATCTGAAAATAATTGAACCATCCACATCAGCATATTCTTCGCCGATGGTTATTGTACGGAAAAAAGACAATAACATACGTTTGTGCGTTGATTATCGCAAATTGAACCAAGTGACGAAATTTGATGCTGAACCTATGCCTTTACTAGAAGAGCTACTTACTAGACTATCGAATTCTCATTTCTTCACTAAACTTGATTTGTCTAAGGGATATTGGCAAGTTCCTCTATCCGAACACGCCAAACCATTTACTGCTTTTTCGACACCAAGGGGTCTGTTCCAATGGAATTTCATGCCTTTCGGCCTTATGAACGCCCCTGCAACATTCGTACGCATGATGCGTCGAATCCTATCTCATCGCTCAGATGTCATTGCATATCTTGATGACATCTGTCTTTTCAGTGATGCTTGGGAAGATCACTATAACGGGTTAAATGAACTATTATCTATCTTACGCGAGAATAACCTGACAGCAAAACCATCTAAAGCTTGTATTGGTTTTAGCGAAATATCTTTCTTAGGTCACCGTGTTGGTCATGGTTTCTTAAAAACAGAGGACCATAATACAAGTAAAATACTTAATATTTCTATTCCTAAGACTAAAAAGCAAGTGCGAAGTCTCTTAGGTCTCATACAATTTTATGGACGATTCATCCCGAATCTGTCCTCAATCATGTCACCTCTTTCTTCTTTGTTAAAGAAAGGGTCTCCTAATATAGTCCATTGGACTCAAGAATGTCAATCCTCTTTGGATAAGGTTAAAACTATGTTTTCTACTTCACCTATTTTAGTGTTACCTACTAAAGATAAGACATTTATTCTTCGTAGTGACGCTTCATCCACAGGGATTGGAGCAGCACTAATGCAAGAGTACTCCGGAACTCTGCATCCTGTGATGTATATTTCTCGGAAACTAAATGCCGCAGAGAAGAATTACTCGGTCCTAGACCGTGAGTTATTGGCTATGGTTTGGTCAATCCTGAAACTTCAAAGATTTCTTCTTGACGCGCATTTCATTGTGGAAACTGACCAGAAAGCTCTTACGGCTATTCAGAGTAAAAATCTGAAGAGCGCGAGATCAACGCGATATGCGATTGCTCTTCAGCCTTTTCATTTTTCGGTGCGAGGTATCCGTGGTTCAGAAAACGTGATGGCAGATATCTTATCTAGATGCCCACATGATTCCACCTAACCGTTAGATCCTGAGATTTCTACAGGTCTAACTCTACTACACTTTTTCTATACTAAAATATGTACACATATGTAATATATCATATATTGATTGTATCACTACTTAGCGGTTCATTGATGTATATTCACCGCTGATCTTTCAGTGTTTTTTCGTCTTTGATAATCATGATGTTAAGATACATAAGATGAAATTTTTGGATAAACTATTGTAGAAATTGTGGCATTGCCAGTATTGTAGTATGCGTTGGTGACACCTCTCTGGAAATATTTATACTTAGAGAAATACTTTCTCTGAGATCTTGAGATATATTCTCACTTGTCGTGCCATATGACGACATAGCCTCACATTAGGCGTTACATTTGTTTGGAATGCTTATCATCTGCGCATTGTTATTTGTGCGTTGTGAGCCTGTTGTATGTTGCTCCTAGATGTATTTCAAAAAAAAATGTACCATTTTTTTTCCCGGGGGGTGTGGTAATCTGTTGCGCACATATTTTTGATGCACAGATTACAAAAATACGATATGACTAATTGATATGGAAAAAGAGATTACTTTGGTTACAGTCAAAGTTATATCATCCATGATTTGATTTATACTTTTGATTATGTGGATGATCTCCCCTTGAATATTGATTTCGCGGATGAATACCGAATTTATGTAATTTCTCATGTGTTAGGGCCAGAAAATAGATTGATCTTGTTCAATATGTTTATGGCCTGAATTTATATGTATTACTTGTCTAGTACAAGAAGATTCAGTCTTATATTGTATATCTTTGTATGTTTAGGTCGGACTATATTCTTTGTGCCGATCACTGGGGCAGGTATTCGTTTTTCGAGGCATACGTAGTGAGTCTCGATAATGCCGCCTAATGTGGCTGAGTGTGTTTCTTTGGGCTGGTCCCTTTTCAAGGTTGAAAAGTGATTTGTGCATGTTTTTCCAGGAGAAGTTTGTGTCTCTGCAAGAGTCTATTTGTCAGAGATTCTCCTCATGCACTTTGTTATTAATTCGGACTCCAGGTAATACCAGACCCTTTCTTTTGATGATCTCTACGTGGTTAGGCCTAGATGGAGTCGTATTTTCGAACATCGTTGGTCGTTGATATACCATTGAAGATGACAGGTTTCCCAACAGAGCTGATGTCTACATGTAACAACCTTAGTAATGTGGAACTGTAGGGAAACTCTAGGAAATTACTGATATTCAAATTGTGAATTAACTTTGGCTTATTATTATCCTTCTGCTGGGTGAGTGAGCAAAACTCAGGAAGGTAGCCATCGTGCTTTCTTGTCATCGTTATGGATCGCTGTCCTGAGAACAGTCTATCAAACTTATTATCGGACAGTGATATGGAGATCTCACTAATATGAAAACCCCTATCGTGGTTTAACTTTATTACATAAATATTTGCTATATGTCGCTGGAGAACTTAGCCAAGGAAAAAGTTCGGCCAGTGACCTCTTTATATGTTTACACACCCACACCCACTGATGCGTTCAGTCAGTTAGGGGGTGTGGCAATAGTCTGCCAGAACATTGAATGATTCCTTATATCTTCCATCATATTTGAATGCTGCATGAAATATGATCTATTGTTCAAATGCCTAATGATGTATACGTCAACATGTTCCCACGACTATGTTCCGTGCTGTCCTGATGTGTGCGTCCCTATTAAACGGTGTGAAATGCCCGCTGCAGTTCAAGTCGTCATTGCCTTGCATGAGAGTGTGTGAGAAATATTATCAAGTGGTCTATTACACCGAACTATCACACCATTCGCGTTACTTGACACTCCCACTCAATGTCAACATGACAGGTTGATTTAATGGTGCAGAAGTAATCTAAAGAAGACCTGCTTCTGTGATGACCAGTACACGACTATAAACATAACACCCGCATCCAGACATTACCAGTGGTGGCATTTTCGCCTACTATCAGGCACCCATTTTGCTGTCTTTACTTTCTTTATGCAAGTTTTTGTTGCTAACAATATTTTCCCTTAGAATAGATCAGAGTATCAAGTCTGTTCATACCTGTAAAGGGAAACTTTAGACTAAATCATATGTATCCGTGACTCTTTGGGGCTATCACTTTTCTTCTAACAGGACTGTGGGCTATTCATCGAGGGAAATGATCATCCTGTGGGTCTATCATTATTGTAGCAAATTCTTGACTTTGATGACTATTTGTATATGTGCTCGATGTAATTTTTATGTGTTGTGTCGGGATTTTATTATGATAATTAATACCCAATTAAACTTAATCAGCGTGTTGGTCAGTTCGTTACAAAATATCTATATAATCCTTGTTATAGTTTTTCCACGTCTGTGCGTCTAACTGTCGTCTTGTATGTGCGTGCACGTGAGTGGTATCTAAATATATATATATATTAATATATTTGGTCAATAGACTGTCTGACTCCTCTAAATCTGTTGTAGAAGATAGGGCTGAAAGAGAGAAGATTCTTGATTTTCAGAGACAGCCTCTATTGATTTTCTATCACCTGACCCGTGGAAATCTATTTCTATTTTTACCTCTCACTGTGGCTATCACCTATTCTATTGTATTCAGAAGGGACCAACCCAAGTCTTAATTCCCCTATCAAAAATGTACGACAACATGGAGCTGTTGGTTATATCAGGACGTGTTTCATTTATTGTAATATGCTTTTGTTATTGTTTATTTTATACTATATTATCTCTAGTAGGGGTTTTTGGGTTTTTTTTTAAATTTTGTAGTTATAGTTCAATGTTGTTTTATTAATCCAAATATGATATCGTCTAAACTGATATGTTTTTAATTTTCACTGGAGGGTTTTTGGTCAATCCGTATTTATCTGGGGGGAGTCTTTCACCAATGTAGACTACTGGCTCGCATCCTTGTTTATTTATTTTTTATATGTTAGCTTTTGTTTTTGTAATAAAGTGTTTTATTAACTTTTGTATTTGTGATGGGGTCTTAGTGCCTATGAGATTTTCTACACTCCTTTCTACCTTGTGGTTACTACAGTATGTCTTAATGTTTTGCCTCTGCTGGTCATATTTTTTGCATCCCACCAGAAAGTGTCTAATTGTGTTTTGTTCTTGACACTCTTCGCACGTGGGCTTATCTATCATAAAATATCCAGTTCCAAGCTTGAGCCTCAGCAATTTTTTTATTAATTGGTATTTTTAGTTCATCTTTTATCTGACATTTTTTGCTTCCTGAAAAAAAAAACAAGCAAAAAATGTCAGAGACGAAGCGTTAAGAACTCACATCTTTATTTATAGCGCTACCTAACTGACAATCCTGCAGCATAGCCTCCCCTCGTATTGGTTATTCTAAACAGTGGAAACCAATACTCAGTACATTACACAAACCTTCTATGATTATGTTTAACAGCTAGTTGAATTCTCCTGTTAAAGTAGCTAGCAACAAAATCTCTGATCTGATGTACAGTATCTTCAGAGTCATTCATTCATGCATTACTGTTAAGTCATGTTTCGCGTGGGAGTTAAGTGTTTGGGATTTTCACGGGCGGGTCTAGTATTTTATAGACACGCTTGTGAGCACATCTAAAGTTATGAGATGGTTAATTATTTGCGTGCCTTTGTGCACTATATTTGAACATAATAGCTCAACTGGGTATGTTCTATTTTATAGAAAGAGTTTAAATAGACACGATGAGTGAATCACGAAGTTGGGGAGACAAATAGGTGAGCTGAGACAAATAGATGAGCTGATCTCACATGTCAGTTTTTTAGTTCGCGCTTCAGTGAAAATGTACTGAGTTGAAACGAGAAAAACTATAATCTCCGGTCAATGAGTATCTGGCAGGGCTTCGGCACGGTTGGTTATGGCGTGCCGCTAGTGTGTCCAGGGTTTTTTTTTTTTTTTTTTTTTTTGGTGCTGAGCATTGTATGAAGGATAACACATTCTACCTTCATGGAAGACATTCTAGATATTATTCGAAATCTTTATAATGAAGAAACTAGGGATATAAGAACTCGTCATGGTAGAGCTTGCACGGTCATTGAGACGACGGCGGTTAGTGAGTCCGGTCGAATTCAATATGGATTATTTGTATCAACGTGCATATGTCTGTCATTATAACCTTTGATGATTTGCTGTCTGTGACGTCGAATTCAATATGGATTATTTGTATCAACGTGCATATGTCTGCCATTACAACCTTTGATGATTTGCTATGACGTCGAATTCGATATGGATTATTTGTATCAACGTGCATATATCTGCCATTATATATAACCTTTGATAATTTGCTGTCTATGACGTCGAATTCGATATGGATTACACTGGACAACAGCCGAAATGTATCCGAGACAAAAGTAGCTATTTTTAACTACTCGTAATTTGGGCATGTTGATCACGAATATGAACTTAAAAATCGCGAATTAGCTCTAGTTTTCAAGATACTGGGGGTGTCATTGTAACCACATTTCCTCCTTGTTATCACTTGTGTTGTGGATTCTGTGAGTGCAGATGCCTCGTGAATGATGTGTGAACAGTGCGGATTATTTTTGCTATATTTGCTATCACAAAGGCGACCCATTACACCGATGATAAAGAAAGCTTATAGCCTTTATTTTGGTGATGAGATCGGTGACCATGACCGGTTTTTGCCCACACATATGTTGTCAATCCTGTGCAACGAATCTGCGCTGCTGGTTGAACCGAAAAGGACGATCGATGCGTTTTGCACTTACAATGGTGTGGAGGGAACCGACAAACCATCTTAATGATCGTTACTTTAGCATGACTCCTCCAATTGGACATGGTATTTTAAGAAGAAAAAGCGGCCTGTGTCCTATCCGAATATTCCCTCTGCTATGCGGCCAGTGCCTCGCGGGGAGGACTTCCTGTTCCGGACCCACCAGAATCTTATACTCTGGATGATGAAGAAGATAATAAGGCCAGTGAACATCCTGTGAAAGCATCTACACCAAGAGATCCTGATTTCGTGCCTATTGAAGAGTCTGCACAGCCACATAAAATTACCCAGAGTGAATTGAATGATCTAGTGAGAGATCTGGAATTGCCAAAAAATAAAGCAGAGCTGTTGGGGTCCAGACTGCAGTAATGGAATCTTCTAGAAGAAACTGTGCATGTGTCTGTGTTTCGTGCTCGGCAAAAAGATCTGCTTCCATATTTCAAAATGACAGATAACCTCATTGCTTGCGTTGAAATAGTGGGTCTGAAGGCAGCACTACACATCAACTACAAAGACGACGATTGGAGGCTGTTCATTGATTTGTCCAAGTTGAGCTTAAAAGATGTGCTGCTCCATAATGGTAACGTTTTACCATCTGTTCCACTCGGGTATGCAGTCCACATGAAAGAAACATACAACATGAAAAAACTGTTACACACCATCAACTATGACAAGTATAAGTTTCAGATTTGTGGTGACCTGAAGGTCATTGCCATCTTGATGGGGCTACAGCAGGGTTACACAAAGTTTTGCTGTTTCCTCTGTCTGTGGTATTTTGAAATTATACTTTTTACACTCTCATCTGGATTTCTTCCCTGCTAACTGCGGTGCTGTCAGTGACGAGCATGGGGAACGATTTCATCAGGACAATACTACCCTCGAAAAAAGGTACCAAGGGAAATGGAATGCAGCAAAGCTAGCAGACTTTTGTTGGACCCTTGTGAGAGATGCTCCAGAAACTCATTACAAGCGACAGGCAAAAAGGCGTCGCTGTGAATCATTTCCGCTATGAGCATTATTATCATATATATATATATATATATATATATATATATATATATATATATATATATATATATATATATATATATATATATATATATATATATATATATATATATATATATATATATATATATATATATATATATATATATATATATATGCAAATGTGTAAAACTTGTTTTATAGATATTTTAAAAAAACTAGAGCTAATCTGATGTTTTAACGGTCATTTTCATATTCAGCAGCCCAAACAGCATAAAGGTAACTTGGTTTAATCTCAGATACACACAAAAAGTCAAAATTTGTTGTCCAGTGTTATTTGTTTCAAAGTGCATATGTCTGCCATCATAACCTTTGATGATTACTGTCTATGATGTCGATGTTCCTGTCTGCAATAAACTGTGATTGATGTGCTACATTGTTCCAGTTTACTCATCTTACCAGTTGGTCTATTTTATGACCTTTACGTTACTGTTGTGTGGGTTGCATCACATTTAAACAAATCTAAGGGACCCACGACATTCGTTCAAATATTAACAACCATCGGCCACTACTAGTAAGTCCGACATTGCTGACATCAACATTGTCAGCTGTGTCAGTCAGCAGCACTAACACACAGCACCCCAAACAACAACGGTAACAGAAGTGGTGATCCAGTTATATGGGGAACGAATTTTTGTGTGTGTACACAAAGTCAAGAAATACAATGTTGCCAGTTCAAGATTTCGTTATCAAGTTTCAAGACTGGATGTCAACTATTTCGTTTGAAAGACTCTAGATCCCGTACCTATCGACGTTGGACTACTTTCAAGACTGTTACATACCATGCAACACCCGATGCCCATCTTTGTCGTTCTCACGAAGGCCGGGAGTTTTTTTTTTAAGATAAGTGGTTGTTTATGTGTGCACTATGCCACTGTGGTATGTTGACGAGCCTTTTCTTTATAATGTGTACCATTTTTTCTTCTTAGTGTTCTATGTTCCATGTTGTATGCGGGTTTGGTTGGGAGGTGACTTACGTTAGGAAACATCCCAGTTTTACCCGAGGGCCTTCGTAAGCGTTTTATAGGGACTTTTGCAGATTTTCCCTCAGTGGAAATTCCAGCATATTTTTGCTGAAGGATTTTCAGTTCACTGTGCTTGGTGATCTGTGACACCATTTGTTTAGGCGTGACATACTGTTTTTTATTGTTGTTATTGTAATATATTTTCTCTGTACCTTAGTTTCATGGTTGATTTGTTTGTGATTGTCATTCCCAACCTCACTATCATTAATTTCTATACAAATTTTTTATTTATACGCTGTGCTGTTGCTTGTCTTGTCACTTCTCTCGCAGTATCATTGCATTCTTTGCAATATGTTTTCTTTAATTCTGCTTTCTTGTTTATTTGATTCTTCGAACGTTACCATTTGTTCTTGGGAATTTCGTCTTTGTTTCAGTTATACTCCGTACCTTCATCATGTATTTCTTGTCTTAATTTTATGCACGACTCAATGATTGATTTATAATTATATACTATATTACCATTCCTGACATTGATAGGAATTTGTATACAAGGTCTATGAACAAGAACTTGCCACCGGCTAATTAGGGATAAGGTTAATTTCTTAGAAAATATCTGACTAGATAAGTTAACTACTTATAAAATTAGACATAATGTCTAGTTTGGACTTTTTCATCAAGCAAGGGAAGGCGTTTGGTATGGAGCCTGAGCAGTTAAAGCTGTTTGCAACCGTTGAGTATGCGAAAGTACAGGAAGCTAAAAAACAAACTTCAAATGGAAGCTGAAGATAAAAAACTTCAAATGGAAGCTGAAAAACAAAAACTTCAAATGGAAGATGAAAAACAAAAACTTCAAATGGAAGCAGAAAAACCGAAACTTTACATGGAAGCTGAAGATAAGAAACTTCAAAGACAATTAGAAGCTACTGAGAACGAAAACCGTAGACTTCACGTGCAAACGTTATTCTCTATGGAACTTGCAAAAATGAAATTAATGTAGGGAAATAATACACACAATGCTCCGGACACTCAAACTACTTCACATAAGAATAATTCTAGTTTTTATGAGATCAGGTTGCCTCCTTTTAAGCCTACTTCTGTTGACGTCTGATTCTATATAAATAGATTCGAACTCACATGTGGGTCTCATAAAATAGATGTCAGAATACTGTGCACGACTAATGGAACTACTTTCAGGCGAAGATATGACAGCTGTAAGTATGTTGGAGGAACCTGACAAGAATAACTACAACACTGTCAGAGCTGTTTTATTAAAGAAATACCAACTCGATGAAGACGGCTATCGTCTCCGCTTTAAATCTCTATTGCCGGAGACTGGAAAAGATTTTTCGGAATTTATAGTAAATATACGTCTTACGTTCTCACGATGGGTTGAGCTCTCAAAAATTAAGCACACTTATGAAGCCCTCATGGACTTATTGCTTCGTGATAAAGTCATGTCATCAGTTAACGCTTCTTTTCTTTCCTTTCTACAAGAGCGGAAGCCAGCAAACTTGAATGAATACTTACTTAGTCGTTCCCCTTCTACCGTGAGGTGTAGAGGTTTGAAAGATAGCGCGCCAGACTATCCTATCGGCTTTCTTCCTTCTGGCCTGGTTTCATTCTAGTCCTCGGTCATTCAAAGTCTAATGTTGTCCTCCCAGCGGACTCTGGGTCGTCCTGGGAGTCTGGATCCCTGGCTTTTTGTTTCCCATGCATGTCGTGGTAGCCGATCTTCTCCCATTCTGCAGACATAGCCAAACCATCTTAGTTGGGACTGTTCTACTTGGGTCTGCAGTGGGTGGGATTTTAGGCCTTGACGTATCGTCTGGTTGTGGGCCATGTCTCTTCTTGTTACTTCAACCACTATCCTCAGATACCTCATTTCTGAGGTTTGGATCTGGCGTTTGTGGGTTGTAGTCATTGCCCATGACTCGCATCCAAATGTCAAGACTGTGACATAGGTGGAGCGGTATACAGCCATCTTCGTTTTCTTACCAACCTCTCTCTTGCTGAGGAATCCTCGATTTATGGCCTGAAAAAATCTCCCAGCTGCTGCTGGTTCGCTGTCCTCACATAATTCCTGCAAGACTTGTAGAAGCTCTGTATAGCATGAATCAGAGGTGCTGGAATGTTCTTCCTTGCCAAACAGTCCCAAAGTTTGCTCCAGGAGACCCTGTCAAACGCCTTTTCCAGATCTATGAAACAAAGATGGATCTCACTCTTATACTCAAGAGCCTTTTCACTCAGCTGTCTGAGGGTCTTGAGTACTTCGGTTTGCTCGGAATCCGCACTGGATCTCATCCAATTGTGGCTCAGCTAAGCGTCGGAGCCTCTGCTCTAAGATTCTAGAGTAGATATTACCAGGGACACTGAGAAGGGATATGCCTCTGTGGTTTCCACATTGTCGATTGTCACCTTTTTTGAAAATTGGTGTTATGAAGGCAATCTCCCAATCCTTTGGTGTGGTCTTGTTGCACAATGCTGCCTGTAGGACCCTTAAGAGTAATAGGTATCCTGATGCTCCCATGTACTTAACCATTTCTGGTGTTATACCATCATGCCCTGCTGCTTTGCCCATCTTGATTTTCTCCAGTGCTGCCTTCAGTTCTTCCATCTTTATGTCATCTTCTTCACCATTGGTTTCCTCTTCTGTGCTAGTGGTTATCATTTCTGATGCTTGACCTTGCTCACCATCAAGGAGTTCTGAGGAATATTCTTTCCATCTTTCCATTAATTCCTTCAGGGCAGTAATCAATTTGCCTTCTTCTTCTCTCTTCTTTGATCCATAACCACCAACCGTCAAAGCAGTCAGCGGCCATCACGCCTGGTGGCGTCCTGTAGGGCAGCAACAAATTGATTCCACCTTGCTCGGTCGGCGGCCATCCTTCGTACAGTGCCCCAAGTCTGGTTCATTCTTTGCGTCTCGGCTTCCAGAGTTCTCCGCCAAGTTGTTTTTGGCCGGCCTATCTTTCGCTTTCCCTCGGGGTCCATAGCATAGCTGTTCTTGTGATGGTATCAGGGTCCCTTCTGGGGACGTGGCCAACCCAGCTCCAGCGTCTGCCAGCTATGATGGTGTGCATGTCCTCCTGGTTACTCCGAATAAGTAATTCTTGGTTGCTGATGGTGTTTGGCCAAAAGATTCGGAGAATTTTCCTTAGGCAGTTTGTGTGGAAGGAGGACAGTTTCGACATTTCCTTCTCTGTTACTCTCCAACGTTCTGCACCATAGAGAAGCACAGAAATTACACAGCTCTCATACAGTCTTAATTTGGTGTTTGTGCTGTACTGGGAAGACTTCCAAATGTTGTTGAGAATAGCAAAGGCTGTTCTCGCTTTACTAATTCTGTTGTTAATGGCCTTGCTTGTTCCGCCGTCAGGTGTTACTATGCATCCTAGGTAAGTAAATGTGTCTGTCTGTTTTCTAACTTCTGGTTCCTTACTGTTATTGGCTCAGGATTGCCCACATTTAGTGTCATGACCTCTGTCTTCTTCAGATTGATGTTCAGGCAAACCTGCTGGCCATATGTATTCAGTCTATCGGTTTTTTCTTAAATGTGTTGAAGTGAATGCGCGAGTAGTGCAATGTCATCTGCATATTCCAGATCTTCCAGTGTAGAAAATGTTGTCCATCTAATTCCTCTTGGACTGCCCTCTGTTGTCTGGCAAATCACCCAATTTGCCTTGCTTGTCCTTTATAAATTTTAGAGGGCATTGTTTTTCCTTCCGCATGTTCTTTATGGTCTTATAGAACAATTTCAGGTTTTCTTGCGCATCTTTTTCTAGCTTTTCTCCAAGTTCTTCCCATGACTTCTGTTTTGCTGCTAACACCTTTTTCTTTGCTTCTGTTCTAAGTATCACATATTCTCTATATTTCTCTATTTGTCCTGCTGTGTTTTTAGCTCCTAAGTATTGTTTCCATGCCATTTTCTTCTCTCTTATTTTCTCTTTGACCTCCTCTGTCCACCAAGGTGTCCTCTTTCTCTTGTTCCCAAGTCGGACTTCACCACATGCTTCTGCAGCAGCTGTCTTTATGATGTTCGTGAATTTAAGCCAGAAGGTTTCCAAGTCATCAGGTTCTTCTGTGTTTCTCACCGCTGTAGCAATAAGCCCCTGATATCTGGTCTTAATTTCTGGCTCTCTCAGCTTGTAGGTCTTAATGCTCGTTTCTCCTGTTTGTTTACTTGGTTTCTTGCGTGATGTTGGGCAGTTCCTAGGCTGAACAACTCTTTCAGTTGTTCTTTTGATTGTAAGCAGGTAGTGATCACTTCCAATCTCTGGCCCCCTCCAGACTCTAGCATCCCGGACATATTTGAAAGAGCTCCTCCTAACAATGGCATAGTCGATCACTGACTTCTCATTCTTTGTTGGTTCACATCTAGTGTATGCATGTATGCGCTTATGGGGGATCTTTGTGTTTGTAATGATCAGATTCTGTTCACTGCAGAATCTAAGGAATCGCTTTCCATCGTCATTGAGAGTATCTTCTCCATATCTTCCGATAACTCCACCCCATCTGTGACCGTGCCAGTGGCTTGTTATTGAAGACTGGTCTAAAAGGCACCAAATAGTCTTATGTGACAGTGGGGGTCCCTACTAGTTGATAGCTAGGTGACTGAGGCAGGCCTAGTTATCTATCATTCACTTTTTTATCTTCCAAGTGAGACTATTTCTCTTACTGGCCCCTTCGTTCCGCCAGAGATAGTAGTTCTTGGATGAGATTTGGTTCGTCTTTTTGATTCCCAGTATCCGTTCTTCCCTCCTTGGTGGTGAGCAGCGACTCCCTCGTACTAGTGGTGTTGGGTGTGAATTATTTATAATGGCCTTGCATTCAAACTTCTACTTCTCTCTCATATATAAAGGCAATCGAAGTAGTAAAATGCAAAATGATGGGTTTATTTACATATTTCATGGAGGTACAATTTATCAGCCAAAATTCTCCCTGGCAACTTCCTTTATGCCTTCTACAGCCTAATAAATTAGTTCAAAGTATTCATACACCTATATAATGTCTCAGCTTCATTACCTGACAGCTAATCCTTGGTTATCTGACATATAACCATTATCTGCATTAATAATAATCTTTAGTCTCAACTACAAAGTCTCTGCTTCATTACCAGACAGCTAATCCTTGGTTATCAACATATAACCATTATCTGCATCAATAATCTTTGGTCTTGCTACAAAGCCTCTGCTTCATTACCAGACAGCTAATCCTTGGTTATCAAACATATAACCCTTATCTGCATCAATAATCTTTAGTCTCAACTACAAAGTCTCTGCTTCATTACCAGACAGCTAATCCTTGGTTATCAACATATAACCATTATCTGCATCAATAATCTGTGGTCTTGCTACCAAGTCTCTGCTGTTATGTCTGACAGCGCACCCTGGTTATCATTTATTTTACCATTATCCACTTCTTTCTGTCTTTAGACCCTCTTTTTAGTCTCAACTACTATGTTCTTCCTTGCAGGTGTACCTTGAGGTGCGGGTATCATTACCCTCTGAAAAAGTTGCTGTAAGTCTTAAAAAAATATAGTTCAAAGTTCATCTTACCGTTTTAAACGAAGTCCAGCACCTATCACAATCCCTACTGTTCACCCTTATTCTACTCCTAATCTGTTCATCTTAGTATTTAAATACAGATAAGCTACTCTCCTGAATTTCTACCACTAAGAAATTCTAAGTCTATCTATTGGTTTCTTGATACGAACAACTGTCGCCCACAAGTTCGCTTCTTGAGTCCAATTCGGCACTTCTTGCTACCGCAAAGTTTCTGCTGGGACTGTATAAACATGACCGCTCAGTAGCGCGTCAATATCTGGACTGATCCTTCTATTCCTATCCCGTGATTCGGTCCTTGTTCAGTTCACTCACCTATCACCACCTACACGCTTAATTCTATGCTGTCAAACCCCGTGAACTGTGCTACATAACTGTTTATATTTCGCTCACTTTTCAAGTGCGTTTTACTCTGCTCTACGTTCTCTTAACTGTAAAGGGCGCTAATAATATTGTTATCTCCCTTTGTGGTTTTTAACCATAATTTAGTTTTCTTCTCTTCATCTCTAATAAAATAAACCTAATATGCTAATTTCTTAGACTCAAGTGATGTACACTTGGAAAGTTTTAAAGTCTAAAAAGGTTCCCTCCCTTACAAAAAACACTACATTTTCATTCTTTTATCTCCCATGTTAAGAACGAGTAGCCTATCACTTAAATTATTCTGATTTTCTAACCCATTTTTATATACTCTTTCATCTTGTTAACCCCAAATAACTGGTCGACTGACTTTAACTGCAGCGTATTTTACGCTGTACAACCCAATGCCTAGTATCTGGCTTTTGGCTGGGATCATGTGTCTACACACGGGAAACAGTAGTGACATTCATGTCATGAGGTACCTAGTGTGAGAACACAGAGGATCACTACAATGACACATGTTGTCAATGGATCTTCTTGTGTTGGGACATGTGGTCTTGACCAGGGCCGGGTATGGGTGGGGCAAATGCAACCTCATGCGAGGAAAAAATATGCAACCTCATGCGAGGAATAAAAAAAAAAAAAAAAAAAAAAAAAAAAATCTAGCATGGTCATTTCCAACTCTGGCATTGAAATCTCCGAGCATGATAATTTCATCTATGCAGTCATCTACTGTCCTTTGAAGCAGCTCGAAGAACTCCTCCTTGACCTCTGCTCACTCATCCTCATTTGGCCCATACACTAAGACCAGGCTGACTATGGTTTCTCCTTCTTTTAGTTTTACAACCATAATGCGCTCCGAGACATAGTTCCATCCCTTGATATTATCTTTCTGGTTTTTTGGTCACAATGCAACCCACTCCCCGTTTAGCTCTTTCAGATGTGGGTACACCACCGTAGAGCAGCGTATTGCCATCAAGATCCATGACTCCATGTCCCTTTTTCTTTGTTTCCGTTATAGCCAGGTTTTCTAGTTTTGCTTTACTCATCTCTTCCACCAGCTCCTCTTCTGTCCCATTTATGCTTCTTGTGTTCCACGTTCCATAAGTCGTAGTCCGTTCCAGTTCGTCCCTTTAGAATCAGTCCGGTTTTCTCTCTTATAGTTCGCGTACTCATGTTTTAAAGCAAACAGGCGATTGGCCTGTTGTGCCTTTGCATGGTAGAGGGGCTGCCTCCTGACGGCCTCCATGCAGGCCGACCTCCTCCTCTTTCAGCCGGGCTTGGGACCGGCCCAGGCGGAGTTAACTTGAATGATACGGAACAATATTGTCGCCAATACGTAACTGTCGTAAATTTATTTTGAGAGAAAGAGTCTTAGAAATAGTGGTCCTGTTTAGAGTGGAGAATGATGGTGAAAGCTCAGTGATAGCAATGGTTAGAGAGTAAATAGTTGCTTCACAGAGTGCTGGGGAGAGTAAAGACAGACTTATTTACGACAAATCGTTCCTCTCAATCTTCTCTTCAAACTCTCCTGGTCAGACAATTATTTGCCAGTTTCCAGACACACACCTGCGATCACACCGATTTGGTGCTTCAAACACACAGACGCACGTGAATACAAACTATATTAAACAGATAGGGGAAATTTGGGCTTTGGGTATTCCAACACAGTACTAAATAAGTTTATGCTGTTTATTAACATTTAAAATCAATCACAACGATAATCATGTGTTTACCGAAAAAATATCATAAGTACAGAAATTACAAATAAAATGGGTGGGGAGGGGGTGAAGAAGATTGGCATCGACTAAGCCCTTCCCGCTTATTAGACAAAGATAAACCCAGTCCAAAGATAGATAGTTATCAGGAACATAGGTAATGTAATCCTACAGTGAATTTAATTACTCTGAAAGAGGAGTTACAATATTAGGTATGGGTGGTAGACAAAATCCTGTTATTCCCAATTGTTCTTCCCTTTACTAAGCAAATGAAAAAAAGGGGGGGGGGGGGGGGGGGAAACAGAGTTAACAAACTATCCCACTTAACCTTTAGCACGCTGCATAAAATTTCAGAAAACTTGCCCTACAGCTGCATTCTTTTTCACAACCCCCCGTTTTTATAGTGGGCGACTTGTAATGTCTATAGTTTTTGTGTTTCTCGGTCAATTGCTATCATTTTTGGAATTTATGTAAATAAATGAATGATGAATCTGATGATATAAAATTTGTTTGTGTACATGTTAGACGTGATAGGAAGAGAGGAAAGGAAAGATGAAAAAACGAAGAAAAAAAATTAAAATAATAAAAAATAATTTTTTTTTTAATTTTAAAATTAAAAAAAAAATTTTTTTAAATAACCAACACACGAAGAGTCCATATCCCTTGCATCTCAATGAAAGTCATTTGACCAACAGACCAACACAAATCAAATGACGATCTTTTCGTTACACCCATCATCAGTAGCAAAGCAACAAACGCTCTCGTCAGATGTGACATTCGGCCGAAATTCTAAATCTTTCCGATATTCCTAGTACTAACCCCTAGCATTATACATATTGGCAATGCCATTCTACTTACGTTTCCATCTCAGCCATCAAACATATTCTGAGAAACGATATCAGCGCTTATAAAGACAAAAATCTTATCCCCAACGCATGGCGTCAGAATCCAATAAAATTAGAGCAAAATGGCCGCGTGTCTGATGCCGATTCATTTCGATTTTAAAAATTTACAAAAAATAAACGCGGATACACCCATCACTTTTTTAAGATCGGAAACGAAAGCTAACTCTCTTGCAAATAAAATTACAACTTAACATCCGGGGCTGAAAATCACGTGTACACAAGTCCTCATGCTAGAAACGGTGATATCCGTAAGGTGCAACATTGCGCCTCCAGCATGGAGAACATAGGTTACGTTCGTCGCAACGCTGCGTGATGCAAACAAAGTTGATTGATGCAGTAATATGATTTATTGCGAATGCGTGATATGAAAGTTCGTCAAGGTGGACATCTGTGTAGCAGTGCAGACTTGTATCACAACACGTAACATACAAGAGTGTGTGTGGCATTCATCACATTGAAAGGTGTAGCTGTCGGGTTGATGGAACCAAATGTTGTACGTGTTACAGGTATGGAGTCAAAATATAGGTGAACAGCTGTGTACGTTTTTCTCACAATTTATTAAAGTCACAGCAACAAGACGTAGACAAATCCATGTAAGCATGACACAGGAACATGGCGGATATGAAGACAGTTCACTACAATGCATGTACATAAGTTCCAGTAAATATATGATTATCAAAGTGTTGCAGACTCCAATTTAACTCTCATCCCACAACTAGCAGAAGAAAACCCCGCATTACAGAACGGGTAAATAACTGTATAAATATCCAACAGTTTCATTCTGACTTTTCTTAAATCACACTTCTTAAGTCAACCCCAAACATGTCGGACGACGAAAATAGCATAGTCCATCCCTCTAATCGGACGTATCGAAGATAGGCTGTCCTTTCGAAGATAGTCTTATATAACTCCCTCGTACATCAGGCGAGTTTTCACTTTCAAAGTTATAATAGCAATAACTGATAATTCATCTGGTCTTCCACTCCAGATAATTATATACTAGGCCTCTATAAAACAGTAAGCACTGTGGATTCCTCATCTGCAGACATAAGCGTCTAAGTTCAAAGATATATACCGCTAATCATGCGGGTTTTAGAATAACATCTATTCTCATGGGTCTCTGTGTGTAAATCTAAGCCTAACGGTCTTAGATGGCTCCAACGAGCGTAACAAGTAGAATACTCTGCCTTCCAACCATTCGTGAGCTCTCGTCACCGGTTGACTCAAAATATGATCCTTACAAAGGAAGTGTGAAAGTTTCGTTTTTTTTTTTACCTTGCTACGAATTCCTAACACAACTTAGAAGCAACTGCCGTCTTCCTGACGAACAGAAATAACACAGGGGACTTTCAATAACAGTGGAAGAGTTTCCATCCCCAGAGGCAATGCAGAGACTTAACCAGACATTTCGTCTGACAGACCCAGTTCAACAAAACGGCCTCCCGCCGGAAATCTTCTACAAACTCTATCTAGTTTGGACATGCGCTGTTCGCATCCACCTCTGACTTATGCAGTCAGCTGGTATAACCTTTTAGGGGAGTAACTACATATTTACTTATCTCAAAGCAAAAAATGAGTATTCGCCCTTAGATTAGGGTTCTAAATATTTTTCAAAGTATTATTCAAAATATTTTCAAACATAACAAGTATACAGACAGACTACATTATCAGTTATGAAAACTGCACGTAACAGTCTTACCACACCTCCCGGGAAAAAAATGAAACATTTTTTTTTAAATACATCCAGGAGCAACATACAATAGGCTCACAACGCATGAATAATGCGCAGATGAAAAGTATAAATAATAAATATAACGCCAAATGTGAGGCTATGAAATGTGCGCCAACAAGGAATCTTTGTAGTTTGAGAATTGACCAGACAATAGCCAATAGTTCACGGTCTAAAACCGAGTAATTCTTTTCTGCCGCATTAAGTTTTCTGGAGATATACATTACAGGATGCAGAGTTCCAGAGTACTCTTGCATTATTGCCGCTCCAATCCCTAAGTAATTTCATATGGAGCGACTGGTGAGAATATATCTCATAATCTGAGAGAAAGCGTTTCTCTAAGTATAAATGTTTTCAGAGAGGTGTCACCAACTTATACTACAATACTGGCAATGACACAATGCATACAATAATTTCATACAATAATTTCATATTAGGTATCTTAAGTTCATGATTAACAAAGAAGAAAAATCATCAAAGAATAGCGGTGAATATACATCAATGAACCGCTAAATAGTGATACAATCACTATATTACAAATTACAAATGTGTACCTATATTGATATAGAAAGAAACTATTATAGACTTCGACGTATTAGGAAGTCCAAGACATAAAAGTTAGGTGGAATCCTGTGGGCATCTAGACAAAATGTCTGCCATCACATTATCTGATCCACGGATAGCTCGAACCGAGAAATGAAGAGGTTGAAGAGCAATTGCATATCGAGTAGACCTCGAGCTCTTCAAATTCTTACTCTGTATAGCCGTAAGAGCTTTCTGGTCGGTTTCTACTATGAAATGTGCGCCTAGAAGGAATCTTTGTAGTTTGAGAATTGACCAGACCATAGCCAATAGTTCACGGTCTAAAACCGAGTAATTCTTTTCTGCCGCATTAAGTTTTCTGGAGATATACATTACAGGATGCAGAGTTCCAGAGTACTCTTGCATTATTGCCGCTCCAATCCCAGTGGATGAAGCGTCACTACGAAGAAAAATGTCTTATCTTTAGTAGGTAACACCAAAATAGGTGGTGTTGAAAACATAGTTTTGATCTTATCCAGCGAGGATTGGCATTCCTGAGACCAGTGAAATATATTAGGAGACCCTTTCTTTAGTAGTGTAGAAAGAGGTGCCATGATAGAGGATAGATTCGGAATGAATCGTCCATAAAATTGTATAAGACCTAAGAGACTTCGCACTTGCTTTTTAGTCTTAGGAATAGAGACGTTAAGTATCTTAGTGATATTATGGTCCTCTGTCTTTAGGAAACCATGACCGACTCGATGGCCTAGGAAAGAAATTTCGTTAAAACCAATTCAAGCTTTAGAGGGTTTCGCTGTCAGGTTATGCTCGCGTAAAGTAGACAGTAATTCATCTAACCCCGAATATTGATCTTCCCAAGTATCGCTGAAAAGACAGATGTCGTCTAGGTATGTGTTGACTCCGTTTTATCGTTGAGTTCAGTTTATACTAGTGAAGAGGTAGCTTAAAACGCGAATGGTTAAAATGAACGAATGTCAACAATATTCTTCAAACGAACTTCAACAAGTAGTATTGAACTGGGTGAACTGGGCAAGTACTGGCAGTACAGAAGTCGGTGGTGACTGTACATAGATTTTATTCAACACAGCACATACGGAGTGGACAAGACTAACATCGTCACAGGCGCAGAAATCATACGTCAACATGTTGATAATTACTTTTAAAGTTCCTGAAGATTCTCTACTAATAAAGTCCTCTGACTCAAGTGACTGAGGATCACAAAACTGTTACCATATACTATTCCGCTCATTCAAGTCCATTGACCTTCCTTCAAGGACGTACATCATGGTAACGTATTCATACTCCAGGATAAAATTCTTCCATATCATACTTCATAATCCCAGACTTTCTCCATACATCCCGTTAGATATAGTTTTCAAACAAAGTCATACATGATAATACGAACAGGTTAGAGATTCCAGTTGACTAACCTCTCCCATTCTATGCCACGCTTCTGGCATTGTAGTAACAGCATATTAAACATGTGAAGCATATAAATTCATTAACTTGATTTCTTGTAGGTATTCTCCCTCTACGAAAAGATTCAAAGGCTATCGACTCCGTGTGTCCAATTCTAGGAATGTCATCTACGATGAATTCCCGCTAGACCATTAATAGGAGCGGCCTGATACTTTAATGTACATAAATAAACAGGCCATAAGAAATGGGGCGACACTTACTTTATACTTCCACTATTGACTTCGCCATGAAGATCAATAGATACGAATACAACTGATGGCTAATTCACATTTGCCAAGAATCAAAGGATAACATAGCGGACATAAATATGGTCCGAGCTGCCCCATTC
>JAMPIV010007499.1:155000-186252 GCA_024509875.1 Oreohelix idahoensis | reverse complement strand
ATGTAATGCGATCTGGATGTCCTTTACGTGTCAAATCAGTTAACGGTGCACATATGGAATTAAAGTTTTTGATATACTTCTGGTAGAAACCACATAATTAAACTGTGTGTCCCAAAAATTCCAATTCTTTACATCCAACGCAACATTTGGTTGGTCGGGCTGTTAAATTTGCTTCCCTAAGTCGATCAAACAGCATCTTCAGAGAGTCAATGTGTTCCTCAAATGTTTCTGTTGCTATAAGGATATCATCCATGAAATTTGTTATACATGGATTATTCAGAGGGTCCAATAATTTTCTCATCATTCTAGAGAAGACACTAGGCGCATTCTTCAATCCAAATGGCAATCTATTAAACTCATAGTGTCCTTCTGAGGTACTAAAAGCTAGGTATGGTCTAACCTCAGGCTTTACTGGAATCTGATAGTATCCTTTACTCAGATCCACTTTTGAGAAATATTTAGCTTTATTTAGTCTGGCAAACAGCTGATTTGTATCCGGCAATGGATCCACCTGTCCTTCTGTAATAGCATTCAGTCTCCTGTAATCTATACAGAGTCTATGTTCTCCAGAGGGCTTCCTTAAGAGTACAACACCGGAACTATATGAGGATTCACTGTGCGAAATAATTCCTTCCTTCAACAGATAGTCTATCTCTTCCTTCAAAGCTTTCTCCTTAGCAAACGGAATCGAATATGGTTTCATACAGACAGGTGTGGGGTCTATCAGTTTCATATCATATTCCAATAGGTTTGTATGCCCTGGTCGGTCTGTTAACACCTCTGCATGATTATTTAGAACCTGTTGCACTCTCTCTTTCTGAGTTTTTGTTAAATGTGTACTGATTTTCACCTGTGCTGCTGTCTCACAGGGGTGTAATGGATATTCAAATGATGAAAGTGGTTCCTTTTTCATCTCCATGGCGATGGACAAGGTCAACAAGTGTGTCTCTTCCTGATGTTCTCTTTCCAAATATTTCTTCAGGAGATTCACATGATAGATTTTTTCTTTCCCCTTCTTATCTATCTTATAATTTGTTCTAGACACCTTCTCTAAAACTGTATATGGACCTTGCCATCCAATCTGTAACTTATTCTGACTCCCGGGGAGAAGAAGCAGTACCTTCTCTCCCACAGCCAAATCTCTGTCTTTCGCCTTCCTGTTATAATAGGCAGCATGTTTCTTCCTGGCTTGTTTCAAATTTTCATTGGCAAGTTTCCAGCCAGTTTTTAAACGAGTGGTCAGCTCATTCACATATTGGTATGAAGATGTAATGTTTTCCTCTGCCTTTTCATCAGTCCACGTTCTTAACAAAGCTTCGAGTGGACCTTTTATTGGCCTTCCAAACAATAATGTTGCCGGGGCCATACCGGTTGAACTATGGGGTACCTCCCGATAAGCAAAGAGGGCGGCGTGCAGGTACTGGTCCCATGTATCTGGTTTTTCGTGTGCCAACTTTCTCAGGATCGACATCAACGTGCCGTTAAATCTTTCCACTTGGCCGTTCCCTTGGGGATGGTACACACTACAATGGAAGTGTTTGGCCTGGAAGATCCTGAAAACTTCTTCAGTTAGTTTCCCCTTGAACTGAGAGCCATTATCAGTCAAGATTTGATTGGGAAAGCCTAACCTTGTGAAAATTGTGAGCAATGCCTCTGCCACATGTTTAGAATCAATCGATGACAGGGCTACTGCCTCTCCCCACATAGAACAAGTGTCCACCAGAGTCAGAATGTAGCTGTTCCTTCTCTTGGTTCGGGTGAGAGGTCCCACAAGATCCACGGCAACTCTCTCAAAGGGTGTTCCCACTATGGGCATTTCCCCCAGAGTTGCTGGTGCAGTCCAATGTTTAGGTGCTACTCGTTGGCACTCTGGACAGGATTTTACATATCGTTTGATATCTTCAGTTATTCCTGGCCAGAAATAATGACAAGCTATTCGCTGTCCTGTTGCGCTGATTCCCATATGACCACTGAAGGGAATCGCATGCCCTAGTTCCAACACTTTAGTCCTATATGAAGTGGGAAGGACCAGCTGTCCGTGACCATTGGATTCAGATCCAGCCTTCCTATATATCAGTTTGTTCTTCATATAAAACTCTCCCTTGCCTGGAGGTGTATGAGATTTGGGCAACTTCTTGAAACATGGCTTGAGTGTTTTGTCCTCAGCCTGTGCCTTCCTCATCTCATCTGGGTGAGTATTTATTGGATTATCCTCCTCCTTTTTAGACTGTGATCTGGTCTGCACTGTTGCCAATATCACAGGTCTCTTGGGATTCCCCAAGAAGACATATCTACACCCCAATATCAGAGGGTAGATTGGCTCATTTATCACTGCTGCTTTTATGATTCCTTCCACATATCGCGTTTTCACTTTTATTCGGGCGACGGGAAGTGTCATGGTAGCTACATCCTTGGTTGCAGTTTGAATCTCCACTGTTTCTGTGGTGTATTGATCGGCCTGCACCAGGTGAGAACTCACAACGGAATCGTAATCTAAACCGGTATCATATAAACACCTTATAGTGACACCATTACAGATGACATCTTCACACACTGGGGGGTGGTATGGTTCCTGTAGTTCTTCAGGTTTGACCTTCTTTTCCTTTTTCCCCGATGTCATAGCAGCACAATGAGGAGGTTTCCTTCTACAATGGTCAGTGTCATGATTGTTCATCTTACAATTTTTACACCACCTTTTTCCTTGGTTGAAAGATTTTCTTTCATCATATTTCCTTTCATCGAATTGTGGGGTTTTATTTTTTATTTTCATACCGTGGCCTATCAAACTGGTGCTTACCTTTGTTTTGATCCCTAGGATCAAATTTATTAAAGTTCTGTGGTGCCCTAAAGTTATCCACTTGTTTCTTTTTATTACCTGTTACCTCTGCTTGAGCTGCTTGATACCTTTCAGCAACATTTAGCAACTCACCCAGCCTCTCTGCACCTTGTTCCATGAGAAACTTTCTCAGGTCTGGAGCCATGGACTCTCTTAATTGCTCTATAAGGACCATTTCCTTAAGATCTTGGGTTTTCCCCAGAGAAGTCCATTTCTCCAAGTATGTCTCTATTCGTGCAGAGAACTGGTGATAGGTTTCACCTGACAGTAGTTTAGCATTCCTAAATTTTTTTCCTATAAAATTCTGCATTCTTTTCATATCTTAACAAAAGAGCCTGCTTTAGCATGTCATAATTTTCCTGATCACTTCTGCTCATTTTTGCAAAAACTTCATAAGCTGCCCCACGAAGTCCCTGAGATAACTTTAAGCTCCACCTTTCTCTCTCTAACCCATATGTGGTAGCTAATAGTTCATACCTATTTAGATAGCTCTCTATATCATCGTCTTTCTCAACAAAATGATCTAAATGAAAATTCATAGCTGAGGTTGAGGCTCCCTGGCTAGCAGTAGCATCAGAGGCAAAGGGACTGGCACCATTTTCAGGAGCATGGCCTTGAAACTCAAACTCCCTTAGTCGTAACTCATGTTCCCTTTGTAATCTCTTCTCCTCCTTTTCTGCTTACCTCTCTGCAGCTAAATCTTGTCTTCTTTTCTGTCTTCTTCTTTCTGCAGCAATCTTCTTTCTTCTGCTTCCAATTTCTCTTTGTCAGCCTCAATCTGCAACCTCTTAGCCTCAGCCTCAATCTGCAACCTCTTAGCCTCAGCTTCTATTCTCTTATCTTCGGCCAATCTTTCAGATTCTAATTTTCTTTCGGCCTCTTTTTCTAATCTTCTTTCTTCCCGTTCAATATATTTGTCACATTCAGCAGTGACATAAGAAATCATAATTTGCCCGTCCATTCCTAACTCTTTCGCAGTCTGTACAGCAGCAGATCGAAATTTTGCCAGGTCGGCCATTGTCTAACAGATAAATGTCTAAACAATTTTATCTATGACTAATTAACTCAAGACAACACAGGCACTGTGAGCTCAACCTTATTTATTTTCACCCAAGGATACCTTTTAATTCTTATTATTCCCTGAAGTGAGTTACCCCCAATATTTGTAATAGGGAAAGATTCAAAATCCCGAGGGCGAGACCCCAATATATGTGGTAAAGTGGGATGTTATAAATATTTATAGGGGACTTAGTGTACTGACTGAGATCAGCTGTGAAGGTATCTATATCTAATAAGAGTAGTGTATTATAGATAACCTTACTTACTGCCACATATGTATACCTCAGTCAGAATTATTCTGGAATAGTGTGATGACTACGTTATATGTCTAGGGTATGTGTATGATGAAGTGTAAGTCATAACAACAACAGACAGATAAACAATTTAATTTATTCCACCACACTTGACAACACTGTGACACTCACATACATAAAAACACTCTAAGAGGATATCTTAAAGGAGTCACTGATAACTTTTCAAATAACAATATGTATTCAGTGCTGTCATGAATGTATATGTGTCCTGATTCAAATACAAAGGGAACCAGGAATCACAATCAATTTTAATTACAAGTTATATGTACAGAATTTATTAATATGAATCTTGTAGTGACATATATTATTAATGGTATCCTATGTGTGTCAGTTGTGTAGTATTAATATGAGGTAATACTGGTTTTGTTTTGTTCAAGCTCTGTTGGTATTTGTCATCATGACTTCAATAGTTTGTTTCTATTGGAACTAGTATTGGAGATGTTCTCAGTTCCTGGTATTAAAACAATTAAATTCCCCTCTTAATTTTAGTTTATAATGTCATTTTAAGATGGGGGTACATAATGTTGAGCTCCATGGCCACACTCTCTTATCTTGCGTGATGACTGCAGTAAAAGACTCCTCTGCTTGATTACTTTAATGAGTTCTGGAGCCACCCCACTGGATGCTATATGGACCAAGGAGTATGCTGTCCACCTCTGGCTTCAGCAAAGCTCTGACCAGGTGCTGCTCAATAACTTTAAGACCACGGTCCCTGAAACAAGAAGGTTGTACCTTCTACGTCAGAACTAATTTATACTCCATTTCTACACTGAGCACAATACATCACAAACATTGAGTTCAGAGCGTTAGGCCAACTGTCAGCTTCATCTGAAATACTTTATACCAGTATTTCCCTCCCTAATGGTTACTACGCCTCTGCAATTCCAGCATTATTTCTTTCTAGTTAATAATCTAGGTGTCAGTGTACTGTTTGGCCATTCCATGCAGTTTTACTTTCCTCCGACACCTTCTGTTCAGGCTGGAGCACTATAGGCTTTACATCATGTTCGCTACTGAACCACACATATATACAGACATAAATTATCAATTTACATTCAATTTTCATTAAAAGATATTGAATATTTCAAGCTTACCACAATTCATGGAAATAATAATAAACAGTTTCGTTGACTGGCAATGAATATAGCACAACTCCGATCTGCCGATGTCCCAGGCTTTATTTTATAAAAAAATATACACTGGTGCTCAACGTACTGTTTCTTAGTAGGTTTATTACAAGATGTGGCAATGAACAGACGCTCTGAATTGAGTATATTCGTAGCTCTACCCAATCAAACCATGTCTACACATCTTTTCAAAAAAGTACCCCTTTCTCACGTTTCCCCTGACAACACAAGATAGTATTTATAGTCCGACCAATCGTGTTTAGTCTTTCATTTGTTGCGCTCCAATCAAATAGGAGTTAACATGGTAGGCTATTTCCGTAACGTAATGTTTTTTCAAACACGTTATAAAAAAAATTTTATGAGCAGAAATGATTTCATGCTGTCAGGCACCCCCACTATTTTATTTTGGCCATAACTTGGTAATTCCTAGACTATTTGCGTAACGTTTTACATATTCTTTGTCAGCAAACCCTAAGGAACCCAAATATACGAATTTAAGGGAGCTAGGTGGCTGCGTTCAAAATGTGCATTTTCTACCACCTCCTGTTCACTTCAATCCCCATGTGGTGTCTGGGTACTGTCATGTTTTCAAACGTAAACCCATCTAATGTCATCTTTCCCAATAAGCGTTTTTTCAGGATTTTAAAACCTAACTCTGGTATGGGTAGTGAATTTTATCACTGTCGATTTGAAATAAAGTTAGTGCATGTGGCCTTACACGCGTGATGGCAGCAATTGTGTATCGCGCGACGCGTGTTTAGTGTTGCAGGTGTCCCTGCTTTCTGCCTCTCCCTTCTCTCTATCCTTTAGTCCATCTGTCTTTTAGTTACACTGTGTATAAAATGGAATGAATGAAATATTAAATTTAGGTCATTGATCAGCTTGCGTATCTCAAGGTTTTTCCAAGAAATACAGTACACGTTTCATTGAAGAAAGCGTGCAGCGACACAGTAGGCTTTTACTATCAACGTGAAAGCGTTACAATTTGCCGACGAAGTAGAAAACAAGGGGGATTTCGAGTACAGGCATTGTGACAGCACTGTTCTTTACCATTCTTCTTTCCTTTTATTAAATTTATTTGTTAGGCTTTGCATTTACGTTTTAATTTATATATGGGGATTAGAATAATTCACGACAGTAACCAGTGAGGTGTCTTCAGAAACAGTGAATAGTCGAGCAGAGGAGTCCTTGCCTGCCGCCATCACGAAAGTTAAGCCCACTGTGGCCAAAAGAGCTCAAGACTATGTACCCCTCGTAAATGACACTAACTTAATTAAAGAGGGGCAATTAATTGTTTTAATGTTCGGAACTGAGACCATCTCCAATACTAGTTCCAAACATACACAAGCACATGCAGTCATGATGTCTAATAAGAATCTATCTTGAAGAACAAAACCAGTATTACCTCATATTACCACATCACAACTCACACACATAGAATACTAATATTGTATGTCAATGCAAAGACCACATTTATATCTGTGTACATAATATTTGAAATTACATGTTATTATATTGCCTGGTTCACTGTGTAGTTGAATCAGGATCACTATTGTAGAGAAAATCAATACATATGTACATATCTGAAATTTATCATTGAATCTTTTAAGATAGTCTTCTAGAGTGTTGACTGTTTGTGAGTGTCACAGTATTGTCAAGTGTGGTGGAATAATTAAATTGTTTATCTGTTGTTGTTGTGGTGTGACTTACACTTCATCATTTGCATAACCCTAGACATATAACGTTGCCAACACAATATTCCAGAATAATTCTGACTGAGATATAAATATGTGGCAGTAAGTAAGGTTATCTGTAAAACACTACACATATTAGATACAGATACCTTCACAGCTGATCTCAGTCAGTACACTAAGTCCCTATAAATATTTATATCATCCCACTTTACCACATATATTGGGGTCCGGTCCGGGATATTGAATCCTTTACTAGTATAAATATTGGGGGTAATTCACTTCAGGGAATATAAAAAGTTAAAAGGTATCCTTGGGTGGAATTAAATAAGGTTGAGCTCTTGGTGCCTGTTTTGTCCATTGGATATATAATTACAGATTATATTGTTTAGTTAAATATTTTATTTAATTACCTGATATAAAATGGCGGACCTGGCCAAATTTCGATCTGCGGCTGTACAGACTGCAAAAGAGTTGGGATTAGAGGGGCAAGTTATGATTACCTATGTCACTACTGAATGTGACAAATTTATTGAACGGGAAGAAAGAATATTAGAAAAAGAGGCCGAAAGAAGGTTAGAGGCTGAGGCTAAGAGGTTGCAGATTGAGGCTGACAAAGAGGCTAAAGCATTGGAAGCCGAGGAAAGAAGACAGGCTGCAGAAAGAGAAGACAAGAGATTAGCTGCAGAGAGGGAAGCCGAGGAAAGAAGATTAGCTGCAGAGAGGGAAGCAGAAAAAGAGGAGAAGAGATTACAAAGGGAACATGAGTTACGACTAAGGGAGTTTGAGTTTCAAGGCCATGCTCCTGAAAATGGTGTCAGTCCCTTTGTCTCTGATGCTACGGTTACTCAGGGAGCCTCAACCTCAGCTATGAATTTTCATTTAGATCATTTTGTTGAGAAAGACGATGATATTGAGAGCTATATAAATAGATACGAATTATTAGCTACCACATATGGGTTAGAGAGAGAAAGGTGGAGCTTAAAGTTATCTCAAGGACTTCGTGGGGCAGCTTATGAAGTTTTTGCCAAAATGCACAGAGAGGATCAGGAAAATTATGACATGCTAAAGCAGGCTCTTTTGTTAAGATATGAGAAGAACGCAGAATTTTACAGAAAAAAAATTTAGGAATGCTAAACTACTGTCAGGTGAAACCTATCACCAGTTCTCTGCACGGATAGAGACATACTTGGAGAAATGGACTTCTCTGGGGAAAACCCAAGATCTTAAGGAAATGATCCTTATAGAACAATTAAGAGAGTCCATGGCTCCAGACCTGAGAAAGTTTCTCATGGAACAAGGTGCAGAGAGACTGGGTGAGTTGCTAAATGTTGCAGAAAGGTATCAAGCGGCCCAAGCAGAAGTATCAGGTAATAAAAAGAAACAGGTGGATAATTTTAGGGCACCACAGAACTTTAATAAATTTGATCATAGGGATCAAAACAAAGGTAAGCACCAATTTGATAGGCCACGGTATGAAAATAAAAAATAAAAACCCACAATTCGATGAAAGGAAATATGATGAAAGAAAATCCTTCAACCAAGGGAAAAGGTGGTGTAAGAATTGTAAGATGAACAATCATGACACTGACCATTGTAGAAGGAAACCTCCTCATTGTGCTGCTATGACATCGGGGAAAAAGGAAAAAAAGGTCAAACCTGCAGAACTACAGGAACCATACCACCCCCCAGTGTGTGAAGATGTCATCTGTAATGGTGTCACTATAAGATGTTTATATGATACCGGTTTAGATTACGATTCCGTTGTGAGTTCTCACCTGGTGCAGGCAGATCAATACACCACAGAAACAGTGGAGATTCAAACTGCAACCAAGGATGTAGCTACCATGACACTTCCCGTCGCCCGGATAAAGGTGAAAACGCGATATGTGGAAGGAATCATAAAAGCAGCAGTGATAAATGAGCCAATCTACCCTCTGATATTGGGGTGTAGATATGTCTTCTTGGGGAATCCCAAGAGACCTGTGATATTGGCAACAGTGCAGACCAGATCACAGTCTAAAAAGGAGGAGGATAATCCACTAAATACTCATCCAGATGAGATGAGAAAGGCACAGGCGGAGGACAAAACACTCAAGCCGTGTTTCAAGAAGTTGCCCAAATCACATACACCTCCAGGCAAGGGAGAATTCTATATGAAGAACAAACTGATTTATAGGAAGGCTGGATCTGAATCCAATGGTCACGGACAGCTGGTTCTTCCCACTTCATATAGGACTAAAGTGTTGGAACTAGGGCACGCGATTCCCTTCAGTGGTCATATGGGGATCAGCGCAACAGGACAGCGAATAGCTTGTCACTATTTCTGGCCAGGAATAACTGAAGATATCAAACGATATGTAAAATCCTGTCCAGAGTGCCAACGAGTAGCACCTAAACATTGGACTGCACCAGCAACTCTGGGAGAAATGCCCATAGTGGGAACACCCTTTGAGAGAGTTGTCGTGGATCTTGTGGGACCTCTCACTCGAACTAAGAGAAGGAACAGCTACATTCTGACTCTGGTGGACACTTGTTCTATGTGGGGAGAGGCGGTAGCCCTGTCATCGATTGATTCTAAACATGTGGCAGAGGCATTACTCACAATTTTCACAAGGTTAGGCTTTCCCAATTAAATCTTGACTGATAATGGCTCTCAGTTCAAGGGGAAACTAACTGAAGAAGTTTTCAGGATCTTCCAGGCCAAACACTACCATTGTAGTGTGTATCATCCCCAAGGGAACGGCCAAGTGGAAAGATTTAACGGCACGTTGATGTCGATCCTGAGAAAGTTGGCACACGAAAAAACCAGATACATGGGATCAGTACCTTCACGCCGCCCTCTTTGCTTATCGGGAGGTACCCCATAGTTCAACCGGTATGGCCCCGGCAACATTATTGTTTGGAAGGCCAATAAAAGGTCCACTTGAAGCACTGTTAAGAACGTGGACGAATGAAAAAGCAGAGGAAAATATTACATCCTCATACCAATATGTAAATGAGCTGACCACTCGTTTAAAAACTGGCTGGAAACTTGCCAATGAAAATTTGAAACAAGCCAGGAAGAAACATGCTGCTTATTATAACAGGAAGGCAAAAGACAGAGATTTGGCTGTGGGAGAGAAGGTACTGCTTCTTTTACCCGGACATCAGAATAAGTTACAAATTGGATGGCAAGGTCCATATACAGTATGTAGTGGGTTTGATGGTATTGTATGATGGTGATGTTACTAAATGTAATGTATGAGGCCAGCTGTGAAGGCTCCTGAGATAAAATGTAGTTGTGAATTGTCAGAAGGCCTTTCTTGCTACCACTACGACCTCACACTTAATTTTTTTTTAATGAATGTGGCTACGTAAAGTGTCTAGGGTAATGATATGTAGTGTGGTGTGATAGTTTATAAATACACCCACAGATATTTAAGAAGACTAATAATATTAACAAATGTTAAAATACACTGAACTAACTCACGTGTGTAAAATTTTTTGATAGAATTATATTACATTTATTTGTTCTGGATCAAGTTTTATGTTGACCAGAACTTTTTTTAGGAAAAGGATTTAAAATTAATGAAAAAAATGCATGGAATGTTACATAATAAATGCAAGAGTGTACATATATAAGTACTAGACTAGTTAGTTTTATTAAAATGTTCTAGTAGTCATCTACTTGGGAGGATAGTTAATGCTTGTGCTGTTGGGGTGGCCTCATCACACCTGTCTATATTGACTACACAGTGTCCAGTAAATTGCAGGAATTTTATGGGGTATTAGCAACTAAAAGGCGTTGGTGAACTTCCAGCAGACCAGAGGCTCACTCATCTTGAAGAAGTAGCTCTGGTGCTGAAATCTGGTGGTCCCACCTCTCCGTGCTGGCGGGCAATAATAGTGGTCTCTGTCACAACGTACTGCACAGATACACTCGAGTAAAATCACCAACTGGATAGACACCGCCTTGTTGACAGCTGAAACTCACAGCTCTGCAATCAAAGTATTGGCTATGTGTCAAAATTCTATTCTCTACCCACGTCTGGACACAACACGGACACAACAACCACATCATACAGACAGGTCAGATCTCTCTGACCAAACAGCACATTTACCATGGTGGTTTTACATCAGATAGGTCCTCCCAGACTATAGATTCTGAAAAATATTTATTAGTTTCCTTCCCTAAAAGTGGATAGGTAATATGTTTCATTATTCTCAACACTTGATCTGTCTTTCCTAACCCTTGTTGGAGTTTATGTATATTGTTGGTCCCTAGACCCTGAACTGGGGCGGGGGGTCTAGAGCAAATCCCTACTTGTTTGTAAGGCTAGATTTCGATATGGCAGTATCAAATCACTCGAACATTAAACAATATTCAAAATATACAAAGAAATAATTTCAATCTTACCAGATTATGAATAAAGAACACAGAAATGCTAGCAAAACTCAGCTGAGCTGCTGGCTATAGTATGGCGTCCCTGAACTTATTTCACTTTATTTCATTTGGAAATCACCACACTTGCGTTTTCTGTGTCTATCACTGAACAACTATTGAGAAATGACCCCAAATCCGCGTCTAAGCGCCGACAATATGCTTGTCTGTGGCCAATCACTGCCTAGGTTTTTTTGAATTTCAAATTTCCTACACTAAAGTCATTTCAGTCATGCTTCAGTCAAGTATGGATGTTTATCTGTTAGTCTGTCCGTCTCTACTTGCGTTTTTACAAAAATGTACTTGATTTTTTGAACCAACCTTTCTCTCCCCTCCAAAATTTTGTCGTTAAAAGTTATATTTAGACACAGCTCCCACCAATGTCCCTTCGCTTCCATACTAAGTTGATTTGAACACCTGCTTCTCAAGGTCGTGTTTTTTTGTGCAAATAGCGACACTTTTTATTCCATACAGTCTGTCGTTGATGTGAACAACACTGTCTTTTGTCATTATCTTCAATATTATCTATCCGTCTGTAAAATTAAGAACATATTAGTTCACTGCTCAGAATGGGCCATCCGGCCAGCTAATTTTTATATTCCTAACATTAATATTATGAAAAAGTTACTTTTTAAATTTTGTAATATTTCAACATCTGCGTTTAGCCGCTGAATTCAAATCAAGGGCTTGGTATCGCAAAAGCGTCCATTTCCGTACCTCGTGTCAATTTGGGGACGTGAATTTTTACTTTCCTCCATCCCCCCCAATTGCGTCTCCTTAGCCTTTCTAGTCTCACGCAATCTTTCCAGTCATATTTTTTCCTTTTTATCCGCCGTTCCCCTCCTGTCTAGCAAGTCAATTTTTATGGAGGGTGATGACCCGCGGTCTGGGCGATCATGTACTATCAGCAGCCTACGCATTATGTTTTTATCCTTACATGTTATCTTTGGAGGTATTTTACCGTTGTATCTCTGTCAATTTCACTACACATCTCCCCACTTGAAAACATGCCTATGGCAAGTTCCAAAACCAGCGATACACATAGGTAAAATTACTCCTCACGTCTGCCACTACTCTAATTTTGATCACAGGGGTGCCGACTGAGGAAATCTGCACCGACATTCAATTTGCCTGGGATATATTGGATACTGAACTGATAAGGTTGAAGCAATAAAGACCACCTCAGCAATCTTGCGTTTTCATGCTTAGCCTGAGATAAGAATACGAGAGGCTGATGGTCCGTCTCCACCACAAATGTCCTACCATACAGATAGATTTGAAACTTCTTTATTGCCCAGATTAACGCTAAACATTCTTTTTCGCTTGTGGAGTATCCTTGTTCCGCCTTATTCAATTTACGGCTTGCATAAGCGACTGGTTTCAGTTCCCCATCAGGTGAAGATGATCTTTGCAACAAAGCCCCTCCTAGTCCTACATTACTTGCATCGGTTCTTAAGACAAAGTCCTGTGTCAAATCAGGCAGTTTGAGAATAGGCTTGCTAGTGAGTTTTTCCTTTAACTCTTGGAACGCTAGTTCACATTGTGCAGTCCAAATAATTTTATCTGGAAGTCCCTTGCGAGTCAGATCAGTCAGAGGAGCACAAATAGCGTTTAAATTCTTGATGTATTTCTGATAAAATCCGCATAACGACACAAATGATCGCACGTCCTTTTTTGTTTGCGGCCTAGGTGCTCTCTGCAGTTTTTCCAAGTTCTTAGGATCAGGGGTCATATTACCTGATATACAGTGTGTCCCAAGAATTCCAACTCTTTGCATCCAATACAACATTTTGTTGGCCTAGCAGTTAAGTTCGCCTCCCGAAGTCTATCAAACAACATCTCCAGAGCTTCAATGTGTTCTTCAAATGTCTCTGTGGCGACTATACTATCATCCATGAACTTAGTGATACATTGGTTTTTCAGGGGATCCAACAATTTGCGCATCATCCTTGAAAACACACTCGGAGCATTTTTCAGTCCGAATGGTAGCATATTGAATTCATAATGTCCATCCGAAGTGCTAAAAGCCAAATAAGGTCTCACTTCAGGCTTCACTGGGATCTGGTAATAGCCTTTACTAAGATCCACCTTTGAAAAGTATTTTGCCTTGTTCAGTCTGGCAAATAACTGTTTTGTGTCTGGTAATGGATCCACTTGTCCTTCTGTGACAGCATTCAGTTTCCTGTAATCTATGCACAGTCTGTGTTCCCCAGACGGTTTTCTCAACAAAACGACACTAGAACTAAAAGATGATTCACTGTGCGAAATAATCCCCTCCTTCAACAAATACTCTATTTCTTCCTTCAATGCCTTCTCCTTCGCGAACGGAATAGAACAGGCTCTCATACAGATTGGGTTTGAGTCTACCAGTTTCATGTCATACTGTAGCAAATTTGTATGGCCTGGTTTATCTGTTAATACATCTGTATGTTCCTCCAGAACCTGTTGAAACTCTCTCCCTCTGGTTTTTAGTCAGGTGCTTACTGACTTTTACCTGTGCTGCGGTTTCACAAGGATGTAATGGGTATTCATGTGAGGTGAGTGGTTCCTTTTGCATCTGGGTTGCAATAGCCAAGGTCAATAAGGGGGTGCTTTCCTGGAGTGGTCTGTCCAGATACTTCTTTAACAGGTTTACATGATAAACTTTCTCCTTCCCCTTTTTGTCAATTTTATAGTTTGTTCTAGACACCTTCTCTAGAACCGTATATGGACCTTGCCAACCAATTTGTAATTTATTCTGGCTTCCGGGTAGTAGAAGCAGCACCTTCTCTCCGACTGCCAGTTCCCTGTCCTTTGCCTTCCTATTAAAATATGCTGCATGTTTCTTCCTGGCTTGCTTCAAATTATCATTTGCCAGTTTCCATCCAGCTTTCAAACGAGTGGTCAGTTCGTTCACGTATTGATACGATGAGGTAACAGTCTCTTCCGCCTTCTCATCTGTCCAGGTCCTTAATAGAGCTTCTAATGGACCTTTTATTGGCCTCCCAAATAGCAGAGTTGCGGGAGCCATCCCGGTTGAACTATGTGGTACCTCCCGGTACGCAAACAATGCGGCGGGCAGGAATTGATCCCACAGATCCGGTTTTTCGTGTGCCAGCTTTCTCAGGATAGAAATGAGAGTCCCGTTGAACCTCTCTACCTGGCCGTTCCCTTGTGGATGGTACGGACTACAATGAAAGTGTCTGGCTTGAAATAGCTTAAAAACTTCTTCCGTTAGTTTCCCCTTGAACTGAGAACCATTATCCGTCAAGATTTGATGCGGGAATCCTAATCGGGTAAATATTGTAAGTAGTGCCTCTGCTACATGTTTTGAATCAATTGATGGCAGGGCTACCGCCTCTCCCCACATAGAACAAGTGTCCACCAGAGTAAGGATGTAACTGTTCCTCCTCTTGGTCCGAGTGAGAGGTCCTACAATATCCACTGCAACCCTCTCAAAAGGTGTTCCCACTATGGGCATTTCCCCTAGAGTTGCAGGAGCAGTCCAGTGCTTTGGAGCTACCCTTTGACATTCTGGGCAGGATTTGACATATCTTTTTATATCCTCCGTTATCCCTGGCCAGAAGTAATGACAAGCTATACGCTGTCCTGTGGCGCTGATCCCCATGTGACCACTGAAGGGAATCGCATGCCCGAGTTCCATCACTTTATCTCTATATGAAGTGGGAAGAACCAGCTGGTTGTGACCATTTGTTCCAGTTCCGGCCTTCCTGTATAAGAGTTTGTTCTTCATGAAATATTCCCCCTTGCTCGGAGGTGTGTGACATTTGGGCAATTTTTTAAAACAGGGCTTGAGTGTCCTATCCTCAGCCTGCGCCTTCCTCATCTCCTCTGGATGAGCATTTATAGGTTCACCTTCTTCCTCCTTCTTCTGTGACCTGGTCTGCACTGTCGCCATGATCACAGGTTTCTCGGGATTCCCCAAGAAGACGTATCTACACCCCAATATCAGAGGGTAGATTGGTTCATCTATCACTGCTGCTCTGATTTCTCCCTCCACATAGCGAGTTTTCACCGTTATCCTTGCGATGGGAAGTGTCATGAGTGGTATGTCCTTAGTCGCCCCTTGTATTTCCACTGTTTCTGTGGTATACTGACTTGGGTCCACTAGGCTAGACTTCACAACTGAATCATAATCCAAACCTGTATCATAAAGGCACCTTATGGTGACCCCATTACAAATAACATCCTCACAAACTGGGGGGTGATAAGGTTCCTGTTGTCCATTAGGATTAACCTTTAATCTTCGCGTCCCCGACTTCATTGCAGCAATGTTTGAAGGTTTCCTTCTACAAAATTCGGTGTTATGGTTATCCTTCTTGCACCATTTACACCATCTTTTTCCTTGGTTCAACGGTTTTCTTTCATTGAACTTTTGGTCATTGAACTGTGAGTTTCTGTCGCGATAGTCATTTCTTGGCCGCTCAAAGTTTGTCCTACCTTTATTTCCCTGCTCTCTATTATCAAATTTATTAAATTGCTGTGGAGCTTTAAAATTGTCTATGTGCTTCTTTTTAGCACCACTTACCTCTGCCTGAGCTGCCTGATACCTCTCAGCAACATTTAAAATTTCCCCCAACTTCTCTGCACCTTGTTCCATGAGAAATTTTCTCATGTCTGGAGCCATGGACTCTCTCAATTGCTCAATCATGATCATTTCTTTAAGATCTTGGGTCTTCCCCAGAGCCGTCCATTTCTCCAAATAGGTTTCTAGTCTAGCAGAGAATTGGTGGTATGTCTCCCCAGACAACAGTTTGGCATTTCTAAATTTCTTACGATAAAATTCACCATTCTTCTCGTACCTTAATAACAAAGCCTGCTTTAACATGTCATAATTGTCTTGGTCTTCCCTGTTCATTTTGGCAAATACTTCATAAGAAGTACCTCTCAATCCCTGTGATAGCTTTAAACTCCACCTCTCTCTCTCTAACCCATATGTAGTAGCTAATAACTCAAAACGTCCTAGGTACCCCTCTATGTCATCGTCTTTTTCAACAAAATGGTCTAAATGAAACCCCATAGCTGAGTTTGAGGCTCCCAGACTGGGCGTAGCATCTGAGGCAAAAGGGCTGGCACCATTTTCAGGAGCCGGGCCTTGTAATTCCAGCTCCCTTAGTCGTAATTCGTGCTCCCTCTGCAACCTTCTATCTTCTGCCTCCCTTTCGGCAGTCAACCTTTTTTCTTCTGCCTCCCTTTGCTGTCGTTTTTCTTCTGCCTCCCTTTGCTGTCGTTTTTCTTCTGCCTCCCTTTGCTGTCGTTTTTCTTCTGCCTCAATCTGCAGCCTCTTAATCTCAGCCTCAATTTGTAACCTCTTTTCTTCAGCTAACTTTCTATCTTCCCTTTCAATATATTTATCACATTCAGCCGTTACATATTGAATTAAAATTTGACCATCCATTCCCATCTCCTTTGCGGTCAGCACAGCAGCTGATCGGAATTTTGCTAGCTCCGCCATACTTTTTAGACAATATAATAATATACAAGCTAAATCTCTAACCAGTAAATACACTAAGTACTTCTTATGACTATAGTCTAACTAATTCTAACTAACCAGTTAACTAATTAGTTATCACTGGCTGTGAAGATTCACCAACTTTTATCTGCAGGGACACTTTTAATTTTAAAGGGAATTTCACAATTTTTTTCCCTAATTTTATTTCTCCAACCAGGAGATCCTAATATTACTGTTGGGCTAATTATCCCTGGACAAGACCCCAATGTATGTAGTGGGTTTGATGGTATTGTATGATGGTGATGTTACTAAATGTAATGTATGAGGCCAGCTGTGAAGGCTCCTGAGATAAAATGTAGTTGTGAATTGTCAGAAGGCCTTTCTTGCTACCACTACGACCTCACACTTAATTTTTTCTTAATGAATGTATCTAGGTAAAATGTCTAGGGTAATGATATGTAATGTGGTGAGATAATTATAGATACACCCACAGATATTTAAGCAGACTAATAATATTAACAAATGTTAAAATACACTGAACTAACTCACGTGTGTAAAATTTTTGATAGAATTATATTACATTTATTTGTTCTGGATCAAGTTTTATGTTGACCAGAACTTTTTTTAGGAAAAGGATTTAAAAATTAATGAAAAAAATGCATGGAATGTTACATAATAAATGCAAGAGTGTACATATATAAGTACTAGACTAGTTAGTTTTATTAAAATGTTCTAGTAGTCATCTACTTGGGAGGATAGTTAATGCTTGTGCTGTTGGGGTGGCCTCATCACACCTGTCTATATTGACTACACAGTGTCCAGTAAATTGCAGGAATTTTATGGGGTATTAGCAACTAAAAGGCGTTGGTGAACTTCCAGCAGACCAGAGGCTCACTCATCTTGAAGAAGTAGCTCTGGTGCTGAAATCTGGTGGTCCCACCTCTCCGTGCTGGCGGGCAATAATAGTGGTCTCTGTCACAACGTACTGCACAGATACACTCGAGTAAAATCACCAACTGGATAGACACCGCCTTGTTGACAGCTGAAACTCACAGCTCTGCAATCAAAGTATTGGCTATGTGTCAAAATTCTATTCTCTACCCACGTCTGGACACAACACTGACACAACAACCACATCATACAGACAGGTCAGATCTCTCTGACCAAACAGCACATTTACCATGGTGGTTTTACATCAGATAGGTCCTCCCAGACTATAGATTCTGAAAAATATTTATTAGTTTCCTTCCCTAAAAGTGGATAGGTAATATGTTTCATTATTCTCAACACTTGATCTGTCTTTCCTAACCCTTGTTGGAGTTTATGTATATTGTTGGTCCCTAGACCCTGAACTGGGGCGGGGGGTCTAGAGCAAATCCCTACTTGTTTGTAAGGCTAGATTTCGATATGGCAGTATCAAATCACTCGAACATTAAACAATATTCAAAATATACAAAGAAATAATTTCAATCTTACCAGATTATGAATAAAGAACACAGAAATGCTAGCAAAACTCAGCTGAGCTGCTGGCTATAGTATGGCGTCCCTGAACTTATTTCACTTTATTTCATTTGGAAATCACCACACTTGCGTTTTCTGTGTCTATCACTGAACAACTATTGAGAAATGACCCCAAATCCGCGTCTAAGCGCCGACAATATGCTTGTCTGTGGCCAATCACTGCCTAGGTTTTTTTGAATTTCAAATTTCCTACACTAAAGTCATTTCAGTCATGCTTCAGTCAAGTATGGATTTTTATCTGTTAGTCTGTCCGTCTCTACTTGCGTTTTTACAAAAATGTACTTGATTTTTGAACCAACCTTTCTCTCCCCTCCAAAATTTTGTCGTTAAAAGTTATATTTAGACACAGCTCCCACCAATGTCCCTTCGCTTCCCTACTAAGTTGATTTGAACACCTGCTTCTCAAGGTCGTGTTTTTTTGTGCAAATAGCGACACTTTTTATTCCATACAGTCTGTCGTTGATGTGAACAACACTGTCTTTTGTCATTATCTTCAATATTATCTATCCGTCTGTAAAATTAAGAACATATTAGTTCACTGCTCAGAATGGGCCATCCGGCCAGCTAATTTTTATATTCCTAACATTAATATTATGAAAAAGTTACTTTTTAAATTTTGTAATATTTCAACATCTGCGTTTAGCCGCTGAATTCAAATCAAGGGCTTGGTATCGCAAAAGCGTCCATTTCCGTACCTCGTGTCAATTTGGGGACGTGAATTTTTACTTTCCTCCATCCCCCCCCAATTGCGTCTCCTTAGCCTTTCTAGTCTCACGCAATCTTTCCAGTCATATTTTTTCCTTTTTATCCGCCGTTCCCCTCCTGTCTAGCAAGTCAATTTTTATGGAGGGTGATGACCCGCGGTCTGGGCGATCATGTACTATCAGCAGCCTACGCATTATGTTTTTATCCTTACATGTTATCTTTGGAGGTATTTTACCGTTGTATCTCTGTCAATTTCACTACACATCTCCCCACTTGAAAACATGCCTATGGCAAGTTCCAAAACCAGCGATACACATAGGTAAAATTACTCCTCACGTCTGCCACTACTCTAATTTTGATCACAGGGGTGCCGACTGAGGAAATCTGCACCGACATTCAATTTGCCTGGGATATATTGGATACTGAACTGATAAGGTTGAAGCAATAAAGACCACCTCAGCAATCTTGCGTTTTCATGCTTAGCCTGAGATAAGAATACGAGAGGCTGATGGTCCGTCTCCACCACAAATGTCCTACCATACAGATAGATTTGAAACTTCTTTATTGCCCAGATTAACGCTAAACATTCTTTTTCGCTTGTGGAGTATCCTTGTTCCGCCTTATTCAATTTACGGCTTGCATAAGCGACTGGTTTCAGTTCCCCATCAGGTGAAGATGATCTTTGCAACAAAGCCCCTCCTAGTCCTACATTACTTGCATCGGTTCTTAAGACAAAGTCCTGTGTCAAATCAGGCAGTTTGAGAATAGGCTTGCTAGTGAGTTTTTCCTTTAACTCTTGGAACGCTAGTTCACATTGTGCAGTCCAAATAATTTTATCTGGAAGTCCCTTGCGAGTCAGATCAGTCAGAGGAGCACAAATAGCGTTAAAATTCTTGATGTATTTCTGATAAAATCCGCATAACGACACAAATGATCGCACGTCCTTTTTTGTTTGCGGCCTAGGTGCTCTCTGCAGTTTTTCCAAGTTCTTAGGATCAGGGGTCATATTACCCTGATATACAGTGTGTCCCAAGAATTCCAACTCTTTGCATCCAATACAACATTTTGTTGGCCTAGCAGTTAAGTTCGCCTCCCGAAGTCTATCAAACAACATCACCAGAGCTTCAATGTGTTCTTCAAATGTCTCTGTGGCGACGAGAATATCATCCATGAAATTCGTGATACATGGGTTATTCAGGGGATCCAACAATTTGCGCATCATCCTTGAAAACACACTCGGAGCATTTTTCAGTCCGAATGGTAGCATATTGAATTCATAATGTCCATCCGAAGTGCTAAAAGCCAAATAAGGTCTCACTTCAGGCTTCACTGGGATCTGGTAATAGCCTTTACTAAGATCCACCTTTGAAAAGTATTTTGCCTTGTTCAGTCTGGCAAATAACTGTTTTGTGTCTGGTAATGGATCCACTTGTCCTTCTGTGACAGCATTCAGTTTCCTGTAATCTATGCACAGTCTGTGTTCCCCAGACGGTTTTCTCAACAAAACGACACTAGAACTAAAAGATGATTCACTGTGCGAAATAATCCCCTCCTTCAACAAATACTCTATTTCTTCCTTCAATGCCTTCTCCTTCGCGAACGGAATAGAATAGGCTCTCATACAGATTGGGTTTGAGTCTACCAGTTTCATGTCATACTGTAGCAAATTTGTATGGCCTGGTTTATCTGTTAATACATCTGTATGTTCCTCCAGAACCTGTTGAACTCTCTCCCTCTGGTTTTTAGTCAGGTGCTTACTGACTTTTACCTGTGCTGCGGTTTCACAAGGATGTAATGGGTATTCATGTGAGGTGAGTGGTTCCTTTTGCATCTGGGTTGCAATAGCCAAGGTCAATAAGGGGGTGCTTTCCTGGAGTGGTCTGTCCAGATACTTCTTTAACAGGTTTACATGATAAACTTTCTCCTTCCCCTTTTTGTCAATTTTATAGTTTGTTCTAGACACCTTCTCTAGAACCGTATATGGACCTTGCCAACCAATTTGTAATTTATTCTGGCTTCCGGGTAGTAGAAGCAGCACCTTCTCTCCGACTGCCAGTTCCCTGTCCTTTGCCTTCCTATTAAAATATGCTGCATGTTTCTTCCTGGCTTGCTTCAAATTATCATTTGCCAGTTTCCATCCAGCTTTCAAACGAGTGGTCAGTTCGTTCACGTATTGATACGATGAGGTAACAGTCTCTTCCGCCTTCTCATCTGTCCAGGTCCTTAATAGAGCTTCTAATGGACCTTTTATTGGCCTCCCAAATAGCAGAGTTGCGGGAGCCATCCCGGTTGAACTATGTGGTACCTCCCGGTACGCAAACAATGCGGCGGGCAGGAATTGATCCCACAGATCCGGTTTTTCGTGTGCCAGCTTTCTCAGGATAGAAATGAGAGTCCCGTTGAACCTCTCTACCTGGCCGTTCCCTTGTGGATGGTACGGACTACAATGAAAGTGTCTGGCTTGAAATAGCTTAAAAACTTCTTCCGTTAGTTTCCCTTGAACTGAGAACCATTATCCGTCAAGATTTGATGCGGGAATCCTAATCGGGTAAATATTGTAAGTAGTGCCTCTGCTACATGTTTTGAATCAATTGATGGCAGGGCTACCGCCTCTCCCCACATAGAACAAGTGTCCACCAGAGTAAGGATGTAACTGTTCCTCCTCTTGGTCCGAGTGAGAGGTCCTACAATATCCACTGCAACCCTCTCAAAAGGTGTTCCCACTATGGGCATTTCCCCTAGAGTTGCAGGAGCAGTCCAGTGCTTTGGAGCTACCCTTTGACATTCTGGGCAGGATTTGACATATCTTTTTATATCCTCCGTTATCCCTGGCCAGAAGTAATGACAAGCTATACGCTGTCCTGTGGCGCTGATCCCCATGTGACCACTGAAGGGAATCGCATGCCCGAGTTCCATCACTTTATCTCTATATGAAGTGGGAAGAACCAGCTGGTTGTGACCATTTGTTCCAGTTCCGGCCTTCCTGTATAAGAGTTTGTTCTTCATGAAATATTCCCCCTTGCTCGGAGGTGTGTGACATTTGGGCAATTTTTTAAAACAGGGCTTGAGTGTCCTATCCTCAGCCTGCGCCTTCCTCATCTCCTCTGGATGAGCATTTATAGGTTCACCTTCTTCCTCCTTCTTCTGTGACCTGGTCTGCACTGTCGCCATGATCACAGGTTTCTCGGGATTCCCCAAGAAGACGTATCTACACCCCAATATCAGAGGGTAGATTGGTTCATCTATCACTGCTGCTCTGATTTCTCCCTCCACATAGCGAGTTTTCACCGTTATCCTTGCGATGGGAAGTGTCATGAGTGGTATGTCCTTAGTCGCCCCTTGTATTTCCACTGTTTCTGTGGTATACTGACTTGGGTCCACTAGGCTAGACTTCACAACTGAATCATAATCCAAACCTGTATCATAAAGGCACCTTATGGTGACCCCATTACAAATAACATCCTCACAAACTGGGGGGTGATAAGGTTCCTGTTGTCCATTAGGATTAACCTTTAATCTTCGCGTCCCCGACTTCATTGCAGCAATGTTTGAAGGTTTCCTTCTACAAAATTCGGTGTTATGGTTATCCTTCTTGCACCATTTACACCATCTTTTTCCTTGGTTCAACGGTTTTCTTTCATTGAACTTTTGGTCATTGAACTGTGAGTTTCTGTCGTGATAGTCATTTCTTGGCCGCTCAAAGTTTGTCCTACCTTTATTTCCCTGCTCTCTATTATCAAATTTATTAAATTGCTGTGGAGCTTTAAAATTGTCTATGTGCTTCTTTTTAGCACCACTTACCTCTGCCTGAGCTGCCTGATACCTCTCAGCAACATTTAAAATTTCCCCCAACTTCTCTGCACCTTGTTCCATGAGAAATTTTCTCATGTCTGGAGCCATGGACTCTCTCAATTGCTCAATCATGATCATTTCTTTAAGATCTTGGGTCTTCCCCAGAGCCGTCCATTTCTCCAAATAGGTTTCTAGTCTAGCAGAGAATTGGTGGTATGTCTCCCCAGACAACAGTTTGGCATTTCTAAATTTCTTACGATAAAATTCACCATTCTTCTCGTACCTTAATAACAAAGCCTGCTTTAACATGTCATAATTGTCTTGGTCTTCCCTGTTCATTTTGGCAAATACTTCATAAGAAGTACCTCTCAATCCCTGTGATAGCTTTAAACTCCACCTCTCTCTCTCTAACCCATATGTAGTAGCTAATAACTCAAAACGTCCTAGGTACCCCTCTATGTCATCGTCTTTTTCAACAAAATGGTCTAAATGAAACCCCATAGCTGAGTTTGAGGCTCCCAGACTGGGCGTAGCATCTGAGGCAAAAGGGCTGGCACCATTTTCAGGAGCCGGGCCTTGTAATTCCAGCTCCCTTAGTCGTAATTCGTGCTCCCTCTGCAACCTTCTATCTTCTGCCTCCCTTTCGGCAGTCAACCTTTTTTCTTCTGCCTCCCTTTGCTGTCGTTTTTTCTTCTGCCTCCCTTTGCTGTCGTTTTTCTTCTGCCTCCCTTTGCTGTCGTTTTTTCTTCTGCCTCAATCTGCAGCCTCTTAATCTCAGCCTCAATTTGTAACCTCTTTTCTTCAGCTAACTTTCTATCTTCCCTTTCAATATATTTATCACATTCAGCCGTTACATATTGAATTAAAATTTGACCATCCATTCCCATCTCCTTTGCGGTCAGCACAGCAGCTGATCGGAATTTTGCTAGCTCCGCCATACTTTTTAGACAATATAATAATATACAAGCTAAATCTCTAACCAGTAAATACACTAAGTACTTCTTATGACTATAGTCTAACTAATTCTAACTAACCAGTTAACTAATTAGTTATCACTGGCTGTGAAGATTCACCAACTTTTATCTGCAGGGACACTTTTAATTTTAAAGGGAATTTCACAATTTTTTTCCCTAATTTTATTTCTCCAACCAGGAGATCCTAATATTACTGTTGGGCTAATTATCCCTGGACAAGACCCCAATGTATGTAGTGGGTTTGATGGTATTGTATGATGGTGATGTTACTAAATGTAATGTATGAGGCCAGCTGTGAAGGCTCCTGAGATAAAATGTAGTTGTGAATTGTCAGAAGGCCTTTCTTGCTACCACTACGACCTCACACTTAAATTTTTTTTTTTAATGAATGTATCTAGGTAAAATGTCTAGGGTAATGATATGTAATGTGGTGAGATAATTATAGATACACCCACAGATATTTAAGCAGACTAATAATATTAACAAATGTTAAAATACACTGAACTAACTCACGTGTGTAAAATTTTTGATAGAATTATATTACATTTATTTGTTCTGGATCAAGTTTTATGTTGACCAGAACTTTTTTTAGGAAAAGGATTTAAAATTAATGAAAAAAATGCATGGAATGTTACATAATAAATGCAAGAGTGTACATATATAAGTACTAGACTAGTTAGTTTTATTAAAATGTTCTAGTAGTCATCTACTTGGGAGGATAGTTAATGCTTGTGCTGTTGGGGTGGCCTCATCACACCTGTCTATATTGACTACACAGTGTCCAGTAAATTGCAGGAATTTTATGGGGTATTAGCAACTAAAAGGCGTTGGTGAACTTCCAGCAGACCAGAGGCTCACTCATCTTGAAGAAGTAGCTCTGGTGCTGAAATCTGGTGGTCCCACCTCTCCGTGCTGGCGGGCAATAATAGTGGTCTCTGTCACAACGTACTGCACAGATACACTCGAGTAAAATCACCAACTGGATAGACACCGCCTTGTTGACAGCTGAAACTCACAGCTCTGCAATCAAAGTATTGGCTATGTGTCAAAATTCTATTCTCTACCCACGTCTGGACACAACACGGACACAACAACCACATCATACAGACAGGTCAGATCTCTCTGACCAAACAGCACATTTACCATGGTGGTTTTACATCAGATAGGTCCTCCCAGACTATAGATTCTGAAAAATATTTATTAGTTTCCTTCCCTAAAAGTGGATAGGTAATATGTTTCATTATTCTCAACACTTGATCTGTCTTTCCTAACCCTTGTTGGAGTTTATGTATATTGTTGGTCCCTAGACCCTGAACTGGGGCGGGGGGTCTAGAGCAAATCCCTACTTGTTTGTAAGGCTAGATTTCGATATGGCAGTATCAAATCACTCGAACATTAAACAATATTCAAAATATACAAAGAAATAATTTCAATCTTACCAGATTATGAATAAAGAACACAGAAATGCTAGCAAAACTCAGCTGAGCTGCTGGCTATAGTATGGCGTCCCTGAACTTATTTCACTTTATTTCATTTGGAAATCACCACACTTGCGTTTTCTGTGTCTATCACTGAACAACTATTGAGAAATGACCCCAAATCCGCGTCTAAGCGCCGACAATATGCTTGTCTGTGGCCAATCACTGCCTAGGTTTTTTTGAATTTCAAATTTCCTACACTAAAGTCATTTCAGTCATGCTTCAGTCAAGTATGGATGTTTATCTGTTAGTCTGTCCGTCTCTACTTGCGTTTTTACAAAAATGTACTTGATTTTTGAACCAACCTTTCTCTCCCCTCCAAAATTTTGTCGTTAAAAGTTATATTTAGACACAGCTCCCACCAATGTCCCTTCGCTTCCCTACTAAGTTGATTTGAACACCTGCTTCTCAAGGTCGTGTTTTTTTGTGCAAATAGCGACACTTTTTATTCCATACAGTCTGTCGTTGATGTGAACAACACTGTCTTTTGTCATTATCTTCGATATTATCTATCCGTCTGTAAAATTAAGAACATATTAGTTCACTGCTCAGAATGGGCCATCCGGCCAGCTAATTTTTATGATTACTTTTTAAATTTGTTAAAGTATTTCAAAAACATCTGCGTTTTAAAATTCATCAAGGGCTAATATTATACTTCGTGTCCAAAAAGTTCCTTACCTTTTTAACGCATTTTTCCAGTAATATTTCAAATCAGTACTATCAGCAACTCTGCGTTTCTGGGCCGGCTGAATTCAAATCAAGGGCTTGGTATCGCAAAAGCGTCCATTTCCGTACTTCGTGTCAATTTGGGGACGTGAATTTTTACTTTCCTCCATCCCCCCCAATTGCGTCTCCTTAGCCTTTCTAGTCTCACGCAATCTTTCCAGTCATATTTTTTCCTTTTTATCCGCCGTTCCCCTCCTGTCTAGCAAGTCAATTTTTATGGAGGGTGATGACCCGTGGTCTGGGCGATCATGTACTATCAGCAGCCTACGCATTATGTTTTTATCCTTACATGTTATCTTTGGAGGTATTTTACCGTTGTATCTCTGTCAATTTCACTACACAGTTCTAGAGAAGGTGTCTAGAACCAATTATAAGATAGATAAGAAGGGGAAAGAAAAAATCTATCATGTGAATCTCCTGAAGAAATATTTGGAAAGAGAACATCAGGAAGAGACACACTTGCTAACCTTGTCCATTGCAATGGAGATGAAGAAGGAACCACTTTCATCATTTGAATATCCATTACACCCCTGTGAGACAGCGGCACAGGTGAAAATCAGTACGCATTTAACGAAAAATCATAAGGAGAGAGTGCAACAGGTTCTAGATAATCATACAGAGGTGTTAACAGATCGACCGGGGCATACAAACTTATTGGAATATGATATGAAACTGATAGACCCCACACCTGTCTGTAGGAAGCCTTATTCGATTCCTTTTGCTAAGGAGAAAGCTTTGAAGGAAGAGATAGACTATTTGTTGAAGGAAGGAATTATTTCACACAGTGAATCTTCGTATAGTTCCAGTGTTGTACTTTTAAGGAAACCCTCTGGAGAACATAGACTCTGTATAGATTACAGGAGACTGAATGCTATTACAGAAGGACAGGTGGATCCATTGCCGGATACAAATCAGTTGTTTGCCAGGCTAAATAAAGCTAAGTATTTCTCAAAAGTGGATTTGAGTAAAGGATACTATCAAATTCCAGTAAAGCCTGAGGTTAGACCATATCTAGCTTTTAGTACCTCAGAAGGACACTATGAGTTTAACAGATTGCCATTTGGATTGAAGAATGCACCTAGTGTCTTCTCTAGAATGATGAGAAAATTATTGGACCCTCTGAATAACCCATGCATTACAAATTTCATGGATGATATCCTTATAGCAACAGAAACCTTTGAGGAACACATTGACTCTCTGAACATGCTGTTTAATCGACTTAGGGAAGCGAATTTAACAGCCCGACCAACCAAATGTTGCGTTGGATGTAAAGAATTGGAATTCCTGGGACACACAGTTTATCAGGGAAATATGACCCCTGACCCAAAGAATTTGGAGAAACTAAAGAAAGCCCCGAGACCACAAACCAAGAAAGACGTGAGATCCTTTGTCTCATTATGTGGTTTCTACCAAAAGTATATCAAAAACTTTAATTCCATATGTGCACCGTTAACTGATTTGACACGTAAAGGAAACCCAGATCGAATTACATGGACACCACAATGTGAAATGGCTTACCAAGAATTGAAGGAAAAGCTCACAAGTAAACCTATTTTGAAACTACCTGACTTAAGTCAGGAATTTGTAGTAAGAACGGATGCCAGTAATATTGGGTTAGGTGCAACTCTGCTACAGAAATCAGATGCATTGGATGGGGAATTAAGCCCAGTGGCATATGCTAGCAGAAAGTTGAATAAAGCTGAAACCAACTACTCAACTAGCGAAAAAGAATGTCTTGCAGTAATATGGGCGATAAAGAAATTCAATATTTATCTGTATGGGAAGGCATTTAAGTTGCAAACGGATCACAAACCCTTGTCGTTTCTAGCACAAGCTAGGCATGAGAACACTAGATTACTCCGTTGGTCATTATTGCTACAGCCATTTGAGTTTAGCATAGAGTATATAAGTGGAAAAACAAATCTGGGAGCGGATTTTTTAAGCCGCCATCCGTGTGATGAGAATCACCGTAAGCCCCAGAAAGAATAAATTTCTCTATGTGTATATAGAATTATAGACTGACATATAACGTCTGTTTTAAGAGGGGAGGATTTGTCGTGAGAAATTCTAATCCACATATATAAATTAAAAGTAAATGTAAAGCCTAACAAATAAATTCTATAAAAGGAAGAAGAATGGTAAAGAACAGTGCTGTCACAATGACAGTACTCGAAATCCCCTTTGTTTTATGCTTCGTCTGCAAATTGTAACGTTTCCACGTTAAATATAAGCCACTGCATAATACAAGCGTTTCCACAACACATTAAAACGGGTATTGCATTTCTAAGAAAAAAAATTGAGAGGCACACTGCGTATGACCTAAATTAATTACATTACGAATGGACAGATGGATGTAGGATGGAAAGAAGGGAGGGCTGAAAATCAGGAACGCATGCAACACTAAACACGCGTCTCGCTATTAATGCCACCCCCAACAAGCGTAACGCGATATACAATTACTACTATCACGCGTGTAAGGCCACATGCACTAACTTTTTTTCAGACGGACAGTGATAAAAACACTACCCTTCCCAGAGTTAGGTTTTAAAAAACCTGGAAAACGCTTATTAGGAAAGATGACATTAGATGGATTTACGTTTGAAAACATGACAGTACCCAGACATCACATGGGGATTGAAGTGAACAGGAGGTGGTAGAAAATGCACATTTTGAACGCAGCCACCTAGCTCCCTTAGATTGAGATATTTGGATTCCTTAGGGCTTGCTGACACAGAATATGTTAAGTGTTACGTAAATAGTCCAGGAATTAATAAATTATAGGCAAAAGAAAATAATGAGGGTGTCAGACAACCTAAAAACTCGGAGTCGCTCAGTGGCAGAATTTTAAACCACCATTGTACGGAAATAGGCCACAAGTTACATTTGAATTGATTGGATGGAATGATATGTAAGGCTAAACACGATTAGTCGGACTATAAATGCTATCTTTTGTTGTCAAGGGAGACGGAAGTAAGAGTACTTTTTTTCAAACGATTGGGTAGAGATGGCCTGATTGGTTAGGTCTGTTAATATAGTTAATTGATAGCGTTAGTTCGAGACCACTAGTTCAAATAAGCTTGATAAAGCAACAGTGCGTTGAAGCCAGCTCATATTTTTGCTAAATAAAAGCCTGGAACATAAGCAGATGGGAATTTGTGCCAGTATTTGTGCCTACATTCAGTGCTAGTCAACGTATCTGTGTTTATTTCCTTGAATTTTGGTAGGTTGAAATATTTGATCTCTTTTTAATGAAAATTGAATGTACATTGATAATTTATGTCTGTATATATGTGCAGTTCAGTAGCGAACATGAGACAAGGCCTATATCTATATATATATATTGCTCCAACCTGAACAGAAGGTGTCGGAGAAAAGTCAAACTACATGGAATTACCACATAGTACACTGACACCTACCTTATGATATGGAAGGACTTATAGCTGAAAGTGCAGAGGCGTAGTAACCATTAAGGAGGTTAATACTGGAGTAAGCTGCTTCAGAAGAAGATAGCAGTTAAACTAAAGCTCTGAACTCTGTGTTTGTGATGTATTGTGCTCAGTCTAGCCAGATAGTATAAATTAGTTCTGAAGTAGAAGGTACATCCTTCTTGTTTCAGGGACTGTGGTCCTAGTTATTGAAGCCGCACCTGGTCTGAGCGTTTGCTGAATCCAGAGGCTACAACATACTCTTGGGTCCCTATAGTAACCAGTGAGGTGTCTTCAGAAACAGTGAATAGTCGAGCAGAGGAGTCCTTGCCTGCCGCCATCACGAAAGTTAAGCCCACTGTGGCCAAAAGAGCTCAACACTATGTACCCCTCGTAAATGACACTAACTTAATTAAAGAGGGGCAATTAATTGTTTTTATGTTCGGAACTGAGACCATCTCCAATACTAGTTCCAAACATACACAAGCACATGCAGTCATGATGTCTAATAAGAATCTATCTTGAAGAACAAAACCAGTATTACCTCATATTACCACATCACAACTCACACACATAGAATACTAATATTGTATGTCAATGCAAAGACCACATTTATATCTGTGTACATAATATTTGAAATTACATGTTATTATATTGCCTGGTTCACTGTGTAGTTGAATCAGGATCACTATTGTAGAGAAAATCAATACATATGTACATATCTGAAATTTATCATTGAATCTTTTAAGATAGTCTTCTAGAGTGTTGACTGTTTGTGAGTGTCACAGTATTGTCAAGTGTGGTGGAATAATTAAATTGTTTATCTGTTGTTGTTGTGGTGACTTACACTTCATAATTTGCATAACCCTAGACATATAACGTTGCCAACACAATATTCCAGAATAATTCTGACTGAGATATAAATATGAGGCAGTAAGTAAGGTTATCTGTAAAACACTACACATATTAGATACAGATACCTTCACAGCTGATCTCAGTCAGTACACTAAGTCCCTATAAATATTTATATCATCCCACTTTACCACAGTATGCAGTCTTAAGAACTGCATCGGTTTAACATTGGCTAGTGCGTCAACCATATTTGGTTGCATCAACTTCGAGTGGTCTAGTTTGATAGATGTCTCTCCTCACTGTTTGCAGCTCTTATGTACCTGCCATTCACTTGCACGGTGATTTCAACATGCCATATCCGTAATATCCTTAAATATTGCATTTTAATTGCAATAAATACTTCAATAGTTGTGCTATTGTAAGTTTCAACATGAGCACCAAACAAATATTTTTTTTAGAGTGAAACCCATATCTACATAATCGGACCTGCGCATATTGCTATTTTTCCCCTTTGAAATATAATTTTTTTTTAAATATATATATTCTAGTTTTTGCGAGGTGCGACTCGTTCAACAAAACACTTGGTTCGTTGGTTATATTAAGGCGCTTGCCCAAATATAAAAGACCGCATGGTCTGAATTTATAAATGAAACTTCATTAACTCCGTGGCTCGTGCAAGCAAATATTGCGTTTAATATTTCGATTAAGTTGGAGTTGTTTCAAAAATAACAATTTAGTGCGCTAGCCCAAGCCTCGTTGTAAACAAAAAGTTAAAGTTCAGCTAATAAAGGTCATGTTTCAAGACTATAAAAACCCCTTTATAGTTTTTTGTTTTACGGTGCTGGTTGTGCAGGAATTTAAAAGACTGAATGGCCTT
>JAMPIV010007499.1:0-150000 GCA_024509875.1 Oreohelix idahoensis | reverse complement strand
TACGAGTATGTACACTGTTGCTTATACGAGTTATGTGTTGCATTTCGCACTAATGACCCGTCATCGAAGCATCATTTTTTGGTGATACCTAGATGGCAGGGAGGATAGAGTGATACACTTGCATAGCTAGGCGGGGTTGTCGCACGGAAGGTCCTGGGTTCGAGTCCTGTGTAAACTACTCACGTCTGTTGTTTTTCTGTTGTCTAGTGCTCTACTTCTTTATTTCTTACGAGTGCCTGAAAACATACCTTTATGTTTGTCTAATATTTATTTACTGTTTACAGGCCTCGGGTTTCCCTTCCTTATGTGTTATAAATGTCAGACAAATGTCATTATTAAAGATGAAAACAAAATGTTTAATTCTCCGCACGAAAAAACGAGCCATGAAAAAGATTGCAATTTTGGATGGGAAAGAGATGGAACAAAATTTTGATACGGACGCAAAAGTAAATATATGAAGCGTCGTACAATTTAGTACGATGGCCAGAATCGCACGACTATTATCTAATTTCCAGACTGCAACTTTGGTGGGAAAAATTGTTGACAGGGTGAAGATAAAACCTCCTGTGACAGGATGAAGATAAGCGGGATAATACTTTGTTAATGTTCTTCAGTTGTTTGACTGGCTATCGCCAGAGATGGTGTTTACTGAAGGGACTTTATTAACCCAGGTAGTTTTTGTAGAGGGTGCGACTCGTCTGTGTTGGTGTTTGGCTGTATGATCGTAAAGAATGAAGTACTATTTCCGATAACAAAATGTCAACAAAGAAACTTCCAACTGGTATTCAAGTAGTAAGTCTAATTTCATCTTAATTATGAAAATACCTTTATTCAGTGGTTGATTTCCTAACAATTCCATGCTGGGTCATAAATACTCATTCATCAAAGGTGTACAAACCAGCAATCCAAAAATAGTCAAACAGAAAAAGAATGGATCCCACGATATCGCGTCACTGCCGCCCTCGTCCCGTGTTTCACCACTCTCTCATCTCCCCTTAAAAAAAGAACTTCCGTTTCTTTACTTGTATGAATTCTATCCCAGGTTTGATGACGTCATTTCATGTACACCAGGATTGAATAACTGTCATAGGTTTGGGACTAGTGTTTATTAACTAACTAGTCACGTTCAAATACTTAGCGTTTAAATCTCGCTAAAGTATTCTTACACTAACTATAATAAGTGGCAGCACCCTAGTGCTAATCCGACGTAGTAATCCATACGGTCACATTGTGTGACAGAAGAACGCCTACGGAAATTCTTAAATGTAATATAGGATCCCGTTACACGCCTGTTGAGGCATATTGGGAATTCGGTGTTAAGCCCATATTTTCTTGACCATCGGCACACTAGGGGTGATGTGGTCAGCACCACGCCGGCCGCCTTAACCTTCCCAGAGTTGTTCTGGTACCCAATTCATGAGGCTGGGTCGACCCCGGAGCCGTTTGCGGTCTAAAAAATCCCACCTGAACTGGGGATCGAACCATGGACCAACGAGCTAGGAAGCCAGTGCACTAACCACTGCGTTACCGCGGCTCCTCATGGAGACGAGTTTTAGACTCAGACAAGACTTGGATAAAGAATACATTGATCAGACCTTGAACAGACAGCCTAGGACAAGACAGCGACATTGATCAGACCTTGAACAGACAGCCCAGGACAAGACAGCGACATTGATCAGACCTTGAACAGACAGCCTAGGACAAGACAGCAACATTGATCAGACCTTGAACAGACAGCCCAGGACAAGACAGCGACATTGATCAGACCTTGAACAGACAGCCTAGGACAAGACAGCGACATTGATCAGACCTTGAACAGACAGCCTAGGACAAGACAGCGACATTGATCAGACCTTGAACAGACAGCCTAGGACAAGACAGCGACATTGATCAGACCTTGAACAGACAGCCTAGGACAAGACAGCGACATTGATCAGACCTTGAACAGACAGCCTAGGACAAGACAGCGACATTGATCAGACCTTGAACAGACAGCCTAGGACAAGATAGCGACATTGATCAGACCTTGAACAGACAGCCTAGGACAAGACAGCGACATTGATCAGACCTTGAACAGACAGCCTAGGACAAGACAGCGACATTGATCAGACCTTGAACAGACAGCCCAGGACAAGACAGAGACATTGATCAGACCTTGAACAGACAGCCCAGGACAAGATAGCGACATTGATCAGACCTTGAACAGACAGCCCAGGACAAGATAGCTGGATGTGTTTTTGTTGAACGTCAGTGCTCCATGGGACATCATTTTAATTTAGCTCCTTGAAGAGCGTGGATACGCCACTACAGCTGTCCCCCTTGCAGGAAGGCTACACCAAACATGCACATGATCTTATAGTGGTGGTTTTTGTGCCAATTAGTTTGACATGATGAGGTTGCCAGCCTCATGCCCAGTCTCATGTTAGTTGCCTTGTACGACATGCCTGAGGGTGCAGTAGTTCTATTCTTTCGTTGACTCTTCAGAGACCCCCGGGGAACTACGCGGGGCTGGGAGCTGAAATGTAATGAAAGCAGAGGCGTACTAAAAGGGTGCGAAGGGCGGTCCACCCCCGGTGACATCAAGGACGGGGTGTCATCGATCACTATTATGACAGTATTGTAGCGTTTAAAAATCTACTTGCAAGTATAACGTATGTTTCTGTGTGTTTTATGGGGGGAGGGGGCTCTGAACCAAAGAAAGGATCCGCCCCAGGTGTCGAATTCTTTAACTACGCCCCTGAATGAATGAATTCATATTTGCTTGGATTAGAGAAAACTGAAAAGTTGAAAAGAGACAGGGGGCGAGGTCAATGCTCCAAAAATAAACCCAGATTAATTCAAAATTCTTTCAAGTTTCACGGCTCACAATTTACTTGACAGATGAGGAAGATCATTGCTGCAAGCACGAGTTCAATATTAGTTCAGTGCTCGCCTTGTCCTGGGGAAAATGATACACGAGGTTTAGAACTCGCTCCTTTTGTCTCCATCTGTTAGTTCACATAATGAAAGTTCATACTACAGCCCGGGTTCCCAGCCTCGTGTACACGGACCACCTGGGGTTACGAGAAGCTTGTCAAGGGGGTACGGTGAATTTATTCATTCATCACCCTTCAGTACCCCACGGAGCATAGGCTTCAACAAACTTATACCAGGTCTTCCTCTCCCGTGCCCTTGTCTTCTGTATCCCCTTCATATCTGTCTCGTTCTCTTCTCCATGTGTTCCTTGGTCTCCCTATACCTCCCTTACGTAGTCTGTAGTTATAGACCACAGTTTAATTTAGAGTATCTAAGAAATCATGAAACAAAAGACACATTTACGGTGACAATATCGAACAAATACCAAGTGCTCCAACGGCTTCAAGATGTAGCTAATACAGAAGATCACTGGCAGTAGATCAAAAATATATGGAACGAGACATATGAAGAAGTACTGGGAAAAAGAGAACGTCAGCACAAAGTATGGATAACAGCAGAAAGCATCAATAAAATATAACACAGAAAAAAACAAAAAACAAAAACAAGAAAGCAGATTTCAATAGAAGCAAAACAATAAGCCAAGGTACACTGAAGCGAACAAAGGTAAGAAGAAACATCAAAAGAGATCAGATAAAATATATTGAGGAGAGGCAAGAGAGGCAGGGGAAGCTGCAGCCAAAGGAAATATGAGAGACCTATGCAACAACACAATGTAGTTAAAAGGAAAATACGAGCAATGGTAATGGAGTAATTTGGCAAATAACTACATTATTCTATTGTTATATTCCAGAAGTAGTTGTGTTAATGAAGAATGCAGTGGGTTAGACATAGAACAGCGAGTCCTGTTCTCAAGGATATCCAGCGCAAGAAACAAACTGTACGCGACACATAACATGCGGGTATATCATCATTACACTGCACCAAGTGTACCAGTTTATAATACTGTTGGTTGAAAAGAAGCAGAATCAAGGGTGTCAGTACTTTATTTGAATGTATTTTGATAAACATCAGATAGTATCATTAGGAATTGAGTATGTGCTGTCAATATCGCAATGTGAATGGCTGGAACGCATTCAAAATGATGGGATACGTATAGTCTTGGGCTGTACGGGAAATACCTCCATTGTGACGATGAGGTACATGCTTGGATTACTGACTATTAGATCCAGATACGCGATGGCCCAGGCAAAAGCCTATATGCGGATAACCACATTTAAAACACATCCACTGCATAGGAACATAGCTGACATCAAGGGAGCAAGAATAAAGAACAGCACTGCAATAAACAAGGCAAAGATTGTTGGAATTTGGCATCAAATGTAAGACTAGCAAGGAAGGACGAATGAGAGAATGCATCCATCGTGTATACAACCAGTGCGCTACTCAGCATTCATACCCTTTGCTGAGGGTGACTGAGTACCTATGTGTTTGCTCAGAAAGCAGTGACGTCGGTTCTGGTCAACAACAACTGATAAACATTTAACAACTTTCTACTTCTAATTGATCCTTAGCTGCCGATTGTCAAAGCCAGGTGGCGTCTTGTAGGGCAGCAACAAACTGTTTCCCTTTTGCTCGGTCGGCGGACATCCTTTGTGCAGTGCCCCAGCTCTGGTTCATTCTTTGCATCTCGGCCTCCACAGTTCTCCGCCAGGTTGTTTTTGGTCAACTTTGTTATTCTAAAAACTGCTGTCACACAAAGCAATTTAAAAAAAAAATGTGAATTAAAAAAAATTAATGTTCATTTATTTTCTTTCTACATATGGTAAACCCTTGTTTGTGTACTCTCATTTTGAATAGGAGGTACGGGAAGGTTTACTAAAAGTTAAGGGGGTACAGACACCTAAAAACGATGGGAAGCTCTGTACTGGAGCTACTAACACGACCCACAATCTGTATAAAAGGAGAGACAACAGAAAACGATACGGCTACAACTTGAAACGTTCAGCTCACATTTTACCCATCCAACACGAACAACAATTATCCCCCTCAACAGCCTTGAGAACTCACAAAGTTCCCATGACCCATACAAAGAAAAAAAAAGGCCGCAGACAAAAACAAACATAACCACGTATGATGTCAACATGAAGACAATGCCCGGATGTGACCTTATAAACGTTACAGTGAACTTCACAATCCTCATGTGGTCTCTCTGGTCTGCGTGTGTGTTCGGGAAAATCCTTTCTCAAGAAAATGGCACAGTGTACAAAAGTTTATCTGATAGAGGCCAATATGAATTCTATTCTGAGGGAATATCGCTCACATTTGTACATGTGGCGGCAATAAGACAAAGATCGGGTATGGGAAACCGTTTAACACGTAGACAACATCTAAGTATGGAATACCTTGTTGTACATGTACACAAATCTAAATATATTTCACACTTCTCCAGGAATGTCATAATACTGAACATCACTTTATTATTGTCTCTTATTTCATATTGCATTACAATCTTATTATATTTAACAGTCCCCTCCATGTTTCTGAAATCTCCCTCCTCAAACCTGAGCCATAATTACGGACGGGCGCTAATAGGGTGGGTTAGGGACCAGCGATGGCGTACTATGGTGATGTGAGAGGGCGATCCGCCCCGGGTGGCAGCTAGTAGAGGGATGCCATCGGACACTTTTATGATAGTACTTTCTGTTAAACATATGCTTGCCCTTTTGTTTCTTTGTAGGAGCGGGGGGTGCCAAAGGAAGGATTCGCCCCGGGTGTCAAATACTTTCAGTACGCCTCTGGGGACTAGAGCCCCGCCGTAAAGTGAAAATAGCGAGGCATAACCTTTTTTTAGCTTGTAAATGCATATACTGTACCTAAAAGGATAAATAACATGTTTACACTATCATATATTAAGTGCGCAATAAAGCTAGGAATAAAATAGATAAATATTAGACAAACATAAAGGTATGTTTTCAGGCACTCGTAAGAAATAAAGAAGTAGAAAACTAGACAACAGAAAAACAACAGACGTGAGTGGCTTACCCGGGACTCGAACCCAGTTACCTTCCGTGCGACAACCCCGCCTAGCGATGCAAGTGTATCACTCTATCCTCCCTGCCATCTAGGCATCACCAAAAAATGATGCTTCGATGACGGGTCATTAGTGCGACCCGCAACACATAACACCGGAAATTTACCATGGGCGGTTCAGCCTATTAATGACGCAATCACTTCTGTTGTTCCCCTATTATACAGTATAGATCAGACTTACACAAGACATAGATCTTAATACTGTAAAGCTAATGGAGCTAGGCCTAAACAAAAGCTACAAAAGTGAAATAACAAGAGCAAGTCAAGTAAAGATGTTTATTTCACACATCAAATACAAAGTAGCAACAAATATAAATTCTTAAAATAACGGGTACAAATGTAAATAATATTACAACTGGCGTAAATTTGACTGAATATATTTATTGTAGAAAGGCTGAAGGAGATAGCATAGCCTAATCATCGGAATTTTCAACTTTTTGATGGTGGAGACTTGGATGGAGATCTTACAGGGGTTTTGGGGGAGACGGGAGGTTCTGATAGGGTAGTGGGCCTAAGCCTAGGCCTGGTGCTGTCGAAGGTTGTGGTGGCTGTACTTTCTTGAAGAAGGAGAGAAATTAAGCTTGTCTTATGGATTGTTTTCTGCTTTCCTTTAGAATTTCTTTATTACATGCAACTTGATTCAGTAAACCTGCATTCACTTTTGAACTATTTTCAAAATTAGGATCTATGTTCTCAAAACTGCCATCCCTTTCTCTATTAAGTTGATTCCTTCTTATATTTCTGTTAAGGTTAAAAAGGGAGGTGATACTTTGTATATGGGTTGGTCACAGTAAACTAAGGGTTACATCGCTTGTAGACTTGATTAACGGTGTTTTGGGTTAACAAATATTGATAGAGGTCATAGTGTACAGATAGCGTCATGAGCGCTGGTCTGTATTGTTAGAACTGTAAATAGTTCGCACGGCTAGTCCGTGGAAGGGACTGAGCGGGGGTGAACTGCGAAGTCCCGTGACTGTTTAGGCGGGAGTTTTTGTGACCGCTTGCAGTGGGGTTCTGGCGTTGACAGAGTGAAGTCAACGAAGGTGTTTTTCTAAGTGTGTGTTCCCGACCAGTGTTCGGTGAAAATGGTATAGTGTTTTTTCAATGTGTGTCTCGGTGGAGACTTTTTGGCACAGGCCTGTAGCTGAATATTCTTCCTGCATATGTATTCTTCCATGTGTTAGGTTATTTTGAAGGTATGTACTTTGATATTTATGACTGCAATGGATGCAGCTTATGAGAGTTTGCACTGTGCACGTTCTATGAGAAGTGCACCACTATTTATTGTGAGCTCTAAGAGATGATGATGATGATTATACTGCCGTGGAGCAGCTTTATGTGAAGATAGACGGTGGTACACGTTCTATGAGAAGTGCACCAAAAGTGCTATAAAGAGTCCGAGATTTGAAGGACATTGCTTTGAAGGCCAGGATTTCGTACAGGCCGCATTTGAATTAACTGCAGTAAGATGTTTATGGAGCTATTGGGATGCTATTATGAAGGCAGTCCTTGAGGGATTTACCTATTGTGCACGTTCGATGAGGAATGCACTATTATTCTGTAACTGAGCTCTAGGAAGAAGACATTTAAGAGTCGGAGACTTATCGACTTTATAAGGCCATATTTATAACTGCGGTGAAGGCAGTCTTTGAGGGATTTTGCTATTGTGCATGTTCAATGAGAAGTGCACCACGATTTATAATGGAGCTCTGTGGGGTGTTTTGAGCTTATGATTTGACTTACCTATGATTTGTACTGTATGCGTAATTTCCGTCTGTGTCATCGTGACTGTGTGTGTAGCGTTAATAAAACTGTTCATTAACCATCACCAGTCGTTCTACGCTACATGGCTTCTATGTGTGTTACTGTGCTGTGACGAAAGAATGCACCAATACACACCCACTTTGAATAGTCAAGGCATAGTGACAATAGGGACATATTTACAAATAGCCCTGAGGGGCGTGACCTAGATAAGGAGAACACATTTACGCCTTCATCACTTATCTACCACTGGTTTCAGTTATATAGAATTATCAGTGGTGGCCTAACATTCTAGTGGATCAACAACCTTAGATGTATCAGTGGTGGCCAGTGTGGGGATGTATCAGTGGTGGTTTTCAGTAAAGGTGGAATTTGAAACCCGCGAAATTCGCGTTGAAAGGAAATAGATCAACTACTATGAAATAGACTCATGAATATCAGCATACCTTTGAAGCGCAAGGCTCATGATTTCACGTGGTAAGATTGTTTCTACCAGACCTTGACCTGTATTTAGTGTGCCCTGTGTGTGGCGTATGCACTATCAAGTTCTCTCAGCTGTGACAGTAGTTAGCCTTGTGTGGGCGGGGCTTCGATTTAGAATCCAGGTCAGCTTTACCTGTGTTGTTTCGTCTTCTATGCCTACGGACTAGTATTCATATGACAATAGCAAAGAGTGGACTAGTGTCATGTTAGGAACAGATGATTATGACACATTATTCCAGCCTAAATGAATCGGCAGTAAAACATTTCAAGCCTTATTGACACCTGCATTGCTTACAGACAGTTGGGTGTCGCTGGTAACCTGTAATCGGTAACACGGTGATGTGTCTAATGTTTACATGCTTCCTATAACATACTTGCAGCATTCAAGTTTCAGCATTCAAGTACCAGAAGTGACAGTTAACGACGAGTTCAGTAGCGGTTCCTGTAACTTTCAACAAGGGAGTGTGCTTATGGTGTATTGTCTGATGCTCATCAGTGGTAACAGAGAAAGAACAAGACCGTTTTCTACTTACAAGATAAGTGGTTTTATATTTGAAAACTGTGTCTCTGTATGATGTTGTCAAGCCTTCCAATATTATTATGTATGCTATTGAGTATTTCATGTTAATAGCGTATTATCATGAGATTTAATGCATAATTGATTGATGGCTATGTAACATAATCTTATAAGAATTATAAGTGGTTTATAAATTTTGTACACTCAGTGATTGAATCACCATGGACTGCGATACAGATCCAGAAGATATGAGGCCTATACTAGAGTTTTTAGCTAATGAAGCTGAATATGGCGAGGGATTAAAAGGCCCAGCACTAGATAGATACGTTGTGGATGATTTTTTGTTTAATGCTGTACAAGCCATAAAGTTTTTTTACTGATGATAACCCTCATTCAAATCCTGAAATCACCCGTGTGTTACCGGGGCCCGAAAGGGGAGCAAAGAATAGTAACACTGTCCCCTACCAAGCATGTCGTAAAAAGCGACTAAGGAGGGTTGGGCATGGGGCCGGTTACACCATCCTGTAAAAAAAATTTAAACCACAAAAAACTTCAACAAATATGGACAAGTCAAATAAAGAAAATAAAACACAGCCATCCAAGACAGGGGACGGTCCTCTCGCGGGGAGGCGTATGATGCAACACAGAGAAAGCCGAAAGGATTCTGTGTTGCTGACTAACCTTCTTTCTTCTAGGAGAACTTCCAGATTTGGCACCTGGAATGTTCGGACATTAAACGAACAAGGGAAAGTGGCGCAAGTAGCAGCAGAAATGAGGGAATACAAAATCGAGGTTCTGGGAATGTGTGAAACAAAGTGGAAGGGGGTAGACAGGAAGAAACTCATCACAGGTGAATTGGTGCTGTCCTCAGGACATGAAGACGAAAGTTCACACCACAGTGAAGGGGTAGCTCTTATGTTATCTAAAGAAGCACAGAAAGCACTAATTGAATGGGAAGCTGTTGGACCCAGAATAATAACAGCTTCTTTCAAAACAGCTAAAAAGAAAATTCATGTAAATGTCATCCAATGTTATGCACCAACTAATGACAAAGAAGAGTCTGTGAAAGAAGCATTTTATACTAAACTACAAGAAATTATGGATAAAGTAAAAAGAAGAGACATCACAATTTTGATGGGTGACATGAATGCAAAGATAGGTACAGTCAACATTGGATTTGAAGAAGTCATGGGAAAACATGGGCTAGGAGTAATGAATGAAAATGGAGAGCTATTCGCAAACTTCTGTGCTTCATATCAACTGGCTATAGGAGGAAGCATGTTTCCACATAAGAGAATACACAAGGCAACATGGATATCACCAGACCATAGAACAGAAAATCAGATTGATCATATATGCATAAACAAGAAGTTTAGATCATCATTGCAGGATGTAAAGGTATATAGAGGAGCAGATGTGGCATCAGATCACCATCTTCTGATAGCCAAAGTAAAAATGAAACTCAAGAGATATGCAACAATGCAAAATTATAGACAACAGTTTAATGTAGGACAGCTAAGAAATCAAGAAACAAGAGACAAATTTGCGGTCACAGTATCCAACAAATTCCAAGTGCTCCAACAGCTGGAAGATGGCTGATGGCATTCCAGCGGAGGCCATCAGGGCAGATATCGACACGGCTACAGAGAAGTTATATAAATTACTTGGTAGAGTCTAGGAAGAGGAAGAGATGCCAGCAGAATGGAAGGAAGGATATCTGGTTATGTTGCCTGGGAGGCGAAATTTGCAAGAGTGCACAAATTGTGGAGGAATGGTGTTGCTGTCGGTGCCAGGAGGGGTATTGAACGGGGTTATCCTTGAGAGATTAAAAGAGTCCATGGACAAGAGACTGAGAGATGGGCAGGCGGGTTTTCGACGGGACAGGTCATGTACAGACCAGATGGCCGCTTTGAGAATGATGGTTGAACGGAGTCTGGAATGGGGTTCACCACTATACATCGGATTTGTGGACTGCGAAGGGGCATTTGACAGTGTGGACAGAGAGTCACTTTGGAAATTGATGAGGCATTGTGGAGTTCCCCTGGGGATCATTAATTTAATAAAGAAAACATATGAGGACATGACATGCGGAGTTCTTCGCGGGGGACAGCTAACAGAACCGTTTGGGATAAGAACAGGAGTGCGACAGGGATGCCTCTTGTCTCCATTTCTTTTCTTGCTGGCAATAGATTGGGTTATGAGATCATCGACAGCACACGACGGAGGTGGAGTCCAGTGGACTCTGGCTGAGCAGTTGGATGATCTGGATTTTGCTGGTGGCTTGGCTCTTCTGTCCCATGGCCGTAATCAGATGCAGGACAAATTGAAAACACTCGAGGAGAGGTCACGGCAATTGGGTCTGAAAATACACAGGGAAAAGACAAAAATAATGAGAATAAATGCAGGTAATGATGGCAGGGTTGAACTTGAAGAAACACCAATTCAGGATGTAGAATCGTACACATATCTTGGCAGCGGTATAGACAAAGTTGGAGGGACAGACAGCGATATCAAAATAAGAATACAAAAGGCAAGGGGAGCTTTCATTGCATTGGGAAATATATGGAGATCAGGAGAAATCGGATCCAACACGAAAATAAGAATCTTCGGCTCAAATGTGAAGTCAGTCCTGTTGTATGGCTCGGAGACATGGAGAACAACAAAGACAACAACCAAAAAGCTACGGACTTTCATGGATGGGTGCTTGCGTAGAATAGAGGGATTAAAATGGTATGACAAGGTTACCAACGTGGAACTGATGACAAGAACTAGACAGGTGCCAGTGGAACAAGAGATGAGAAGAAGACGATGGCGATGGATAGGACACACACTGAGGAAACCTGTTGATAGCATTACAAGGCAGTCCTTGTTCTGGAAACCCCAGGGCAAGAGAGGCAGAGGAAGACCAAGAGGTACATGGAGGGGAGAGTTGGAGACAGAGGTGAGGGTGATGGGGAGAACATGGAAAGAACTTGAGATGATGGCACGGGACAGGAGGACTTGGCATGTGTTTGTTGAAGGCCTATGCTCCTTTGGGAGTGGAGGGTTATGAATGAATGAATGAAAATCCTGAAATAATCATGGCTAGAGATTTGGCAAAGTTGTTAGAATGTCTACGTCCGATGGTGTACGATTATACTCGGGCTAGACACAATTATATGCATAAGATTATACACAATATAATCTGCAATGACATGCAGGATGATCAGAAAAAGGAATTAGAAGAGAAGGAGCGAATAAAAGTAATCAAACAGAGTGCGCTTCAGCAAAGAGAAAATTGTTTGCAGGATATTGCTGAAAGGAATAAGTTACAAGAAATAGTGTCTAAACTCACAAGTGATTTGCATAAATCAAACTTGGAGCTTTCTAGTGTGAAAGCAGCATTAGACTCAGAATGCAGTAGAGTAAAAGACTTGGAAACACAGATTGAACGTAATCAAGGCGAGATTAGTAATCTCACTCGAGAGATTAAAGAAAAGGAAGAGATTATTGAGAAATTAAAAGTTCATGCCAAGAAATATGAAAAGTTATGTAATGAAACACTTACTGACTTATTGAGTGACAATGTGATTGTTAGTCACCGACTTAAAGAAAAGAATAATGTATCTCCCGAGGAGATTAATGAGTTGAAGCAACAAGCTGTTAAAGTTGAGGGGCTTCAGGCTCAGGTAGCCCTACTTCAGCCACAGATAGAAGAGGTGCAAAAGAAGAGATTAATAAAATTGGAACCACAGAGGAGAACAATTAAAGAAAAGGATGATAAGCAGAGGTTAGAAGAGTTAACGGTGCAGAGAAAGAAAATATTTAAGATTGAGAAGTTACTTACAGAAGAAAGATGTAAAGTTATGACATGTAATAACTTAAATAAGAAACTAAACCAAGAGATTACTGAATTGAGTACAAGGGTCAATGGTTTAGTGGATGTTGTTTTGGGCATCAAAGATTTGTCTACTGTTAAGATTGACAATAGTAGACAGAAGGTTGTTTATAAACAAGCAAAGAGCCTGCCCTATACACTCTTTGCGAATTCGAAAATGGAACATGATGGACTTAAATCTCGGCGTGGCAGATATAATTTCCCACGTACGGAAGACGCTACGTTGAAGATTAATGGCTATTGGCGTCAGACCAGCAAAGATACTTCATGTGTAATATCTAATTCTGGTAATAAATATAACAAATATCATGTTGGTAACCATAAGGATTTTATGAGTTCCACTGCTTGTCATACACAATATAGACAGTGTGATACAGCAGATAAGCATGTTAACACAGAAAGGAATAACAACAGTTCTGGTAAAAGAGATAACCATAATGTTAGACAGTACCAGGGAAGCCCATTAAATGGTAGTTTTTCCAGACAGGCTAACAGATCTCAAAAGATTGATTCTGAAGAGTTGAGAAATTATGGTAGGAATAGTTACATTAAAATCTGATGATATTTGTTCTAGTATTCAACAAGATTCATTTACCAGATATTTCTATCCTAGGAGAGAAGTTAAGCATAACAATGCTAACTACAGTTCTAGGCAGAGCAAATGGAATAATAAGGGGAATAGCAATAGAGATAATAACTCTCTAAATGTTACTACACATTGTGCGCAACAAAATCCCAAAGTCACTGGGAGTAAATAAAGTAACAGTAACTATTGATGTCTTAAGTACTACTACTGTTATGTTTTTTGGATTACGAGAGAGAATCTCGTTGTTGTGTATGTCACTTTATTTCAGCCTACTACTGGCGTGATGACCGTCATTTTCGGTCAGGTTGACCCAAGCCTCCTGGGTTGTATATTATGTGTGAAGGAAGAGTTGGTGACATCATATGAAAACCAGAGGTTTTCATAACCACGGGTATAGGTAATTGTGCGTTTAACCTATCCGTTTTTCATGATAATCTTACAGTTGATTAAAATGAAGATTTTCATTTGTATTTTTCAAACAGTAGCAGCTGTGCGATAACGGTCAGCGTGCCTGTTTTTTCCTTTACCTGTGACAGAAATGTTTGTTCCCTTACGACCGTGTGTGCAGTCAAGCGTAACCCAGCCAGTTTGTTGACCTTGTATTATTTGATGTCATCCCGTGCGGTTTACAGAATACTACACCGGAGTAGTGACCTATTTATTTGTTTTTTTCTTTAGAAATTGATTCAAGATTACTACAATGTTTCTTATACTTGATTTTTCTAGGATAATGTATTATTGTATAGTATAATATGATTGTATTGTATAATGTTACATTGGATATTGTGTATGTCCATATTTATGCATTATTTGTACTCTATCTTGTTATTTAAATAATTGTATTGTTGATAAATATTGTACGTATTATCATTGTAATGAATTGTAACATTTCATTTTGTATTGACTTGTCTTTGATTGTTATTTTTTGTTGATGAAATTATGGATTTTTTGTATTTAAATACACTAGTCTGAAGACTATTTTATTTGCTCATATTATGTTTGACCATATGTGGTCTGTTGTGAAATTGATACATCAAAACATTGATATGATTCTGCAGGACTAATTGTTGTGATAGTTTTATACATAATGAGATTGTCAGCCCTAAGCACAACTCATTGGTTGTGACTATGCGTTAGTCGCTTTCAGAGAATTTTTTTTGGTTACTAAATTTGTTTTTGTTTTTTTCGTATCTGATTACATGTTTAGTTAATATATTACCTTATACAGAGGTTATATGAAGTAATTGTTGTGCTGTGGAATGTTATTTTGGATCTAAACTGTATATGTAGAATTGTCAGAGATAGTAGATAATGTTGTTTGATTGAAGAATTTGGTAGTGTGACTTAAACACTTTTTCATGAGAAATAATGTTATGTTTATATGTGCAAGTTGGTATGATGTTAATAGTGTGGTTTTATAGGTGCTCAGTTGTGTTTACTTAGAGATGTGAATATTTTTTTTATGTCTCACATTTTGTTAAAGCTCGTTTCACTTTTGATTTATTAATTAGTGGTTGAAACTTGTAAAAATTTAAAATACTATTTTTATTTAACTTAACGTTAAGAAACTTTTAATACAATGGTTGTTTAGATAGTTATTAGGATGTATTACTACTTATTCTATACATTCATTTCTTGAATTTTCTTCTTTCTTTTCGGATGATTCTTCGTTTCACTTCATTTCTTTTGAAGCAGTTTATACTTTCGTGATGCTTCTATGTTTCATCTAGATGTCACTTAATTCTATTTGCATATCGTTTACTTCTTACACTTCGTATACTTCCTTCCTTAGGATTGTTATGTTGATTATATGGTTTGGTATGAGGTAGTTTTTATGTCGGTTTTATCTAGTTGAATGTAAGGATTTGATTTACTTGATTGTTATCAAATGGGATTATGGATCTTTGTTACTATATTGGTTTCATTGCTGAGTTTTGATGTTGATCATGCTTCTTTTGCTTGATCTTATCTGTTACTTTCTATTTATTGTATACTACTTGCTCTACAGTGATCATAGTTAACTTTGTTTGAAACTATTTATTTAATGTACTTAGCAAATTATTGTGCATAATTTGTTTTATTGTACACTTGCTTATATTTTTTGTCGATGTATTATTATAACCTTAACATAAGTTAATTTTTGTATGAGTATTTTAGAGTTTAGCTCACCCCTCATTTTTCATTGATGTAGTTTTTGTTAAAAAAATGATAAACCATTTTTTCTCCGGGGGTGGTGGTAAGATGTTAAGGTTAAAAAGGGAGGTGATACTTTGTATGTGGGTTGGTCACAGTAAACTAAGGGTTACATCGCTTGTAGACTTGATTAACGGTGTTTTGGGTTAACAAATATTGATAGAGGTCATAGTGTACAGATAGCGTCATGAGCGCTGGTCTGTATTGTTAGAACTGTAAATAGTTCGCACGGCTAGTCCGTGGAAGGGACTGAGCGGGGGTGAACTGCGAAGTCCCGTGACTGTTTAGGCGGGAGTTTTTGTGACCGCTTGCAGTGGGGTTCTGGCGTTGACAGAGTGAAGTCAACGAAGGTGTTTTTCTAAGTGTGTGTTCCCGACCAGTGTTCGGTGAAAATGGTATAGTGTTTTTTCAATGTGTGTCTCGGTGGAGACTTTTTGGCACAGGCCTGTAGCTGAATATTCTTCCTGCATATGTATTCTTCCATGTGTTAGGTTATTTTGAAGGTATGTACTTTGATATTTATGACTGCAGTGGATGCAGCTTATGAGAGTTTGCACTGTGCACGTTCTATGAGAAGTGCACCACTATTTATTGTGAGCTCTAAGAGATGATGATGATGATTATACTGCCGTGGAGCAGCTTTATGTGAAGATAGACGGTGGTACACGTTCTATGAGAAGTGCACCAAAAGTGCTATAAAGAGTCCGAGATTTGAAGGACATTGCTTTGAAGGCCAGGATTTCGTACAGGCCGCATTTGAATTAACTGCAGTAAGATGTTTATGGAGCTATTGGGATGCTATTATGAAGGCAGTCCTTGAGGGATTTACCTATTGTGCACGTTCGATGAGGAATGCACTATTATTCTGTAACTGAGCTCTAGGAAGAAGACATTTAAGAGTCGGAGACTTATCGACTTTATAAGGCCATATTTATAACTGCGGTGAAGGCAGTCTTTGAGGGATTTTGCTATTGTGCATGTTCAATGAGAAGTGCACCACGATTTATAATGGAGCTCTGTGGGGTGTTTTGAGCTTATGATTTGACTTACCTATGATTTGTACTGTATGCGTAATTTCCGTCTGTGTCATCGTGACTGTGTGTGTAGCGTTAATAAAACTGTTCATTAACCATCACCAGTCGTTCTACGCTACATGGCTTCTATGTGTGTTACTGTGCTGTGACGAAAGAATGCACCAATACACACCCACTTTGAATAGTCAAGGCATAGTGACAATAGGGACATATTTACAAATAGCCCTGAGGGGGCGTGACCTAGATAAGGAGAACACATTTACGCCTTCATCACTTATCTACCACTGGTTTCAGTTATATAGAATTATCAGTGGTGGCCTAACATTCTAGTGGATCAACAACCTTAGATGTATCAATTTCCTTCGTAGTTATTTCCCTAGGTACAGCAGGGCTATCATCAGGATGGATCTTCTCTTCTCTTAACAGTTGTCATCAGTTAGGGCCTCATCATGAGGACAATCGCTGAATGAGCCAGGCAAGCGCCAACATTTTTGAAAAAGGAATATGATGATAATGTATAGTAGTGTACAGGCTTCTAGAATTAATTTTTTTTTATTTCTGGCAGCTCAAAAAGCAAGAAATAAAACTTTTTATTCCCCCCCCCCCCACCCGCCCCCTCCCACGACGAATTATAATGCGCGTAATTGAGACTGAAGTAAAACTGATATAGACTGTCACCGTAACAATTCTATGGAAACCACTTTTATTTTCTAATTTCTCCGGAACTAATTAATGAAACAATATTCGTATAGTTAAACTAAAGACAAATTAAGATCAGTGAAATAAATGGGAGGTTGTGTACATTAAGTTGTAAGTGTGTACAGTTAGTTGTAACTGTGTACAGTTACTCGTGCAACTACAGCAAGAAGGCGGCCAAGACGCAGCTGAACAAGGAATTGTCACTGACGAGAGATGTTCGAGTGCCAGCGGGGTGCTACTGAGCAGGGGTGTACTGAAATTATTTGGCACCCATGGCGGATCCTTACTATGGTACTCTCATAAAACACACAGAAAAATATATTACGCTTACAAGTAGTAGTTTTTAACAGTACAGTACTGTCACAATAGTGTCCGATGGCACCCACTTCCTGGCTGTCACCCAGGGGCGCACCGCCCCAGCACCCCTCCTTAGTACGCCACTGCTACTGAGTCGGACAGAAGGTATGTATTGTATCAATGACTAAAGTGTTTATCGCCTTATATGTTTAATTCGAATCCACGGTCGCTCCATTTAGCATGCTGATAAATTGCACCCCTTAAATCACATAATTGCTGGCTGCTCATCATCATCAGGTGCCATCTCCACAACGAATGTCGGCTGCAATGGATCTCCAACGTCCTCTTACGGCAGATTTATTGGCATGGTCTGCTAGAGGTTAACAGCATCTGATTTTAGGGGTTACAACGTGTAATGTAATGTAAAAGTATTATTGGTCTAGTGAACGCTGTGACGTTTCAGCGTTAGTTGTCACGCACGGTGACCAAGAGACGAGACCCTTTTCTAGACGACCGTCGAACCGATAAGACGTGTCCTTGGAATGTTTTATTGCCGGGCTTATATTGCCGCACAATTATAGTACATTAAATAATGGACATGGGTCAGTCCAATGTGATAACGAAGAAAGATGAAGGTACAGGTTAGTAATTGACTAAACCTTGTCAACGTGAATATATAGTCCGCCTTAGTTATTCTAATGCCAGACGCATAATCTCACTGTCGGTGTATTGGATTTTCCAACCACGCGTGCATACAGTTATGCGGTTCTGACTACTATGTTTTCAAGCTAGGAGACAAAGGACTGATTTGTAAAGGAATAATATTTGAAGTATGAACTGCAACTTATTATTTATAATTCTTCATGATGACCATGTGTAAACTGTTCTTGTATGGAATCGATATAATAAATGTTTGTGGACTCGAGAAAGGACTTATCAAATCTATAACGTCAGAATTTGACTGTATGATAAAGTTGTCAATATTATATCCCACCTTCGCGTACTTCACCATCAAGAGCACGATCTCATAATTTACTGAGAAAAGACAATGGATAATTATATGTAAACGTAAATAGAAGAGCCAGTATAAACCAGCCCCATTAACAGTGTTAACGGCAACAGTGAGAAGCCAACGGTAACAGTGGTTGGCCATCGCGGGGACGAAAAAAAAAAAAAAAAGATTTTCTTGTTTACATGTGTTGCCAACTGTTTACCATTACAAGCAAGTCACATGATCTGCATAACACTACGTTGAACACATGACTACGCAATGCAACTCTGACGTCACTACATCGTGCGTAGATGCCGCGCTTCGAAAGGAACAACCGTCAACTCATTCCAGTTTTGATTAATATTTGCTTAATCAAGAAGACCAGACAAGAGAATACTGTGATCAGCCAATCATGAGCAAACAGTACTAGGCACTAGTCTAGTCCGTTGACGAATTTGCCATCGCCGGAGCCTTCAAAAGATAAGTTTAGACCTAGGACGATTGTCATTCATTAACACACTAACGAGTCCATACCATTTTGCAGGCATGTCCTCTCTATTAATTGTTTATCGATGTTCTATCTGTTTCTTTTTGTCCGTTGATGTTGTCCGTTATTTGCGGGTATGGATGGGCGGCGGTTCATAATGAATAAAAATGGCTCTCAGGATGCCGATATTCATTTTGAATGTTCCTAAGGCTGTGAATTAATAGCACCTCGCGAAGAAAGCGTCGAATTATCGTTATCGGTGATCGTTCGGGTTCGGTCTTGCATTAATTCACTTTGCATGTTAGGTGTATAGTCATGTTTTAACTGTTGTTTTCATGTGTATTTGGTTCTTGGATTTTATTCATTTGCAGTCCTATGTTCGTAAGCTATCTTGTTATTCTGATCTAGCTATCTTTTATTTTAATTAAATGTATTGTATTAACGTCAAATGAGTCCTGTGACGTCATCTTTCATAGTACAAAATATGTTCGTTTCCTCAGTTAACCTTCACCCTTCTACATTTCCGGTTAGTACACTTGGTCTTATAATAGCATTTATTTTGTGAAAATGTCACTTTTGTATTGTGCTCCTGTTCTGTAATCCTTGGTTAACCCATTTGTATTGTTTGTATTCATTACATATTTTATTAATTTAATATTAATGCTATAATTTCTTCATTAATTATAGTGTAGATGAATATGATGAAATTTTTATAAGCTTTGATGAGGAATTAGGGACTTTGCACATATTTGCAGTAGTGGTCCTAGAAATGGGCAATGCACTTTATGCCTCATGATTAAGGCATAAATTATAATGATTAATTATTAAAACTTTATAACATATTAATACATATCTAATATAACTTAGTACACTTTCTCAGTACTATATTGTGAACTTAGTGACAATTAAGACTAATTATTTGGGGATAATACACATAATTATTAATATTAAGCGCTTGATATAATTTCAGCAGCTTATATAATTAACTATCATAACTATTTATGATAGATATTCAGTGAGTATATATATAATATTTCTACAAAATATTATATATAGTGGAACTTATACATAACAATACAGTAATATTATTATCGACATAGATTACATTGTCGATTACAAGACATAAGTAATTAAATACTTAAATAATTAAACTCCAAGAATGCTTACCTTGGACCATTTCATTAAAATTGGAAAAGATTGTAATAAAAAGGGAGAGGCACTCCTTGAATTTGCTGAACAACAACTGTCAAGATATAAGGCAGAGATGGAAGAACTTGAAAGAAAGGAGGCTGAAAAGAAAGCTGAATTAAGACAAGAAGAAGAAAGAAAGGTGGCAAGAGATGAAATCCTACGGATTGAAGAAGAGAATAAATTGAAACGACAAGAAATCATACTGCAGCAAGAAATGGAACTGCAACGGCTTAAATTGGAAACAGCAAAACTTAATTCGCAGAGTGCTGCATCAAGCCAAAATGATAATGCTCAATCTGGATCTTCATCCACCCGACTTAAGGGCAATTATTACTTTAAACTACCACCATTCAAGTTACACATGGATGACCTTTCATCGTGGCTGGCGCGCTTTGAGGATATATGTAAAGTCAATAACCTTGACAAAACTGCATGGGCACTTAAACTTAAGGAATTTCTGGATGGCGAACCTGCAAGTGCAGCACAAAATATATAGATCCAACATTATCCACAGACTATGAGGCCATTAAGACGTTGTTATTACGCCGTTTCCACTTGAACGAAGAGTCATGTAGATTACGTTTTAAAAGTTTGTTGCCAGATAACAATAAAGATTTCACAGGTTTTATTGCTAACATACGCAATACTTTTAACAGATGGGCTGAACTGGCAGGTGTCAACAAATCTTACGACAAGTTAGTCGATTTGTTATTGAGGGATAAAGTATTATCTTCTGTCAGCCCACCATTCTTTGCTTATCTGCAAGAAAGAAAACCAGAATCTATTGATGAGTTAGAAAAAATTTCTTTAAATTACTGCACAGCTCATCCGAATGCTAATATTTCTGGCTCGTTGACAAGAGAACCACTTCCTGTAGCCTCCAATATGGCATATCATAATCATAACAAACCTAGAACACACAGTGTGGACAGAGGTAGGTTCAAAGGAAACTATGACATTAATTTTCATAAGGGACAGAATAACTTTAACAATAACTTTAATAGAGGAAGACAACAAACCAGAAATTATTCACCTCAGTCAAGATACAACAGTAATCCACGTAACTCAAGTTATAATCGTTCATATAATTATAATAATGGTAACAAGTGGAACAATAGCGATAATTATAACTCGAGACATCGAGATAACAGTTACAATAGAGGACAACGGGATAATTCATCTAATTATTCTCGTCATCGTTCTCATTCTCATAGATCGACAAATTATAACCATAATACAGGGGCAGCCGTTACTACTGCTACAACCCCTGGTGTTGAGAGTTCACCTACTGATAACAAAATACAGTCTTCATCTACTTGTTTTGCAATGAATTATAACGTGGCAAATAGTTGCCCAACATGTAATCTTATATTTCAGAAAGCAAAAGAGACAGTTCTGAACTGCGGACACATTCTACCAGAAGTCAGTCTAGCAGTCAATGATGGAACAGGCTCGCTGATCTTCAACAGAGGAAAAGTTAATGGATCCATCGTCTCAGTCTTAAGAGATTCGGGATCGACCACGATCGGAATCCGTCAGACACTTGTTCATCCGAATTGTGCAACTGGAGAACATGTCAGGTGTATGACCTTTGGTGGAACCATAGAATGTTATCCAACTGCTATTATCTATCTTGAAACACCCTTTTTCACAGGCAACGTTAAAGCATGCATGTTAAGAAACCCAATTGCCGACCTTATGGTGGGATGCATACACGGGAGTAAAGATTGCACACCAGAAGAGATTATTGAATGGGAAAAAAATAATCTATGCATCGGAAATGCAGCAATAACCAGAGCACATACAAAAAAATTAGAGACTATGGACACTGAAAACAAGGAAACAGACGATCATGAAAGTATCGAGATTCATTCTGCTATTGACCGAGTATCCTTTGCTGCAAAACAGAGGGAAGACAGGTCACTAACAAAATTTTTTTCACTGGTCAACAAAGCTGACAATCTTGCTATGAACAAAAATAATAGTCATTGGTTTAGCATTAAAAATGACATTTTATTAAGATGTTTTATGGATAAAACTCAGATAAGACAACAAGTCATGGTACCTTTTGCTTTTAGACGGTACATACTTCAACACGCACATGATTCTAAGTGTGCAGGTCACATGGGTTATACTCGTACACGTTCGCGAGTATTATCGTCTTTTTTTTGGCCGGGAGTATCACGAGATATTTCACAGTACGTACGCTCCTGTACGATATGCCAAGAAGTGAAAGCACGGGGAGCCTTTCACACGGCGCCTATTCAGGCTTGTGACATATCTGTGAGACCTTTCGACAAAATGGCCATTGATATCATTGGCCCACTTTTACCATCAGCCAGAGGACATAGATTTATTCTCACTTGCATCGATTTATGCACACGATGGCCAGAAGCCATCCCATTAAAAACAACCAACACCACAGATGTAGCTGATGCACTACACCTTATCTTTTCTAGAGTAGGTTTTCCTAGAAAACTTTTGTCAGATCATGGTTCTCAATTTATATCTGAGACTATGACAGAGGTAATGAAGACTTGGCAAATAGATAGAAATCTCAGCAGCATTTATCACCCAATGAGTAATGGTGCTGTAGAAAGACTTAACCGCACACTCAAACAAATGTTACATAAAGTTACAGTTAACCATCCACACGACTGGGACAGAGTTCTACCAGCTGTGTTATTCGCTTATCGAGAGGTGCCACATGAACAAACTGGCTTCTCTCCATTTCAACTAGTCTTTGGCGCTCCACCAAGAGGTCCTATGGGACTAATAAAAGACTTATTGATTGACTCCGAGATGACTCAGGATACCCAGTCATCCTATGAGTATGTAATTAATCTCCGGAATAACATTATTGATGCCTGTAAAATGGCAACAGCTTCATCTGAGGCTGCGAAAGAGAAAGCTAGAACTTTCCAAAACAGTAATAGACGATTACGTCAATTATTTCCAGGAGATCAAGCTTATGTGTTATTGCCACATAACAATAATAAACTACTAATCTCGTGGAACGGTCCTTACCAGGTTATCAATAAGATTTCTGATGTTGATTATGTCCTGGACATTAAGGGACATCACAAAATATTTCACATAAATATGCTCAAGCAATTTCATACTCGACCTGAACATCTACAAGCTATTTTTCATGAACTAGATGACACTTTCGTACCTAGATGTCACTATTCTAATTTGTCTGTTATCCAGGAAGAAGAATCATCTTTTCCTGAGGTACAGTTAGCATTACCTGTACCTGTAGTACAGCCTAGTGAATCTTGGCGGGATGTAACCATCTCCTCGTCAGTTACACCGCAACAGCATCAACAGATAGCTGAACTTCTACAATCCTATCAAGATGTGTTAACCGACATTCCAGGTCGCACATCAGTCATTAATCATGACATCACTCTTAATGATGATACTCCAATTCGGGTACATCCATATTCTGTTCCTCTACACTTTCTTACTAAAACTACTAAGGAACTTGAACAGATGTTATCTTTAGGAATTATCGAAACTAGTAATTCCCCATTTTCTTCTCCATTAGTTATTGTCCGAAAGAAGGACAATAACATTAGACTATGCGTCGACTATAGAAAATTAAATGCACAAACGATAGTTGATAGCGAACCACATCCACTTCTCGATGACTTACTGCCACGTCTATCGACAGCAACTATATTCACTAAGATAGACTTAACTAAAGGTTATTGGCAGATACCACTAACCGAAAAAGCTAAATACTACACAGCGTTTTCAACTCCGCTAGGTCTATACCAGTGGAATGTGATGCCTTTTGGGCTTGTTAACGCTCCAGCTACCTTTGTTCGCATGATGCGACACATTTTTTCAGGTAGACCAGACATTATTACATACATAGATGACATATGCTTATTTAGTTCATCTTTTGAGGAACATGTTTTGGGTCTCGAATACGTTTTGGATACATTAAGAAATAACAATTTAACTGCTAAACCCACAAAATTACAAGTAGCGTTTCACGAAATAACTTTTTTGGGTCACATTATTGGAGCAGGATATATCCGAACACTACCCAGTACAGTTTCAAAAATTTTAAACATTTCCGTTCCTCAAACGAAGAAACAGGTTAGAAGCTTGTTAGGTCTAGTCCAATATTACAGTAGATTCGTACCTAACCTGTCATCCATCACGGCTGTATTGTCCTCATTACTGAGGAAGGACATGCCAGTGAAGGTGACATGGACTAATGAGTGTAATAATGTATACCTTAATATTATTAATATCTTTTCAAACCCACCTATTTTGAGACTTGTTGATGCTTCCAAAAAGTTTATTCTCCGCACAGATGCGAGTAACTACGGAATTGGCGCATGTTTGCTCCAATACCATGACGACATCCTCCATCCAAACTTGTACGTGTCACGAAAACTGAAACCACCAGAAGTGAAATACTCTACCGTTGACCGCGAACTTTTAGCCGTCGTGTGGGCGATAACCAAACTTGAGAAATTTCTACTGGGAGCCCCTTTCGTAGTACAAACTGATCAAAGGGCCGTAGCATCACTACGACGGGCGAATCATAAAAGTCCAAAGCTCACCAGATACTCTATTCTCCTTCAACCATTCAACTTTACGATTGAGTACATCTATGGGACAGACAATATCGTCGCAGACGCACTATCTAGAAATCCTTTGGATGTATAGCAATCAACACTGACACTTTTCTAATACGTCAACCGAAATTACGTGTCACAGAAGAATGAATCCTATCGCGAAATTCTTAACATGGAGATAAACCTTTGCTTACAATTCAACTAAATAACTTGTACAGACGATTGCGAAAACGAAATGAACTAAATCAAATGACACTATGGTCGTATTTACACCAGAACTTTGTGTGAATTTCATTTATGACAAAACTATTGGACACATTTCCTTGCATCAAGTGAAAATAATAGAAAACACTATCAAAGTAACTCAGTATGCGACATGAACAATTGTCAATAGCTTCGATTCTCATGAACTGAAACATTTAAATATTTGTTTGTTAATCGGAATTCACAATGATCAAGCCTACGTATGGATCATCATATCCAACTTTCATTAATTTTAGTTAATTACGTTAAAATAATGGAAAATAAAATAAAAAGGTGAGATAAATATGAAAAAAATGAAATGAAATTTGAAGATGAAAAAAAAATTTTGAAAGAAGAAAAAAAATAAGATCTCACATGATTCTTAGATAATGTTATTGTATGTAACTATTATGTTTATTAATTAGGTTGATACATTACATACTATATTATTGTTTAAATTAGTTAGATAGGTTTTAACAACTTAATACTACACTTATTTAATTTCCAACACACATAATTAAGTTAAATTTATACATTACTGTCTTTCGCTACTTTATTTTTCATTTATTTATTTTTTCTACTTAACATATCCCTTCAGTTCTCTCACATTAGATTTGCAATAACTTTATTTTGATTACACACTCAATATAATTAATTAATTAAATTTTAACTCGTTAAATTAGTCTGACATGACAGTTCATTGCGACATATTTTAATTTAATTATTTAATAGATATCAACATTAGTCATTTATGTATAACACTTATGTATAATATGATTATTAATATATTAGATGACTGTTACTGAGTCGACATGACCACGACACTGTTCTAGACAGAACATCGTAGTCCATATGCCGCATTGTTGGTTAAATTTTTCGATATTGTTAAATTTTTTTTTTTTGGTATTCATTCAGATAGGTTTTTGAAAAAAAAAAAAAAAAAAAAAAAAAAAAAAAAAAAAAAACTATCTAATAGATTTTTTTTTTTTTTCCCCCAGTGGACAGGGAATTGTTACGGCAGATTTATTGGCATGGTCTGCTAGAGGTTAACAGCATCTGATTTTAGGGGTTACAACGTGTAATGTAATGTAAAAGTATTATTGGTCTAGTGAACGCTGTGACGTTTCAGCGTTAGTTGTCACGCACGGTGACCAAGAGACGAGACCCTTTTCTAGACGACCGTCGAACCGATAAGACGTGTCCTTGGAATGTTTTATTGCCGGGCTTATATTGCCGCACAATTATAGTACATTAAATAATGGACATGGGTCAGTCCAATGTGATAACGAAGAAAGATGAAGGTACAGGTTAGTAATTGACTAAACCTTGTCAACGTGAATATATAGTCCGCCTTAGTTATTCTAATGCCAGACGCATAATCTCACTGTCGGTGTATTGGATTTTCCAACCACGCGTGCATACAGTTATGCGGTTCTGACTACTATGTTTTCAAGCTAGGAGACAAAGGACTGATTTGTAAAGGAATAATATTTGAAGTATGAACTGCAACTTATTATTTATAATTCTTCATGATGACCATGTGTAAACTGTTCTTGTATGGAATCGATATAATAAATGTTTGTGGACTCGAGAAAGGACTTATCAAATCTATAACGTCAGAATTTGACTGTATGATGAAGTTGTCAATATTATATCCCACCTTCGCGTACTTCACCATCAAGAGCACGATCTCATAATTTACTGAGAAAAGACAATGGATAATTATATGTAAACGTAAATAGAAGAGCCAGTATAAACCAGCCCCATTAACAGTGTTAACGGCAACAGTGAGAAGCCAACGGTAACAAATATCAACTCGACCTACGCAGTTTTGTGTAGACATAGAGTGAGAGTATAATACGCGAATGATGAAAGAGTTCGAAGAGTTGATAACTGTTCTTTTACTCACTCATGTATGGCTGGAAGTCATCGACGCCAACTGCTGTGTACTTTTTGTTACAGTTTAATTGGACGTACACATTCGACAGCACGGATACAGTGACAAATCACAGGTTGGCATAATACATCATGGTACAATTGATAAAGGGTCTTGCAATGATACATGGGCACTCGTTGCATAATAGCACAATGGAATGTCAGTAGACAAGCACTCAGTATTGCCCATATATATATCATCTGAGTTTACTGACAAAGCACGTCAGTTTATAAACAATATTCAAGATGGCTTCTAGACCTAACCTCGTCTAGCGAAGATTCTTTTAAATAATGTTCAGCACATATTTTTTCATATAATCATATTGAACCGCTAGTAATGGGTTCTCATCTGTAGCAGTGATCTCTGGACTCATCAAGCGATAATACGGGGCATCCCTTTTCTCTTCTTGAAAGTCACAAAATATTTGGATACAAGATGGCTGCTGTCGTGAGCTGTCACTCACTTTAGGATAAAACTGGAATCTGTATCAAAGTTAATCCTACATTAAATGTTCTCATTGCTCTGTAGCTGCCATCAATGGTACCTATACCTTGTAGCGGTATGGCAGCTTGCGTACCCTGACAATCCCCAGAGCTATGCCAGTGGGAGTTTTACTCCTGGTAGGTTCAACCAAGCTGGACTGGTCTGTGTGGGTAGGGGTCAGACAAAAGCTGGTACCCTAGTCCTCCAGGTTGGGGGTTTTAGCATAGGGCTGACACCCCTGTCTATGTAAAAAAAAAATAATGAAGTTACGGAAACAACATCAAATGAACAAACTTTGCTGCGGGATGGACATTCGGAGTCTGTGGCTCGTATGACTGTCAGTGGTGAAAGCCGAAAGGAAGCCACTGACATGAAAACGGATGTCCTGACCGCAAAACAGGATACAAGAATAGGATTTTGGAATGTCAGGACAATGTACGAGACAGGTAAACTAAGACAGGTCACGGCAGAAATGAGAAACTATAGGTTACACATCCTGGGGATAAGCGAGAGCAGATGGACAGGGGCAGGAAAAGTTAAAACAGCAACAGGAGAAACAGTACTTTACTCTGGAAGAGAGGATGGACAGCACAGTGAAGGCGTAGCCATTATTCTACAGAAAGGGATAGAAAGGACATTACTGGAATGGAAACCCATCAACAACAGACTGATACGATTGAGATTGAGAGGGAGATTCACCAACACTACAATAATACAATGCTACGCACCAACGAATGATAGCGATGAGGAGGTCAAGGATGAATTCTATCAACAACTGCAGAAAGAAATGGAGGACACACCTAGATATGATCTTGTTATAGCAATGGGAGACCTCAATGCGAAAGTTGTTACACACAATACATATAATGAAAGAACAATGGGGAAATGCGGCAGCGGAATAGCAAACGAAAATGGGGATAAGCTAATAAGTTTCTGTAGCATTAACAACCTGGTCATTGGAGGAACACTTTTCCCACATAAGGAAATTCACAAGTTAACATGGGAATCACCAAATGGTCGGGACAGAAACCAGATAGACCACATCATGGTTAACGGTAGATGGAGACATGCATTACAAGATGTGAAGGTAAGAAGAGGTGCAGATGTGGGAAGCGATCACCATTTAGTAGTAGCAAAACTGAAAGTGAAACTAAGAAGGGCTGGACCAACTGTAACTACACAGAAAAGGTTTGACATCAGCAAATTGAAGGACCCCCTTACCAGAAAAGCGTTTGCGGCCGACATTAAGAAACGATATCAATTTGCCAAAAGCCAGGAAAAGACATTGGCTGATGATATAGACCAGAATTTTAACACCATTTCAACAATATATAAGGAAAGTAGCAAATCATGCTTAGGATTCCAGGAAAGGAAGAAGCAAGACTGGATAACACCAGAAACACTAAACACCATAAAGATGAGAAAGGAAATGAAAAGAAAGAAAACAGAAGCGAAGTCCCCCAGGTTAAAGCAACTATATAGCGAACAGTACAGTCAACTGGACAGGGAAGTTAAACGCCAAACCCGAGCCAACAAAAGGAATTTCCTAGACGATCTTGCAAAACAGGCAGAAGAGGCAGCACTGAGAAATGAACAAAGCACAGTATACAAAATAACTAAATTCATCAGCGGAAAACAAGGTGCAAACAATATTACATTAGTAAGAGATAAGCAAGGAAATCTCATCAAGACAGCAGAGGGACAGGAAACAAGATGGGCAGAGCACTTCAGAGAAACTCTGAACAAGGAAATACCAGAGACACAATTGAATGTTCCTGAGGCTGAAAACGATCTAGATGTAAATACAGACATTCCACGAAAAGAAGAAATCATCACAGCAATCAAAGGGTTAAAGAACGGTAAAGCTCCGGGCCATGATAACTTAAATGCAGAGCTATTTAAGACAGACCCTGAGCTAGCAGCAGAACTATTAGAACCACTATTTGCACAAGTGTGGAAAACGGGGACAACACCATCAGAGTGGAACAAAGGAATAATTGTCAAATTGCCCAAGAAGGGAGATCTTTCAGACTGCAATAATTGGAGAGGAATCACTCTTCTCTCAGTTCCCAGCAAAATACTAGGCAGGATAATTATACAGAGAATTTCAAAGGCAGTAGACTACAAACTGAGGAAAGAACAAGCAGGATTTAGAAAGAACAGAAGATGTGTAGACCATATATTCACTCTCAGGAACATTATAGAGCAGTGCTCAGAATGGCAAAGACAGCTTTACATAAATTTTGTTGATTTTGAAAAGGCTTTTGACAGCATACATAGGGACAGTTTATGGAAAATACTGAGGGCTTATGGAATTCCAAGCTGCATAGTGTCAATCATAAAAAGCCTCTATGCCAACTTTACGTGTAGCGTTGGGCAGAGCAACCTAACCTTCGAGGTGAAGACAGGAGTACGACAGGGATGCCCCTTATCAACCACTCTATTTTTAACAGTCATAGACTGGGTGATGCGCCAGACAACAGAGGGCAGTCCAAGAGGAATAAGATGGACTACATTTTCAACATTGGAAGATCTGGAATATGCAGATGACATTGCACTGCTGGCACATTCACATCAACACATCCAGGAAAAAACGGATAGACTTAATAAATTTAGCCAGCAGGTGGGCTTGAACATCAATTTAAAGAAGTCTGAGGTCATGACGCTCAATGTGAGCAACCCTGAGCCCATATCAGTAAGGAATCAGCAACTGGTACAGACAGATACCTTCACATACCTAGGAAGCATAGTAACACCAGACGGTGGGGCAGGCAAAGACATCAACATCAGAATGAATAAGGCAAGAACAGCCTTCTTTAGCCTAAATAACATCTGGAAGTCCTCCCAATACAGCACAAGCACAAAATTAAGATTATACCAGAGTTGCATGCTTTCTGTGCTTCTCTATGGTGCGGAATGCTGGAGAGTCACAGAGAAGGAAATGTCGAAATTGTCCTCTTTTCACACAACATGCCTAAGAAAAATTCACCGAATCTTTTGGCCGAATACCATCACCAACCAAGATCTGCTTACTCGTAGCAAGCAAGAGGACATGCATACCATCATAGCTGGCAGACGCTGGAGCTGGGTTGGTATGTCCTCAGAAGAGACCCCGATGCCATCACAAGAACAGCTATGCTTTGGACCCCTGAAGGAAAGCGAAAGAGAGGCCGACCAAAAACAACTTGGCGGAGGACTGTGGAGGCTGAGATGCAAAGAATGAACCAGAGTTGGGGCACTGTACGAAGGATGGCCACCGACCGTGCAAAGTGGAATCAATTTGTTGTTGCCCTACAAGACGCCACTAGGCGTGATGGCCACTGACTGCTTTGACGGTCGGTGGTTAAGGATCGAAGAAGAAGATTGCTCTGTAGATTCTATCATGATGCAATTGACTTCATCATACAAGATATAGTGCTGCTAGAAATGAATGTCTTCTTCATCAAGTTAAATATTCTCTCAGACGTACAAATCGTGCGTCTGCTTATCGAAAACGATGGCTTCGTAAGAGAGTTCATAAGAAGTGCTTTTGTTACCTTGGTATCAGAAATATGATTCTGCCATTCCTTTGCAATAAGAATAAACACTGGGGTAAAGCATACACGATAGGTCTAAACGACTATCACTTTCCCCATCAATCTTGAGATCACTTTTCCCGGCGACAAGCCGATACAGAAAAACACGACAGCCCCCCATCATCAGGGCGAAGCCAAATCACCACTCTCTAGCCACACATCCGCTGAACAGCCTTTGACCTTTCTAGCGACAAAGAACATATAGTTCGACTTAGATATGAAAAGATATACAGATATAAGACAGACTCGTCCTACCTAGACAAACACTACACATAAATTCAGGCCATAGATATACTGAAGCAAGAACAATCTATTTTTACCCAAACAAAGAATAAATCGCAGTAAAACTGGATTCATCCGCGGAGTTCAATCCGAAACTCCTTTCAAGGGAAGTAACTCAATATTGACTTTTCCTTAAGCAAAAGAGTTTCTATTTTGTTTACAAAATATTTGCGAACATAACAAGCATACAAATGTATTATATTGCAAGATATCAAAGACTGCACTTAACAGTCTTACCACACCTCCCAGGAATAAAAAATGAAACATTTTTTTTTTTTGAAATACATCTAGGAGCAACGTACAATAGGCTCACAACGCATGAATACTGCGCAGATGCAAATATCAGGAATAAATATAACGCCTAATATGAGGCTAAGTCGACTTATGAAGCGACTGGTGAGAATGTATCTCATAATCTGAGAGAAATTATTTCTCCGCGAATAAATTTTTCCAGGAAGGTATCATCAAAGTAAAATACAATTCTGGCAATTACACAATGCATACAAAAATTCATACCATAATTTCGTATTAGATATCTTAAATTTATGATTTATAAAGAAAAATCATTAAAGCACAGCAGTGAATAAACATCAATGAACCGCTAAGTAGTGATACAATCATTATATTATTAAATTACAAATGTGTATCTATCTTGATATAGAAAGGAACTACTATAGACCTAGACATATTAAGACGTCTAAGACCTAATAGTTATGTGGAATCATGTGGGCATCTTGACAGAATGTCTGCCATCACATTATCTGATCCACGAATAGCTCGCACAGAGAAATGAAAAGGTTGAAGAGCAATTTCATATCGAGTAGACCTCGAGCTCTTCAAATTCTTACTCTGTATAGCAGTAAGAGCTTTTTGGTCGGTTTCTACTATGAAATGTGTGCCTAGAAGGAATCTTTGTAGTTTGAGAATTGACCAAACCATAGCTAATAGCTCACGGTCTAAAACCGAATAATTCCTTTCTGCCGCATTAAGTTTTCTGGAAATATACATTACAGGATGCAGAGTTCCAGAGTACTCTTGCATTAGTGCCGCTCCAATCCCAGTGGATGAAGCATCACTACGAAGAACAAATGTCTTATCTTTAGTAGGTAACACTAAAATAGGTGGTGTTGAAAACAATGTTTTAATCTTATCCAAAGAGCATTGGCATTCCTGAGACCAGTGGACCATATTAGGCGAACCTTTCTTTAAAAGTGTAGAAAGAGGTGCCATGATAGAGGATAGATTCTGAATGAATCTGCCATAAAATTGAATAAGACCTAACAGACTTCTCACCTGTTTTTTAGTCTTAGCGATAGAGATGTTAAGTATCTTACTAGTATTATGGTCCTCTGTCTTTAGGAAACCATGACCAACTCGGTGGCCTAGGAAAGAAATTTCGCTAAAACCAATATAGGCTTTAGAGGGTTTCGCTGTCAGGTTGTGCTCGCGCAAAGTAGACAGCAATTCATCTAACCCTGAATAGTGATCTTCCCAAGTATCGCTGAAAAGACAGATGTCGTCTAGATATGCAATGACATCTGACCGATAAGATAGGATTCGGCGCATCATGCGTACAAATGTAGCTGGTGCGTTCATAAGACCGAAAGGCATAAAATTCCATTGGAACAAACCTCTAGGTGTTGAAAAAGCCGTGAGAGGTTTGGCGCGTTCAGATAAAGATACTTGCCAATATCCTTTAGACAAGTCAAGTTTAGTGAAAAAATGAGATTTGGAAAGTTGAGTAAGTAGCTCTTCCAGTAAAGGCATAGGTTCGGCATCGAACTTCGTTACTTGATTCAATTTGCGATAGTCAACGCAAAGACGTATGTTATTGTCTTTTTTCCGAACAATAACCATCGGCGAAGAATATGCAGAGGTGGATGGTTCGATTATTTTCAAATCTATCATCTCATATAACTCTTTCTCGACCTGTACTTGAAAATGTATATGGATAGGATAAGGTCTAACCCTAATAGGAGTATGGTCAGTTAGAACAATGTCATGTTCAATGACATGAGTTTGTCCAGGGATGTCAGTGAGTACATCCTGAAATGTTTGCAACATAGTTGAAACTTGTCGCTGTTCTCCTAGAGACAAATCAGGAGAGACAGTAACGTTCTTCCATGATTCACTAGAATGAAGTGGGATCATTGGAAGAGGAAGATTTACATCTGAAAAACTCGTTTCCTCATCCTGTATCACGGACAGTGATGAGTAATGACCATGTTGTATTGGAGAATCGTCCGTTGCTTGGAAAATGGGTTGTAAATAATCCGGACGTTCATGGAATTCAGTAAGCATATTGATGTGGAAGGTTTTATGCTTCCCATCAATATCGACAATATAGTCGACATCGGAAATTTTCGATATTATATCGTACGGACCTTTCCAAGAAATAAGTAGTCTGTTTTCCCTACAAGGTAGTAATACAAATGCTTTGTCACCAGGACAAAGTTGTCGTAAGCATCTCTTCTTATTGGCAAATTGCCTTGCCTTCTGTTTCGCAAATTCAGAAGAAGAAGTTGCTAATTTGCATGCTTCGATAATCTTTTGTCTCAACGCGATGACATATTCGTAGGATGACTTTGTGTCATCGTCAATATTGTCAGCTGTTATGAGATCATGAAGCAACGACATAGGGCCTCGCGGACGCGCGCCAAAGACAAGTTCAAAGGGAGAAAATCCTGTATGTTCATTGGGGACCTCTCTGTAAGCGAAGAGGGCCGCAGGTAAAACTCTGTCCCAGTCTTGAGGATGATCCTCAGTTATCTTCCCTAGTAAGTTTTTAAGTGTTCTATTAAGGCGTTCGACCATCCCATTAGACATTGGATGGTAGATACTACTTAAAGATCTATCTATCTGCAGAGTAGACATTACTTGAGACATGGTATCTGATATTAGTTGGGTGCCATGGTCTGATAATATCTCTCCGGGGAAACCCAGACGAGAGAATATAAGCCAAAGAGCATCTGCAATATCAGCAGTAGTAATGCTCTTCAGAGGAATAGCCTCTGGCCAACGTGTGCACATATCAACACACGTCAAGATAAACTGATGTCCTCTGGCAGACTTGATCTTAAATGGACCAATAATGTCTATGGCCATTTTTTGAAACGGCCGAATAGGAATGTCTGCCGCCTGAATGGGTGCAGCATGGCGTGGACCTTTGGATTTAACTTCCTGACATACTTTACAAGATCGACAATAAATCCGTATGTCCTTGTTTACCAATGGCCAAAAGAAAGCCGCAAGAATTCTTGACTTAGTACGGGAAAAACCCATGTGTCCAGTACACTGAGAGTCGTGAGCGTGCTGCAAAATTTTAACTCTCAAATTCTTGGGAACCAGGATTTGAGAATGACTTGACGTAATGGAGTCTTGAACCATACGTACAAGTACGCCATTCTTCTTTGTAATCCAAGATTTACGACTTGTGTCTTTATTCGTCAAGGCCTAAAATCCCACCCGCTGCAGACCCAAATAGAACAGTCCCAACTAAGATGGTTTGGCCATGTCTGCAGAATGGGAGAAGATCGGCTACCACGACAAGCATGGGAAACAAAGAGCCAGGGATCCAGACCTCCAGGACGACCCAGAGTCCGCTGGGAGGACAATATTAGACAATCTTTGAAGGACCGAGGACTAGAATGGAACCAGGCCAGGAAAAAGACAGCCGATAGGATAGTCTGGCGCTCTCTCTTCCAAACCTCTACACCTCACGGTAGAAGAGGAACGACTAAGTAAGTAAGTAAGTCTTTATTCGGATCACCTTTAGTTGCAAGAATGAAGAATTTCTTCAGAGTGGGATCATCTTCTTGCTGTTTTATAAACGAGTCACGAGAAATTACCAAGGGATCATCTTGGTTATGCACTTCATTATCTTCAGTAGATGAAGTTTGAGGCATATTAAGAGCTTGAGCTCTAGTGACTACAGCGTTAGCAATCTGCATGTTTTGCTTTTCCCACGCAGAAATTTGTTGCGGAGTGCATTCTTTGACTCCATGAATGCGACCGATGATAAGGTCAGCGATCGGATTTGGAAGAAGACATGCGTGTACATCTCCTGTAAAGAAAGGAGTAGCAATCCTAATGATAGCAGTAGAGTATTTCTCTAATGTGCCGCCAAATGTTACACATTTGACTACTTGCCCAGTGGCACGGGAAGGATCTACGAGTGACTGCCTAACACCAATTGTGGTGCATCCAGAATCAAATAGAACGGAGACTGGATTGTTATTTACTAAACACTTATGTAGGACAAGAGAACCTCTTCCATCATGCGCGACTGATGCAGGAAGAGCAGGAAGAGGATGGCCACAGCTTAAAGTAGACACTGTGGTTGGCTCAAATAATGTTTTGCATTGGGGGCACTGAGATGCTCTCCCAAAATCAAAAGCGGAACATGCCATATTACTAGCGTCATTATTATCTTTACTCTGTTTATAGGCTTCATGAGACTCTTGCTGTGCAGAGTTTGCCTGAAAATGTGGTTTATGTCTTCTGTTTTGAGATCTACCTCGGTTATTATTACCTCTGTAGTTATTGTTACCTCTATTGTAACCCCTATTTGGGTTTGAGTCATAGTTCTCTTGGTTACCATTATCATATTCATTATAATGAGTATCTCTGTAATTATGATCTTGTTGACTCCAAGACGGATAACTCGTATAGTTTCTATAATTACTTCCTCTACGGAAATTCCTATAATTATGACCACCCCTATGTCGAGAGCTATCAGCTCGTCTCCAGTTCTTCGACGAAGAACCCTGAAATGATTGGTTACCTTGGTTTTGATAACTATTATGGTTACCTTTTTTTTCAAATCTGTTTTGGGGTCCCTGAAATCTGTGTGAATAATTGGGATTGTATGGTGTTGCTGAAGCAACTGGCATACTCTCCTTAATCTTAGCGTTGCCAAAAGTCACGTCGGGGTGTGCAGTGACATATTGGGAACAATATTCTTCCATTTCCTTTAGTGATTTGGGTTTACGCTCATGTATAAATTCAAGGAATGGTTTGTTAACACATGACATAATCTTATCTCTGAGCAACAAATCCATAAGTCCTTCATACGTTTTTTCTGTTTTGGAAAGCTCAATCCAACGATCAACTGTGAGACGTGCTTTTGCAATGAATTCTGAGAATTCTACACCTGTCTCAGGCACCATCGTCTTAAACAAAAGGCGATAGCCTTCCTCACTTAGCTGGTATTTTTTTTATCAAAGCCGCCCTAATGACATCATAATTATCCTTATCTGTTTCTCCTACAAGGCATAACCTAGTCAGAGATTCACCTTTCAAGTTTTCTGCTAATTGGTTAGCATATTGTGATTTATCCACATTATGAGTACGACAAGAACGTTCAAATCTATCCAGCCAGAATGTAATATCGTCACTGGACTGATTGAACGGTGGAACCTTAACCTTGTAAGTAGAAGGTTTACCATTACCACTAGATGCCTGATTAACATTACTCATACTTGTCAATCTTAATTTCTCTAACTCAAATTCATGTTCTCTTATTGCTTTTTTTTCTTCAGCTTCTCTGTCTAATCTTTTCTGTTCAGCAGCAGCTTCTCTGTCTAATTTTTTTTGTTCAGCTTCACTGTCTAATCTTTTTTGTTCAGCAGCAGCTTCTCTGTCTAATTTTTTTGTTCAGCTTCAAATCTCCATTCCTCCACCTGCATCTGCAATTTCTTTTGTTCAGCAGCAGCAGTAGCTTCTCTGTCTAGTCTTTTCTCTTCAGCTGCTAATCTTCTCTCTTCAGCTGCTAGAGCTTTTCTTTCCTCTGCAGCAGCAGCTAATGTCTTGTCATATTGAGCAACTTCCCATTCTTCTAATTGTTGACCAGTCTTATCAAGGGATTTCCCTTGTGCAATGAAGTATTCTAATGTAGACATGATGTCTAACAATAATACTAATTACTTGAAACAATAATAATACTATATATATTTCAAAGTAATATAACTTGATTAACCAGCACACTATTTCAATGTCAGTGGGTCACAAGCCTTAATAAGGTCTTGTATAATTTCTTGTATACCAGTAATAATAATAAAGTACTGGTTTATACCATAATCCAAGTGCAGTGCACAAGCAATAGTGTCTTATGAAATATACCTATATAAAACATATGTCAACCAACAGCATACATAAAGTACAAAAAAGACTGACAATACGAAAACGTTTGCAGAAATCAAATAAATCAAATAGGGAAATCAATGAAAATAATCACTGAGTCTGCAAGGAATAACAACACAAATGACGTCACAGTATATGAATATAAATTGTGAATAGAACTGAAAGATAGAAAAGGGTAGACCAACAAATTACAAACAAATCAAAACAAAACTAAAGAACAAAGAAATATTACAAAAATAACAATAATTACAGTCTTCACGGCTAACACAAATAGCAACTAGTTGTTGCAAGCAAATTTCCAATTAAGGAAATTGCACCTAAAGAAAACGCCCACAACGGACCCTCTATCACGTGGGATATTCTGTTGTGAGGACACCGCCCAACCTAAACACAACCCGCTGACATATAAACTAATATACTATACAAACAAATAACATATAACATATAATCATAAATGCATATATCATGTGTGTAATATATAAAGCACTGTGTTGCAGATAGGATGCTCAGTTATACATTAAATAATGAAATGTGTTGGAAAGAGTTTCAGTTCATAAATATAATGGCACAGTTTCTGAATAAACAAAGTAAACTGCCACTTTAATCAATACTAGATTTTTGATTTAATCTATTACAATGTTCAACAATATGAGTATCAGAAGGTCCAACGATGAAATTTACGCACTTATGTTCAACAATACTGCAACAATAGAACAGTTTATGGCCTTCAAAGTATCATCTCTGTACTGTGAAACTCTGTAATGTCTAAGCGTAAAAATGTCAACAACGCTGACCTAGATACTGCATTCACTTGATAGGTCACGTGACAAAGTGTTGACAAAGAGCAAACTAATACTGCAAGTGTGTCGTATCAGCCACAGGAAACGGTCTGGTATCGGTAGTCTGTTGACTTCTCATCTTCTGCGAGGTCAAACCCAGAAAGCTGGCTCACCAGTGTTAAATAATAGCATACCAGTGTTAAATATATACTTTCTCTTTTATATTGAATTCCACCAGAGTTAAATGCTGTTTCTATATATACTGTTGAATGGTGTATAGATATGAAGTTGTATTGTTCCTTGTTCACACTGACATCAACTATTTACAGGACCACAGTGTTAAGAGGTATGGTGGTCTGTGGAAGCTCCAATGTTAAAGACTTGTTGTTGGCCCCAGCGTTGCTCGTCAGAGTGGTTGTTAGGAATAGGAATATCAACTCGACCTACGCAGTGGTGTGTAGACATAGAGTGAGAGTATAATACGCGAATGATGAAAGAGTTCGAAGAGTTGATAACTGTTCTTTTACTCACTCATGTATGGCTGGAAGTCATCGACGCCAACTGCTGTGTACTTTTTGTTACAGTTTAATTGGACGTACACATTCGACAGCACGGATACAGTGACAAATCACAGGTTGGCATAATACATCATGGTACAATTGATAAAGGGTCTTGCAATGATACATGGGCACTCGTTGCATAATAGCACAATGGAATATCAGTAGACAAGCACTCAGTATTGCCCATATATATATATATATCATCTGAGTTTACTGACAAAGCACGTCAGTTTATAAACAATATTCAAGATGGCTTCTAGACCTAACCTCGTCTAGCGAAGATTCCTTTAAATAATGTTCAGCACATATTTTTTCATATAATCATATTGAACCGCTAGTAATGGGTTCTCATCTGTAGCAGTGATCTCTGGACTCATCAAGCGATAATACGGGGCATCCATTTTCTCTTCTTGAAAGTCACAAAATATTTGGATATAAGATGGCTGCTGTCGTGAGCTGTCACTCACTTTAGGATAAAACTGGAATCTGTATCAAAGTTAATCCTACATTAAATGTTCTCATTGCTCTGTAGATTCTATCATGATGCAATTGACTTCATCATACAAGATATAGTGCTGCTAGAAATGAATGTCTTCTTCATCTAGTTAAATATTCTCTCAGACGTACAAATCGTGCGTCTGCTTATCGAAAACGATGGCTTCGTAAGAGAGTTCATAAGAAGTGCTTTTGTTACCTTGGTATCAGAAATATGATTCTGCCATTCCTTGGCAATAAGAATAAACACTGGGGTAAAGCATACACGATAGGTCTAAACGACTATCACTTTCCCCATCAATCTTGAGATCACTTTTCCCGGTGACAAGCCGATACAGAAAAACACGACAGCCCCCCGCCTCCCCCCCCCCCCCCCCCATCATCATCAGGGCGAAGCCAAATCACCACTCTCTAGCCACACATCCGCTGAACAGCCTTTGACCTTTCTAGCGACAAAGAACATATAGTTCGACTTAGATATGAAAAGATATACAGATATAAGACAGACTCGTCCTACCTAGACAAACATTACACATAAATTCAGGCCATAGATATACTGAAGCAAGAACAATCTATTTTTACCCAAACAAAGAATAAATCGCAGTAAAACTGGATTCATCCGCGGAGTTCAATCCGAAACTCCTTTCAAGGGAAGTAACTCAATATTGACTTTTCCTTAAGCAAAAGAGTTTCTATTTTGTTTACAAAATATTTGCGAACATAACAAGCTTACAAATGTATTATATTGCAAGATATCAAAGACTGCACGTAACATAGCGCTGTCTTCCCCTTGCACGTTTACCTTCATCTCTCCCCTCTGTTAGGGTCTTCTGTACGGTGTAATGTCTTTTTATGTGGCCAAAATATTTTAGCTGCCTAATTTTGATCTCCTTTATTAATTCTCTTTTCATACCTAGATTTTCTATGACGTCTTTGTTTGTTTTCTTCTCTTTCCATTAGATGCGTCCCATTCTTCTATATATCCACATCTCGAGAGTCTCAATTCGTTCTTCCAATCGCTTATTCGTTGTCTGTGTTTCTACACCGTACAGTAATGATGAATATATATAACATTTTATGATTCTCAATTTAATTTGTGAGTTAGTTGTTTAGATGTCAGTATCTGTTTCATGTTGTTGAATGTAGCTTTGGCCATTCCTATTCTCTTCTTGATTTCTGTTTCACATCTGCCATCTTCTGTTATTATATGACCAAGATATAAGAAGCTCTTGACTTGTTCCAGGATTTTCCCATTTAATGTTTATCTTTAATGTGGAATTATCGTCTGTTTGGCTGATTATCATAGTTTTTGCTTTCAAACAAGGAGTACGGTACCAAAACACTGAATTTTAAAACGTTGATCGTGCACCCCTTTCTTACAACAAAGATCTCAGATAACAAATGTATTACAAACAGATAATCGTTGTTTACCCTCCAACAATCTCATGAGAAAAGCTGAAGAAATACAATCAAGTTCTACAGCAAAGATCTTTATCTATTTGGCTTGTTTCTGTACTTGGATAAAACGCGTGTGACAAAATCTATAAATGGGGAATCGGCTGATTGTTTTGTCACGTGAGCATCTCTGGAGACTTGCTATGCAAGGGATATAACTTGAGAAAACAAACACATAGTAAAGTCTAAATGATCTCCCTGTTTAATTTCTATCTATCTATCTATCTATCTATCTATCTATCTATCTATCTATCTATCTATCTATCTATCTAACTATCTATCTATCTATCTATCTATCTATCTATCTATCTATCTATCTATCTATCTATCTATCTATATGTCTGTCTGTCTATCTATCTGCAAATCTGTATTCCTATCTGTAGGGCCGGATTATCCATTAGGCTAAGTAGGCTGAAGCTAAGGGGTCCAGAGCTCTTTGGGGGCCCGTGTATAAGTTTAAAAAAATTTAAAATACTTACTTACTTAGTCGTTCCCCTTCTACCGTGAGGTGTAGAGGTTTGGAAGAGAGAGCGCCAGACTATCCTATCGGCTGTCTTCCTCCTGGCCTGGTTCCATTCTAGTCCTCGGTCCTTCAAAGATTGTCTAATGTTGTCCTCCCAGCGGACTCTGGGTCGTCCTCGGGGTCTGGTTCCTTGGCTCTTTGTTTCCCATGCTTGTCGTGGTATCCGATCTTCTCCAATTCTGCAGACATGGCCAAACCATCTTAATTGGGACTGTTCTACTTGGGTCTGCAGGGGGTAGGATTTAAGGCCTTGACGTATCGTCTGGTTGCGTACCATGTCTCTTCTTGTTACTTCAACCACCTTCCTCAGATACCTCATTTCTGAGGTTTGGATCTGGCTTTTATGGGTGGTAGTCATTGCCCATGACTCGCATCCATATGTCAAGACTGGGACATAGGTGGAGCGGTATACAGCCATCTTCGTTTTCTTACCAACCTCTCTCTTGAGGAGGAATCCTCGATTTATGGCCTGAAAAAGTCTCCCAGCTGCTGCTTTTCGAGTGGCCAACTCTTCTTTGATGCCTCCCTTTCGGTCTATGATAGCTCCGAGGTATTTAAAGTGGTCGACCTGCTCCAGGACCTGTTCTCCCAGCTTAATCTGATGTCTTCTTTCTTCTCGTGATATCACCATGGATTTTGTTTTAGGGCTGCTTATGACCATCCCTCTCTTCTCCAGCTCTTCCTTCCAGACTTGCAGGTTGGATTGGAGATGTGCCTCTGATTTAGCAATCAGGGCAACATCATCAGCAAATGCCAGCTCCGAAATATAGACCTGTCTCATCTTCCAGTACCCCACTGAATACTTTCTTGTTCTCTCCTTACATGCCTTGATGACATCGTCCATAAGGAGTAAGAAGAGGTAAGGTGATAGGATATCACCTTGTCTTACACCAGTGGTGGTCCTGAACTCTTCTGACTTATGGTTTGCTGTCCTCACATAATTTCTGCAAGACTTGTAGAAGCTCTGTATAGCATGAATCAGAGGTGCTGGAATATTCTTCCTTGCCAAACAGTCCCAAAGTTTGCTCCAGGGGACCCTGTCAAACGCCTTTTCCAGATCTATGAAACAAAGATGCATCTCACTCTTATACACAAGGGCCTTTTCACTCAGCTGTCTGAGTGTGAAGATTAGGTCTTGAGTACTTCGGTTTGCTCGGAGTCCGCACTGGACCTCATCCAATTGTGGCTCAGCATGGCGTCGGAGTCTCTGCTCTAGGATTCAAGAGTACGGTAAATTTTACCAGGGACACTGAGAAGGGATATGCCTCTATGGTTTCCACACTGTCGATTGTCACCCTTTTTGAAAATTGGTGTTATGATGGCATTCTCCCAATCCTTTGGTATAGTCTGCCTGTAAAACGCTTAAGAGTAATAGGTCGCCTGAAGCTCCCATGAACTTAAATATTTCTGGTGTTATACCATCATGCCCTGCTGCTTTGCCCATCTTGATTTTCTCCAGTGCTGCCTTCAGTTCTTAAAATTTAAAATGCATAGATTTATGTATAAAAAGAACACGTTTGCACTTTGCAATCGCATTCATATCGTTCTAAAAATATAGTAATAATAAATATAGCTTAAAGAACATAATGCACCCCAGCAAAATCATAACGGCGCATGAACTATTTGCTATTCCATAACTTTATTTAACCTTTGCCGCAAGAGAGACCAGCGCTGTATCCAGTCTGTCAATCAGACGCTCGAAATATACCACATATTCAATACCATAATACCCGCCGTAAGTACGTCGGTCGGTCACATATAAGGGAAACAATACAATTATTGTCTAACTTTCAGCCACAGTTGCACCCCCTTAGCTGTGGTTGAAAGTTAATGTACTCTCTTGAAAATAGAAAAGTGCGCAAATGAAGGTGTGCATGAAAAAAGCCAACAACACGATTGATAAACAGTACATGAACTGAAAAATTCCAGTTTTATTCGGGAAACGGATTTAACTCATCATTTTCTTTAAAATAACCTTAAAATGTAAGTTTTTTTTATTGTTGTTCTGATACCTTAAACTACATTAAAGTGTATTTTTTCTAAGGCACCTATTTTGAGATTGCCTAATCCTCATTTTAGTCGACAACTTACACCTACGGAAACCAAGTATCCCATTCTTGAGAATGAATTGCTTGCAATCATCTGGAGCATAACCAAACTTCAACGATATTTAATAGGCGCCCATTTCACGATCGAGACTGATCAGCGGGCCTAGGCGTCGACTCTAAGAATAAAAGGAAGTTGAGGATTAGGCTACAAAATTAAGATTATATCAGAGCTGTGTGCTTTCTGTGCTTCTCTATGGTGCAGAATGCTGGAGAGTTACAGAGAAGAAAATGTCGAAATTGTCCTCTTTTCACACAACATGCCTGAGAAAAATTCACCGAATCTTTTGGCCGAATACCATCACCAACCAAGATCTGCTTGCTCGGAGCAAGCAAGAGGACATGCACACCATCATAGCTGGCAGACGCTGGAGCTGGGTTGGCCATGTCCTCAGAAGAGACCCCGATGCCATCACAAGAACAGCTATGCTTTGGACCCCTGAAGGAAAACGAAAGAGAGGCCGACCAAAAACAACCTGGCGGAGGACTGTGGAGGCTGAGATGCAAAGAATGAACCAGAGTTGGGGCACTGTACGAAGGATGGCCGCCGACCGAGCAAAGTGGAATCAATTTGTGGTTGCCCTTCAAGACGCCACTAGGCGTGATGGCCACTGACTGCTTTGACGGTCGGCGGCTAAGGATCAAAGAAGAAGAAGAGGATTAGGCAAAATTTTAATTTAAAGTATTGCAGACTTATTATTATAGGTCAAAATGAAAAGATGGCTGCAATTAAAAACATGTCAATTTTGACGTGTAATTGCTATAGGGAGAACCAAAATTGCATGGGAGCAAACATAAGAAGATTTTGAACTGATGGCTCAAGACAATATAAAGTATTTGAAAGCATATGCTCCATAGGGAGTTAAGAGGCATAGGAGAAGAAGACTATATTCACAAGAAATAAGGAACATAACAAAAACAATTCACAAAAGTTTCAAACGATTATACATTTTGTATGTCACAAAAGGATCCTCAGCAATAAATCGAATGTGTCATGAACCATTTATAGAATGAATGTCAGTACTCATGCTCCGGCTAGAGGTATTTACGTAAGTTGTGAGTTGAAGTGAGTGAATGTTAAGTTTGACTGTGGGCATGAATGCATTAATAGCAATAAGCATTAATGTTGAGTTCACGGGCATGACTGAGTTGTTGTGAACGAAGTGGTGGTGAAGACTGGTCAGGTGTGAAAAGGGCCATGTCTGGGAAGGAATTCGAAAGAGAGATTGGAGCGAGGAGAGATTACGTGGAGAGTGAAGGCGAGTTGAATGAAGGAAAGTAGACAGTAGAAAATATATTGAGTGATAGTGAAATTCGTTCCATTGGATGATGTTCCAATTATGCCCCTTATACATTGTGCATTTCTTATGATTCTTGGCCAAAGCGGCAGTATATATATATATATATATATATATATATATATATATATATATATATATATATATATATATATATATATATATATATATATATATATATATATATATATATATATATATATATATATATATATATATATATATATATATATATATATATATATATATATATATATATATATATATTTGTCAATGTGCACTCACAGCTAAGCACTTGACAATTTTATATATATTAATTGAAGAATACAGTGTTAAGGACAGCACACGATATCCCTTTCGCGGTTCACACGGGTATTGCGAGAACTCGCTGTAGAGTGTTGTCCCAGTTTTACTGGCGGGGATACAATAGGGATGTGAAGGTTTACTGTCGGTCGTGTAAAGTGTGTCAGAAGACAAGCCAGAAAGGAAGGACTCCAAAGGCATCATTAGTAGCCATGGATTTGGCAGTTCGCCCTTTTCAGAAGGTTGCTATAAACGTTATTGGGCCCCTTCCCGTTATGTCTGATCGGGGGTATAGATTTTTTCTAGCATTCGTTGATCTATGCACGAGGTGGCCTGAAGCAGTGCCAATGAAATCCATCACATCAACGGATATAGCAGAGGCTGTAATGAGTTAATTTAGCAGATTAGGATTTCCTAAAAAGATATTGTCTGACAGGGGAAAGCAATTCATTTCAGAAGAGATGAAACACATATCTAAACTGCTAGACATAGCCCAAGTGTTCACCACCCCTTATCATCCTCAGAGCAACGGGGTCTGCGAGCGGTTCAACGGAACACTGAAAAGAATGCCAGGTAAGGTTACAGGAGATTTTCCGCAGTTGTGGGATAGATACCTACCGGCGGTTTTGTTTGCATACAGGGAGATGCCACAGGAGAGCACATGGTTCTCACCCTTTGAGCTAGTATTTGGTGCAAATCCTCGGGATCCCATGAAGATTTTGAGAGACTTACTGACCGGGAATTACGCTGATGATAGCGTCAGGTCAAGTTATGAGTATGTCATTGACTTGCGAGAGCGCATAATTACATCCTGTTCGATAGCGCGTGAGGCATTACAGATATCGGGTGCAAGGTATAGAGCGTATGCCAATAGGAATAGCAAACTTGTATCCCTCAGTCCTGGCAGCGAGGTATGGTTGTTGTTACCTACCAAAGAAAATCACCTGCTAGTGAGCTGGCAGGGCCCATTTCAAGTAAAGAAGCATATTACCGATGTGGATTATTTGTTATTAGTCCGAGGGAAGGAGAAGATTTTCCATGTTAATATACTAAAATCATTTGTAGTACGTCCAACTGAACTGGAGCCAGTTGTGAACGCTGTTCTTGATAGTACAATTACCGTAGCTCGTGCAGCGGTCATTGAGGAAGATGGAGAGAAAGGTAAGGAGGTCAACCTCCACCTCCCACTATTGCCATTGGTTGCTTCGGAGTCATGGAGAGATGTAGAGATCTCTGCATCTCTCTCACAGCATCAGAGGCAACAAGTGCAGTCATTGCTCTGCGAATTTCAAAATATGCTCATGGATATTCCTGGAAGAACTAATTTAGTTAAGCATGATATCAAACTGACCTGTGGAGAGCCCATCCGGGTGAGACCATATCCTATTCCACTACATTATACTTCTGCGGTTGAGAAAGAAGTGAATGATATATTACGCTTATGTGTTATCTCCCCATCTGAATCATCATACTCATTCCCCATGGTCATCGTGCGGAAGAAGGATAAATCCCTACGGATATGTGTAGACTTCCGCTGTTTGAATAGGGTCACATTGATAGATGCTGAACCTATGCCCAACTAAGAGGTCTTCCTATCCCAAATAGCGGGGGCAAAATATTTTACAAAACTAGACTTGTCGAGGGGGTATTGGCAAATTCCCTTAACAGAAGGCGCTAGGCCACTTACGGCATTTTGTACCCCTCAGGGTCTTTTCCAGTTTAATTATGTGTGCTTTGGATTGGTGAATGCCGTTGCAACTTTTGTGCGAATGATGAGAATGCTTTTGAGTGGACAGAAGAATGTTATTACATATATTGATGACATCTGTCTGTTTCATGACACTTGGGATGAACATGTAGAGGGTTTGAAGTCACTGTTATCATGCCTTCTGGTGCATCACCTTACAGCAAGACCCAGTAAGATTAAGGTGGGTTTCATGAGTTAACGTTTCTGGGGTATGTAGTGAGACAGGATGTTTTAAAACCAGTTGATCAGACAGTTGGAAGAATTTTGAATTTGCAACCTCCAAAAACAAAGAAACACGTACGTAGTTTACTCGGTCTGATAAATTTTTATCATATATTTATCCCCAGGTTCTCCTCGTTGTCGGCAGCTCGGACATGGTGCTTGTCTTATGCAGGAACACGATGGGTTTCTACATCCTGTCATGTATGTCAGCAGAAAGTTGCTTCCTGCTGAAACGCGATATGCCACTATAGAGAGAGAGACAGTGTTTAGCTATTATTTGGGTATTTCCAAACTCTCTAGGTATTTGTTAGGATCTCATTTTGTGCTTGAAACGGACCATTGTCCATTGACTTTTCTTAAGTCATCTAGCTCACCAAATTCGCGTTTGACAAGGTGGTCGTTGTTGTTACAACAGTACAACTTCACTGTTTTTCCATTCAGGGGAAATTAAATTTGTAGATTATGAAAATGGGTGTCTTTTTGTTTTTGTAGTACACTGATGCAATAGATTTTTCCCACGCATGTAATCATAGGTTTTGGACGGTTGGGTTCCTGATATCTACCACCCATCCAGTGAAAAACTATGTTTTTCACTTGTAGAGGGAGGGGTGGATGTCATGAACTATTTATAGAGTGGATGTTAGTACTCATGCTCCGGCGGGAGCTAGAGGTATTTATGTAAGTTGTGAGTTGTGAGTTGAAGTAAATGAATGTTACGTTTGACTGTGGGCAAGAATGCGTTAGTAGCAATAAGCACTAATGTTGAGTTCACAGGCATGACTGAGTTGTTGGGAACGAAGTGATAGTGAAGACTGGTCAGGTGTGAAAAGGGCCATGTCTGGGAAGGGTTTCGAGAGAGAGATTGGAGCGAGGAGAGATTACGTGGAGAGTGAAGGCGAGTTGAATGAAGGAAAGTAGACAGTAGAAAATATATTGAGTGATAGTGAAATTCGTTCCATTGGATGATGTTCCAATTATGCACCTCATACATTGTACATTTCTTATGATTCTTGGCCAAAGCGGCAGTCTGCCTGTGTCATTGTGTTTATGATAAAGTTTTGACATAAAGTCGTCGGATATCGTGCCTATGTGTTGGAGTTCAGTGAGTTAACATTAGCTGTGAATAACGAACAATGTTTGTCGCTCCATGTATTATATATATATATATACTGTTCAAAAAAAGAAGCGCATAGCTATCCGAGGGCGCGTTTTTATGAGTTTGTAAGTAAAATTTGGTGCTAGGGTATATAAAAACCAGCCTTAAATGTTCTTTACAGTGTCAAATGCACGTGTTGACCTGAATTTCGTTCGTTTTTGTAATCGTTACAACGCAGTGGTCAATAGTGTTTATGACGCAATTTTTGACCACAGCTCATGTTTCGCGCACGTGAAAGCAACACAATTTGGGGCGAACACTATTCACTGACTACGCAACTGAAACCCTATAAAAGGATAACGCTATATAAAAAAAAATTCAGTTCATTTTCAAGCAGACATTTATGGCGTCTCTATCGATAAATTTAAGGAACATTGCTATTGGCCGACTGCATGCAGGAGAAAGTCAAAGTCAGGTTGCCAGGCATCTAAACGTGCATCAGAGTACCATCAGTCAACTTTGGCACCGGTTCCAAGCCACTGGCTCAGTTGAAGACCGGCATCGCAGTGGACGACCCAGAGTGACAACAGCAGCGGAGGATCGCTTTATTCGGCTTCGTCACCTCAGAGACAGGTTTACAACAGCTTCCTCAACTGCCCAGTCATTGCCTGCAGGACGTCATGTGTCTGATCAAACTGTCCGGAATAGACTGCATGACGCTGGACTTTGGGCACAACGATCTCACCGAGGACCTGTCCTTACGCGCCGCCATCGCAGTGGACGACCCAGAGTGACAACAGCAGCGGAGTTTCGCTTTATTCGGCTTCGTCACCTCAGAGACAGGTTTACAATCGACTTCTTTGGGCCAACCAGCATCGTCGCTGGGCAGCTGACAATCAATGGAGACGTGTCTGGTTTAGTGACGAATCTTTCTTTTTGATGCAGCGTCATGATAGACGGCGTAGGGTCTACCGTAGGCGAAATGAACGTTTTGCCCAAAATTGCGTTGATGAAGCTCCGCCGCACGGTGGTGGATGTGAAATGGTGTGGGGAATGATCAGTTACAACGGAAGGAGTCAATTGGTGCACATTGAAGGAGGCTTGAATGCGCAACGATACGTCAATGAAATTCTTCGACCCCATGTCCTTCCACTTTTGGCTGCCCAAAGGTCTGTGTTTAAACAGGACAACGCCAGACCCCATTGTGCACAGTTGACCACGCTCCATTCCCAAAGAGGCCTACCTGAAAGTCTTCCAAGCATAGCGGGACCGCTGGGAGAAGTGTGTGCAGTCCCAAGGAGAGTACTTTGAAGGGGATTAGGGTTTCAGACTTCCAGGTGAGTGATTGTATTTTTTCTGGCCAAAGGTCGGATACTTTTTGACCAGACCTCGTATATATATATATATATATATATATATATATATATATATATATATATATATATATATATATATATATATATATATATATATATATATATATATATATATATATATATATATGTCAATGTGCACTCACAACTAATCACTTGACAGTATGACACATTGAGAAATGAAGACATCTAAAAATATTTTTTTTAATGTAAAAAAAAAAAAAACACACAGCAAAAGCCTACACAGTGACAAAGAAAATAGGCGACCATTTGTCACATAATGGAAAAATAATTCGGAGTTATGAGATGCATGTTATTCATACATGACATTTGTGGCAGTCGTTTTGAACCGGGGTAAAGAGACAACAGGGACATACACAGCGAAGCGAGACTTTAAAAGATCTGATAACACAGGACAGACGCAGAAAATATATCCAATGACATATACATGGGAATTTATTTTTAAAATATAAAACTGTGCCTCGTTTTAATGATTCACGCCTCGTTCAACCTAGACACATGGTCCGTCGGTTATATTAGGATACATGTCCAAATATAAAAGATCTGGTTAATATCTATCCTGAGAGGGAAATATATCAGTGACCTTGGCACAGAAAGGTGTGCCATATGTGACGGATAATTTTGAGGAGGTAGTGGCAGAATTGCTGAAAGATTAAAAGATAATATTTAGATGATACGCTTCCGGGCTGCAGGTTGAATGCCCTGTCTCTCCTCGGGAATTAGTCCACTAGAAACCTTACTTAAAAGAGAATTCTGGTGAAACTAAACAGGATATTTTCTAGACGATAAATTATTTCTCAGAATCCTACAAAGGATTATGTAAGGTACATAAAGTTGAGAAAGAGATTTGGTGCCCAGCCACATTAAAAATATCCCGACCCATTAATGTTAGTTCAATTATGGCTCTGCCCCCAGGGTGTAGACTTTAATTGCTAAAAACTATACAACCCAATTAAATATTACAAGACAAATAACAACAGACTCTGTTATTTAAAGTTTACAAAATGAGGATAGATTCTCACATATATTCAAATTTACAACTATAAGCTTGGTTAACTAATCTGTTAATGGTTCTGAGAAATATCAGAATAAATTATTATCATATTGACTGAATAGCTATTCTGTGGTGGTTTTGCTGGCATTGTGAACTACTCATCTTCGATGCTACTGGATTTGTGTTGCTTAGTTGACAGGGGGTGCAATCTGTCCCCACACTCCAGGACCAGTATGGCAAGTACTTCTAGTAGGGTTTCAGAGAATGGCTGGGGGTGCTTCCTCTGTCTTGACACAGGGCTCATCACCAACTGGGATGGGTTTGCTCAACTGAACCAAAATGCTGTTTTAAAATGGACAGTGCTCCATCTGTATTTCTTGGAGCAATACTTGTCCGGGCATGTCTGCAACCTTCTAGCGAAATAATGCTCCTAAATTCCTATCCTGTTTGGAAGATGTATTTCTGTCTACTTAGAGGGGTGGGGGGTCTCCCCTCTTGTTGCCCCTGATCCCATCCCCACCACACACAAACCCTGGTACTTGCAAGCACAGGTCGCATGACAATAACGATACTCCTACCAGTTGCTAGAACTTTAATTATTCCCAGGGGAAAACCCATGTTAAACAGGACAGCGGTCAGAAGTTCATGGCTGAGTTAGAAAGGAATTTTCCAGTTCAACCAAAGATGGAACAACGAGCGAGGTATTTTATTGAAAAGAATACAGAAGAGAGCGACTGATTTAGACAAGTGGTTGACTTTCTAAAAATAAGAAAGGAATGGGTGAACTCGTATGAGGAAAGATAAAAGAAGACAAAATAAGGCAAAATTACTTCGTCACACCATCATACCTTGCTTCCTGCTCCAGTGATGGTTGTATGCTACATAGGGAGCAACATGAAAGGTGATGATAACCCTGTTTCATAGGTCGCCTACCTAAAGCAACAATATAATGCTTTCCTCTTCTATCTACCATCGTTCATTTGTTCACCTATACAATAGAATATCAGGCCACAAGGTCTTTTCTATTTGGACATGCGCCCTAATCCTGTAAAAAATTTAAACCACAAAAAACTTCAACAAATATGGACAAACGTGGAACTGATGACAAGAACTAGACAAGTGCCAGTGGAACAAGAGATGAGAAGAAGACGATGGCGATGGATAGGACACACACTGAGGAAACCTGTTGATAGCATTACAAGGCAGTCCTTGTTCTGGAACCCCCAGGGCAAGAGAGGCAGAGGAAGACCAAGAAGTACATGGAGAAGAGAGTTGGAAACAGAGGTGAAAATGATGAGGAGAACATGGAAAGAACTTGAGATGATGGCACGGGACAGGAGGACTTGGCATGTGTTTGTTGAAGGCCTATGCTCCTTTGGGAGTGGAGGGTTATGAATTATGAATGCGCCCTAATATAACTGATTAGGTTGAAAGAAACGCGTCTCACCAAAACGAGGGAAAATTTTATTAAAAAAAAAAAAAAAACTATACAATCTTCTCTCATAGGTACACCTTCCTCTAACTCTCCTGTTCACTCTTTCTATCGCGCGATTAGATTTGTCATATTCTGTCTTTATATACCTTAAAAATGTATAGCGTTATTGCACATTAATGTTGATTTTCTTTAGTCCCCAAAAGCATACACCCATACACGCACACAAATACACACACTTCATGCGTTATCACGCTGTTGCAAGTTTTATTCACTCCTGTAGTAGGGCCTCCCTCCTGCCCTCGCTGAGTTAAAGTACTTTTTTTTTCTTCCCTCTCGTGAGTCCCGTGAAATTTATGCACAAAATAAAACACAACAACAGGTTGTGATCATTTTTATAATGATGGGGAACAGCTGTTAGAATTATGCCAGCTTTTAGTTAGATACACTTAATAATATATGTCACCTGTCTTGTTTATTTCTTTTCACCTTTCGGTGTAGCTCATCTTATCTTTATCTTTTTCATCGCTTATCTATTTGTCCACGTGAATGCAATGTTCGTTTTATTTTTCTCTTATCTATTTATATTTCTTATCTCTGTCTCCCGTTCATGACTGTGGTTGATGACAGGTAAACGCAGAAATGTCCCCTGTTTTTCGTTAAATGTAAAACTGTCTCTGTTATATCTATTTTTCATTCTTTGTTCACTAAATCAGGGGTTCTCAAACTTTTTAGAAATTAGAAAAGAACGAACGAACGAATAAACGAACGAACGAACGAAATCTTTATTTCATCAGGGTAAAGAAACAGGCATAATTGCCTTTTTACATTTCTGCCCAGCAATACAATTCTCAATGTTTTTAGAAATATTGGTAGAGAGAAAAAACATCAAATTTACAGCCACAATGACATTAAAAAGCAATAAGAGCTTGCTAACCACTTTAATGGCAATGCCTTTTTTTGAGTATAGAAATAAAATATAAATATCTGAGTAAATTAAGTCATTCATCCTTCATGTTTTATTCACCCTTCATTCACCTCTCTAGCTTCATTCACTCCTAAAATAATTTCATTCACCTTTAGGTGAACCATTCACCAGTTTAAGAAGCATTGATCTACAGACAAGAAACTTCAGTTTCATAAATAGGCTAGGTGCTTACGATGTAAGAATGAAGGGAAATAACTCTTTATTTTGTAACCCTAATGTGTACGGTGTAGAGTCAAGTTATGATGCGGAAATCCTAGCGTCTGGATGACACCCATTTCCGATATTAATATTAGACAAACATCAAGGTATGTTTTCAGGCACTCGTAAGAAATAAAGAAGTAGAACACTAGACAACAGAAAAACAACAGACGTGAGTGGCTTACCCAGGGTTCGAACCCCGTACCTTCCGTACGACAACACCGCCTAGCTATACAAGCGAATCACACTATCCTCCCGGCCAGCTACTATGTGTTATTACCATTTCCGATATATAGGCTTCGATATACCGTAAACTCCACTAATCCTGGTGTGACAACACTTCATGTATACTGGTTGATAGATACTCAGATTCCCTCCCCATGAACGAAATAAGTAAAATTATAATAGGAATAAGAACTTAGAACCAGAATTTATAATTAGGTAGGAAAAACACAGGAATAAATAAGTATTGATTTATGAAAAAATAAACTGGAAAATTATTTCAAACATTATAAGCAACAGTAGGAGGAAAAACAATAACTAAATTATCAGATAGTATACACATTAAAATCAAAGAAAATTATAAAAACAACGGAAATAGATTTACATAACATTAACACGTGGAACCTTCAAGCGCTACATCAAATATACTGTAAGTAAATAGGAAAAAAAATATAAACCAAGCAGCAAAATTCTAATATAAATAACTCACTGCAAATACTAGCAATCATGCTGTTGACTTCTTTCCATGCCACGATGTCAAACTGTCCTGTATTTGCTCTCTTTGTCTTCCCCTATCTCTTATTCCTTCAATCTTACATGTTCCAACGATATATTCCAGCTTTTCTCTTCTCATAACATGCCCAAACAAGAAGTGGATTGCTTATTTCTAACTTGTGAAATAAGTTTCCGTTGCGCTTTGGCCTCTTTCAGGACATCCTCATAACTCATGTGCATATCACACAACATGAAAAATAAAGTTAAACTAAATACTCCAATTATAACTCAAAAATTGGCTAAACAGCGCAGATTCACCTCAGAGGCAAATGAAACTTATGAGATTATTCCGCTTTCCTCCCATTTCTTTCAATTACAAAATAAATTAATTAATTAATAAAACTTGAAGGTTTCGATAATCGGCCAGTCGGTAGCCATATTGGTCCTGTAATCGGCCAGATCGGAGCTTAATGAGTTAACACCAAACATAATGTTGTTTCCCACGTGACTTTCCCGTAACCTCAGTTGGGCTGTGTTTAGAAAGCACTGCCTTGACTTTTGGCTGGGACACACAGCAAGACAACACCTAGTAAAATTTGACATCCATGATATCTTCCACTGGAATAATAAACGTAAAAGAATAAGTTAACTTTGGTGGAATAATAAACGTAAGAGAATAAGTTAACTTTGGTGGAATACTAAACATAAAAGAATAAGTTAACTTTGATGGAATACTAAACATACAAGAATACGTTAACTTTGGTGGAATACTAAACATAAAAGAATAAGTTAACTTGGTGGAATATTAAACATAAAAGAATAAGTTAACTTTGGTGGAATACTAAACATAAAAGAATAAGTTAACTTTGGTGGAATATTAAACATAAAAGAATAAGTTAACTTTGGTGGAATACTAAATATAAAAGAATAAGTTAACTTTGATGGAATACTAAACATGCAAGAATACGTTAACTTTGGTGGAATACTAAACATAAAAGAATAAGTTAACTTGGTGGAATATTAAACATAAAAGAATAAGTTAACTTTGGTGGAATATTAAACATAAAAGAATAAGTTAACTTTGGTGGAATATTAAACATAAAAGAATAAGTTAACTTTGATGGAATACTAAACATAAAAGAATAAGTTAACTTTGGTGGAATATTAAACATAAAAGAATAAGTTAACTTTGGTGGAATAATAAACGTAAGAGAATAAGTTAACTTTGGTGGAATATTAAACATAAAAGAATAAGTTAACTTTGGTGGAATACTAAACATAAAAGAATAAGTTAACTTTGGTGGAATATTAAACATAAAAGAATAAGTTAGCTTTGGTGGAATACTAAACATAAAAGAATAAGTTAACTTTGATGGAATACTAAACATACAAGAATACGTTAACTTTGGTGGAATACTAAACACAAAAGAATAAGTTAACTTGGTGGAATATTAAACATAAAAGAATAAGTTAACTTTGGTGGAATATTAAACATAAAAGAATAAGTTAACTTTGGTGGAATACTAAACATAAAAGAATAAGTTAACATGGTGGAATACTAAACATAAAAGAATAAGTTAACTTTGGTGGAATAATAAACGTAAAAGAATAAGTTAACTTTGGTGGAATAATAAACGTAAGAGAATAAGTTAACTTTGGTGGAATACTAAACATAAAAGAATAAGTTAACTTTGATGGAATACTAAACATACAAGAATACGTTAACTTTGGTGGAATACTAAACATAAAAGAATAAGTTAACTTGGTGGAATATTAAACATAAAAGAATAAGTTAACTTTGGTGGAATACTAAACATAAAAGAATAAGTTAACTTTGGTGGAATATTAAACATAAAAGAATAAGTTAACTTTGGTGGAATACTAAATATAAAAGAATAAGTTAACTTTGATGGAATACTAAACATGCAAGAATACGTTAACTTTGGTGGAATACTAAACATAAAAGAATAAGTTAACTTGGTGGAATATTAAACATAAAAGAATAAGTTAACTTTGGTGGAATATTAAACATAAAAGAATAAGTTAACTTTGGTGGAATATTAAACATAAAAGAATAAGTTAACTTTGATGGAATACTAAACATACAAGAATACGTTAACTTTGGTGGAATACTAAACATAAAAGAATAAGTTAACTTGGTGGAATATTAAACATAAAAGAATAAGTTAACTTTGGTGGAATATTAAACATAAAAGAATAAGTTAACTTTGGTGGAATATTAAACATAAAAGAATAAGTTAACTTTGGTGGAATATTAAACATAAAAGAATAAGTTAACTTTGGTGGAATATTAAACATAAAAGAATAAGTTAACTTTGGTGGAATATTAAACATAAAAGAATAAGTTAACTTTGATGGAATACTAAACATACAAGAATACGTTAACTTTGATGGAATACTAAACATAAAAGAATAAGTTAACTTGGTGGAATATTAAACATAAAAGAATAAGTTAACTTGGTGGAATATTAAACATAAAAGAATAAGTTAACTTTGGTGGAATATTAAACATAAAAGAATAAGTTAACTTTGATGGAATACTAAACATACAAGAATACGTTAACTTTGATGGAATACTAAACATAAAAGAATAAGTTAACTTGGTGGAATATTAAACATAAAAGAATAAGTTAACTTTGGTGGAATATTAAACATAAAAGAATAAGTTAACTTTGGTGGAATATTAAACATAAAAGAATAAGTTAACATGGTGGAATACTAAACATAAAAGAATAAGTTAACTTTGGTGGAATAATAAACGTAAAAGAATAAGTTAACTTTGGTGGAATACTAAACATAAAAGAATAAGTTAACTTTGGTGGAATACTAAACATAAAAGAATAAGTTAACTTTGGTGGAATACTAGAAATGTATGTTCAGTCAACCAAACGTGTTGTTACATGTCACATGCGGTGAGATCACAACAAGAACAGAAAAAGGTATGAAGATGTTTCATTGTATTCGGAAGCATATCGAAATCAAATAAACCGAGTCTTAACTCAAACATTACAAATCTTCAACTCAGATATCCAGGTAGCTATGCGGCATGCATCTGAAACGTTGGATAGTAACAAAAATGACAGCCAATGAGTTACAGACTTTCAAAACGTGGTACTCTGTCTCTGTGTCTTATTCTCTCTACGTATCTCGCTGTGTCAGCCTCTCTCACTCACTATTTCTCAATGTCTCTCTCTCTCTCTCTCTCTCTGTGTGTGTGTTTCTCTGTCTCTCTATCTTTGTCTCTCTGTATCTGTCTGTCTGTTTTTCTATCTCTATCTCGCTTTGTCTCTGCCTATTTGACTCTCTCTATCTTTGTCTTTATGTCTCTCTGTCTCTGTCCTTCTTCTCTTTTTCTCGCTTTGTGTCTGCTTCTTTGTCTCTCTGTCTATATCTTTCTGTATCTCTCTGTCTCTGCGTTTCTGTCTCTTTGCCTTTGCTTCTGATACTCTATCTGTCCCTGTCAAGCTTTGTCTCTGACTCTCTGTGTCTCTCGTTCTGTCTTTCTCTATCTCTGTCTTCCTGTCTCTGTTTCTGTCTTTTTGTCTGTCTCTCATTGTCTCTATCTCTCTTTCTCTGCCTTTCTGTCTCTATGCCTCCCTTCATCTCTGTTTTTTTGCCTCTTTATGTCTATCTTTCTGTCTATCTTTATCTCTGCATCTCTCTGAGTTCCTCTGTGTCTCTGTGTTTCGCTCTGTATATCTCTGTTTTTCTCTATGTATCTCTCTGTGTCTTTCTTTTGTCTATGTTTCTCTCTGTCGGTGTCTCTGTCTCTCACTATCTCCTTTGTGTTTTTCTCTGTCTCTTTGTGTTTTTATCTCCGTCTCTATCTGTCTGTCTCTCTCTCTGTGGTACTCTCTCTGTTAGTGTCTGTCTGTGTCTCTCTGTTACACTGCCACATTCTATCTCTGTCTGGATCAGTCTCTCTCAGTATCTTTCGTCGTGTTTCTCTCTGTCTCTTTCTGCCTGTTTCTCTCTATCTCTTTCTGCCTGTTTCTCTCTGTCTATGTCTGCCTGTTTCTCTCTGCATCTCACTCTTTCTCTCTCCCTCTACCTCACTCTCCATTTTTTGGGAACCACTGGCTTTATTTTTATTTCAGTTCAAACTTAGAGCATAAGTTCTCTTCTACTTTTTCTTCTTCTTCTTCTTCACAATGGATCCTTTTCCGATGCCTGGCAAAGCTATCAGTGACCATTCACGTCTGGCGGTGTCTGGCATAGCAATAAACTATCCCCACTTTGCTCGGTCAGTGGCCATCTTTCGTGAGCCCCCTAAAAAAAAAAATGGTTCGTGCTTTGCGTCCGGGCTCCACTGTTCTGAGTCAGGTTGTATTTAGTCCGCTTCTCTTTCCCCCTTCCTCTGGGTCCATAGCAGAGCAGTTCTGGTGACGAAATCGGGATCTCTTCAGAGGACATGGCCAACCCAACTCCAGCGTCTATCCGCAATTATTGCAGTGACTAATCATTTCTAGGTTGGTGATTGTACGTAATAACAAGTCAAGTTTGTCTCATAGCGTATACTCCCGTAGGGGAACGACGTGTTAGAGATTTAATATACTAGATCCAACTTCGAGAGGTGAGGTGACCAGTTTCCTTCCTCGCTGCCTTTGTCTTCCCTAAATCAAGAGCAAAGTCAGGTAGACATTTACATCTGGGCGGCGCCTCCGTGTTTGGAACCTGGTACCTTTGCCGCGAGAGACGACCGGTTTAATCACTCTGCCAATCTCAAAATGATGATTGTATTGGGCCAAAATAGGCAGGTTATGCGGGAAGAGGTTTATTCAAGTTCTCATTTCCCTCAAAACGATCGGTATAAAAAAATGTCGTTTTCAAATGTGTCAGTCTAGAAGTCGGTGGGTCTTTTCATATGAAACCAACCTTCGTAATGGACGGCCTCACAGGTCGCCTCAGGCTTCATAGATTCTGCCCAACTTTTCCAGAACGAATGAGGATGGCGAAGCATGCTAGCGAGGACAGCTGCGAAAATTCCCGCCAAAGAATCCACAACGGCAATGAAGTAGGTCAACCCTTTGATGAAATGAAGGTAACGTAGTTCGGTATTCTCTTTGGAGATGGCTTGCCAGTCTGGATTATAGAAGAAGGACATTTACAGGGGAATGATCAGCTACTTGTCACTATGGCAGTCTGTGGACAGGTGTTTGTTTGTGAGAAGATGACGTAGTGATATATGTGTCATAATCATCTTGAAGTAGAGATAACAGTGTGTTTAATCATCATCATTAGTCTTCAACCATTGCGGGGCATGAGTCGTCAAAAATATAACGACAAGCCTCCTTGTCCAGTGCCATCCGTTAAAGTTCTTTCCATATCTCCTTTATCTCTTTAGCGTCTGGTCCCAGTTTCCTTCTCTATGTTGTTATTATCATCTTCTTTTTGGCTCCGTATGAAGCATGGGGCCACCAGATGGCTCTCTTGAGGTAACCTACCCCTAATCACATGTATAAGGTGACTTTATAGGAGATAATGTGTACGGCTGGCAACCTCATCATGTAAAACCAATTGCTACATGAACCACGGCTACATAACCATATAAATGTTTGATGCAGGCTTGCAGCAACGGGACCAGCTAGCAGTGGTGGCTGCATATTCCAGAAGAAGTACAAAGGAAAATTCTGATGGTGGTGATGATGAGGATAATACTGAAGGTGGTGATGCTGATGATGATGATAATACTGATAATGCTGTTCCTACCCAAGGAGCATAGGCCTTCATCAAACTCAGGCCAAATCCTCCTGTTGTGAGCCATCAGCTCAAGGTCTTTCCAAGTCGTCCTGTTGTGAGTCATCAGGTCAAGGTCTTTCCAACTCGTCCTGTGAGTCATCAGGTCAAGGTCTTTCCAAGTCGTGCTCCTCATGTTCATGTCCGTCTCCAGTTCTCTTCTCCGTGTGCTGTCTGGGTCTACCTCTACCTTCTTTTACACTGGGGATTTCAGAACTAGGACGGTCTTGTAACGCTATCAACAGGTTTCTTCAAAGTGTGTCATATTCATCTCCAGCGTCTTCTCCTCGTCTACAGTTGACTTATCCACACTGGTTGTTGAAGATTGTGTGGCGTAACGTTAAAAACAGAATGTGGTAGCCAGTCTCATGTCCTACCCTCCGTAATCGCTTTTACGACATGCATAAAAGGTTACAAAGTTACTACTCTGTGTTCCCTTTAGGTTACGGTAAGACATACATATGATAAGATTGGCTACATCATAAATTATCATACATACATATGATAAGATTGGCTACATCATAAATTATCATACATACATATGATAAGATTGGCTACATCATAAATTATCATACATACGAGGATGCCATTTAGACTGGACTGCCACAGTGAAGACAAAACCGGTATCAGAAGTACGTGTTCTTGTTAGGTTCAAAGTCAAGGTCTTGGCCTTAGAACACATCTCCCTGCCCAACAGCCTCTCCGGTTGTGTATCGTTACATCCCAATGCCTAAAACAAAATATTAGAGACTACATGTGGCATTTAATAACTAAATGCGACCTTCCTTGTGTGGCTGCATCACTGAGTAAATAGGGTTGTGCTTTTTTAAGGAGTTTTGCCTCATTTTGGCGAGGCGCGTCTGTTAAACCTAGACATACAAGTCCGTCGGTTATATTAGGTTGCATGTCCAAATATAAAAGTCCTTGTGGTCTGGATTTCTTCATAAGGCTTACCTAGGGGCCTGTATATGATCGAGACATTTAATCATTTGAACAATGACAGACCAAAAGGTCTTATTTTTTGGACATGTGCCCTAATATAACAGATGGACCATGCGTCTAACGTGAACGGGTCGCGCCTCAAGGCAAATAAAAAAAAATAATAACAATTAAGCACTGTCATTTATTTGAGCGTCCATTGGCTACGCGGGTAAAGCGCTTAACTCTTGCGGTAAAGCTACCGAAATGTAAAAATGTTAGTCACGCTCCAGTCAACCCAGTTGTAAATGGGTACTTGACAGCTCTTGAGTTAGGGAAAGCAGTGGCAGCAAGAAAGGGATCCAGTCATCCTACCTCATAAATCTAGGCCTATTATAGTTAATTCTCTAACACTTTATTCTCTACGGCTATATCTGCGAAACAACAATTAATATTCTGTTGTACCAATAAACGCCTTTAGGCGTAACGGAACAACAGATAATTTCTTGTTGCCCTAAGACGCCACAAGGCGTAATGGCCACAGACTGCTTGGTCGGTCGATGGCTAAGGACGGAAGAAGAAGAAGACTATATCTGCTACTGTACTACCTTTTTAATCATTCATCATTTTCATTATTCTCATATTTTTGTCGCTCAACTACAACTGGCCTCCTTATTGCAAGAAGCCTGCATGAAAGTACATGCTTACACCAGTGGTTTTTACATAATGAATCTGCCAGCCCTATGCACAACCTCACATTAGTCGCCACGTACGACATGCCTGAGGTAACAGTAGGCCTGTTCTTTCTATCTACCCATAAACCCTAGGAACTAGTCGAGGAGAACCTTTGTATCAGTGTTACTTAATGGTCTGTAAATAGATTCAAACATGTATCACTGTCCAGCTCTTCACGCTGCATATCAATTAATCAATCAATCAATCAATCATCCAGGCAGTCAATACCCTTTGGCTCCTCAATAACAGTGGCCTTCAACAAACGCAAGACAAATTTTCCTGTCATGTGACATAGATCAAGTTCATTACAAGTATTCCTCGTAATTTTTACTTCTGTTTCTGGATCTCTTCTCCATATGTACTTTGGTCTACCTCCGCCTCTCTTTCCATGTGGATTCAAGAACAAGGACTGCCTTGCAACGCTATCAGCTGGTTTCCTCTATGTGTGCTCTATCTACCATTAACGCCGTCTTCTCATCTTTTGTTCCACTGGTACTTGTCTAGTTCTTGTCATGAGTTCCACATTAGTGACCGTGTCAAACCATTTCAGTCCTTGTCTTGAGCAACCACCCATTTATGACAGACTAGCTTTTTTATTGTTGTTTATATTGTTCTCCGTGTTTCAGAGCCATACAATAGGACTGACTTGACATTTGAGTTGAAGATTTTTATTTTCGTGGAGCATATGTCTTTCACAAACGTATGCCAAGTTACACCTGTCACGTGCCATCAGCTAAAGGCTTTTCCATTTCTTCCTCATCATTTTCAATTTATTTCTCCAGTTCTCTTCTCCTCCGTGTGTTTGTTTTAAGTTTTTTTAGTGGCTTAAAATTTATACAAGAAAGGGTAGCCGGTCCCATGTCCAATCCTCCTTAGTCACGACATGAATGGTAGGTCACTGTGTTACTATTCATTAATCCCCTTTCGGGCCCCGCTAACACATGGGTGGAATGGTAGTTCCCTGTGTTACTATTCATTACTCCCCTGTCGGGACCCACTAACACATGGGTGGAATGGTAGTTTACTGTGTTACTATTCATTACTCCCTTTTCGGGCCCAACTAACACATGGGTGGAATGGTAGTTCACTGTGTTACTATTCATTACTCCCCTGTCGGGACCCACTAACACATGGGTGGAATGGTAGTTCACTGTGTTACTATTCATTAATCCCCTGTCGGGCCCCCCGCTAACACACGGGTGGAATGGTAGTTCACTGTGTTACTATTCATTACTCCCCTGTTGTCGTAAATTTATTTTGAGAGAAAAAGAGTCTAGAAATAGTAGTCCGGTTTAGAGTGTAGAATGATGATGAAAACTCAGTGATAGAAATGTAGAGATTAAATATGATGCTCCACAGAGTGCTGGAGGAGAGTAAAGACAGACTTATTTACGACAAATCGTTTCTGTCAATCTTCTCTTCCACTCTCCTGGTCAAACAATTATTTGCCAGTTTTCCAGACACACGTCTGCGCTCACACCGATTTGTTGCTTCAAACACTCAGACGACGTGGGTACAGCTATATTAAACAAATAGGGAATTTTTGGGCTTTTGGGTATTCCAACACAGTCCGATATAAGTTTATGATGTTTATTTACCTTAAAAATCAAATCACAAAAAAAAAACAACCAAATATCAAGTGTTACATAAAATTATCATAAGTACAGGAAAATGCAAATAACAAGGTAGGGAGGGGGTGAAGAAGATTGGTATCGACTAAGCCCTTCCCGCTTGTATTTGACAAAGATAAACCCAGTCTCAAGATAGATAGTTATCAGGAGCATAGGAAAGTTAACCCAACAGTGAATTTAATTACTCTGAAAGAGGTGTTACAATATTAGTTATGGTGGTAGACAAAAAAATACTGTTATCCCAACTGGTGTCTTCCCTTTACTAAGCAAAGAAAAAAAAGGGGGGGGGGGGTGAAACAGAGTTAACAAATTATCCCACTAAAGGAACAATGCCGGGTATACTGAAAACGTATTACCCGGTAGGCAAGTTAACACATGGTTTCTGCACCCAAAAAAATCTCCTGTCATTCATGCACACTGTGCGGATCCACACTCATATATACTCACACACTTACCGAGTTGCAGCATCAGACAATCCATAGAATGATAAACACAGTGATTAAACTCTTGAAATGTGAAACTGTCTAGCACTTCTATGTCCCGCCCCAGATATTGCGAGTTTTTACTGAGAGAGCAAATATTCCCGCTTATCGCCGGACTTGAAGTTTAAAGAGTTCTTGTGTTTTATTATATAAAAGGAGTCTATGGGATGGCACTGACACAATTCAACACAGGGGTGAAAATGAGGTGATGGCAATATTCCTTCACTGCGTGATGACAGCAACTGACCGGTAAAGTTTTTTTAATCCAGTGAGGAAAAACTAGGCTCAGTAACAGTCAGGTAAATCGGTAATCTCTCACAATAGAGCAGTATATAAACTATCGCTACTGGCACTGTTCATCTTCCAGTTTATCTTACAGATTGTAATTTAATTTGATGATAATAATCAAATGATCTTGGGTAGGCTTTCTTTCATGTAATTATGTTAGCTAGGCCGCACCGGACCACCACAAGATTTACTTTAAAAAAATGTCTCATCAAACTGTCTGGAAGTTTAAGAACCGAGTATGGAAACTCTGAAAGATTTCGTTATTTCTGGGATTGCAAAAGGTGATCAATCTAGAGAAAAAGATAGAAAACCCATAACAACATAATCATACTTTAAAAAATCAAATAATCTTCTAAGCGCGCGATAAATTTCCCGTTAAGACTATTATATATACGCTCGCGTATTTAATTATGTATTTAATAAACACTGCGCGAGTTCTAGTGGTTAAATCACACATCTATAAATATAGGACTTAACTAAATTTATTAATTATAAATTCCTTCGCGACTTTAAAAGTTATTTTAAGCATTAAACATCTATTATCTTTTTGGAAATAGTATAGCAGGTATATCATTACATTTACAACTGGAACTATTGAGACGGTTTAATTTAATAGGTTTAAATTAACACAAAATCCAATGAAATATAATGAATGACCTAGACCACTGATCACTTTACACAATATATATATATATTACCGTTTTGCACAGAAATAGAATTCACTGCAAATATAAATGAAAATCCATGGGATAATCTAGCAAGATTTCAAATATCGCTAGTGCTTCTATCAAGTTCTGGCCAGCGAGTGATGAAGTGTATTTCTACGTGATCTGTATATCTACAACTGGAATGCAAGATGAGTGGGACATGAGAAACTTGACAGCCTTTTTGATCTCGGAAGGATTTTGGGGATCTGACCGCTAGACCAAAGAGAGAAGCCGCCCCTGGCCTCTCGTATCTTCGCTCGCTGCTTGCGTCAGCTTTCCCCGTTCGCTCTGGCTGCGATCGGTTCCGTGCTTAACACCGAGATGCGAAATCGTTTCAGGGACCACTACTGTCTTTGATAGCATGCCGCCCGTCCTTCCTGAGATCTCCACCAGTGTCTTTCTTCTGATCGCTCTGGTCCATCTTACGAGCGGTTTAGTGTTCGCGCGGAGATGATAAATACCTGCGAGAAACTAGCTTCTCTGCTCGGGGATCGTCTCAGTGTCTTTGATCTCGTGCCGCATACTAAATGAGTCCCGGTGGAATCGATTCGCTCTGGCGAAACGAAAAGTTACAACAAATGTTCAGGGGTTCTAATGTTATGGAAAGCTAAAAGTCCCTTTAAATCATCCATCATATCAGGGAAAATTCACTTGTCGAACTAGACGTACGTCACACCTGTCGGGCCCCCCGCTAACACACGAGTAGAATGGTAGGTCACTGTGTTACTATTCATTACTCCCCTGTCTGGCCCCACTAACACACGGGTAGAATGGTAGTTCACTGTGTTACTATTCATTACTCCCTTTTCGGGCCTCACTAACACACGGGTGGAATGGTAGTTCACTGTGTTACTATTCATTACTCCCCTGTCGGGCCCACCGCTAACACACAGGTGGAATGGTAGGTCACTGTGTTACTATTCATTACTCCCCTGTCGGGCCCCACTAACTCACGGGTGGAATGGTAGGTCACTGTGTTACTATTCATTACTCCCATGTCGGGCCCCACTAACTCACGGGTGGAATGGTAGGTTGCTGTGTTACTAACGTTGTATTCTGTGTAATGTCCTAGCAATATTTCGTTCTCTCATACTATCGAAGTGTTTGTCTTTTGATAATTTTAGCCTACTCAAGCAGATTTATGTGTTTTTCTGTGTTTTTTTTTCCCATATGGCATTAATATTATCTAAATTCTAAAGGCTTTCACAACATATACTCTTGAGGGCTCTCTAATTTCAGTCTATCACAGCATATACTCTTGATGGCTCTCTAAATTCAGCTTTTCACAACATATACTCTTGATGACTCTCTAAATTCAGTCTTTTACAACATATACTCTTGATGACTCTCTAAATTCAGTCTTTCACAACATATACTTTTGATGACTCTATAAATTCAGTCTTTCACAACATATACTTTTGATAGCTGTATAAATTCAGCTTTTCCCAACATATACTCATGATGACTCTCTAAATTCAGTCTTTCACAACATATACTCTTGATGACTCTCTAAATTCAGTCTTTCACAACATATACTCTTGATGACTCTCTAAATTCAGTCTTTCACAACATATACTTTTGATGACTCTATAGTCTTTCACAACATATACTTTTGATGGCTCTATAAATTCAGCTTTTCACTACATATACTCTTGATGATTCTCTAAATTCAGTCTTTCACATATACTTTTGATGATTCTATGAATTCAGTCTTTCACAATGATGTGACGAAAGTACTGAGATTCTGTCTTTCAAATGGCCCATGTCTTTTTCTCCTTGCAATGTGTTCACTATATTTTAGGAGGGATTACAGGTAATCCTTCTCCATGCTTCTTCTCCTTCTATTATTTACGTTTTTTTCAAGATGAGATCACGAGGGAGTTTGATCTCATCTGCTTTATGGTTCTTCTTTATGTGTTTAGAATGGGGGTGTAGGGAATTAGAAAGTATTATTCTAGATTAAGATTATAGATGCTAGATCAGGATTGGCACCAGATTGTCTTTTTTTAAAGATATTGCGTGGCCATATACGCATTTTTCGGGAGTTAAATTATTTGCGGCCATTTTTGCTTCATTTCCGCAGTATAGGGCTAGGCTTAATCTCGTTTCTTTGTCTAAAACCCATGCACGTTACATCAGAACGATCTAGGTTCTGATTGGCTGAGAGATAACTGCAGTTGAAATGCAGAGCTCTCATTGGCTTTACAACCACGCCGCGCATATGACGTCACGAAGTCGGCGCGTGGGGGTCTTGATTATAAAAGGCCTATATTTCATAGTTTCTTTCTCTTTTAATGAAAAAAAAAATTGCCAAAGCCGGGTTGCCAGTCAAGTCGATTGCCTTCAGTTGGACATTCGAGATTTGGTAAGCATGAATTTTTGCGTGAGGACTTTATTTAATTTTTCTAGTCCTAGCCGATCATTTAAGTTTCTTTGGGCAGTTTAGTTTAATTTAACTCCAGAGCCATCAATTCGATCTGAGTGATAGACATGAGAAACTAGGTCCATTTAATTCCTTGTTGAAAGAATAGCGGCATGGTTTAAAAGTTGAGATATCACCGCTTTGTATTATTGCAAAGTCGGTCGGGAGAGAAACTCGCATCTGCGAATTTTATTTATTTACAGAATAGTCGGGAGCGTGTGTAATGTGTATTTTTATTTGTGATTTTAGTGAGAGTATTGATGCTCGCTATTTATATAGTTACGCATATATCTGTGGACGGGAGTGAAAGAGGCATAATTTGGAAGCGCGTGGGCGCGTTGGTTACGGAATTGTTATTGATACGACGTTCAGAGGGACGAGGGGGAGATAAGCACGTGGTCATAAAATTATAAACACGTGGTTGAACTACGGGGTTTTCAATTTGATAATCAGGGGTTATGTATAACTTTTGACGGCATGTAGATGCTAGCGTAAACAGGGTTATAGGTTATTGATTGTGCTTTGTTATTCTGTGTATTCAGAAGATGGAGATGACATTTATTTATGTTAAGGGAATTATTTTGTATTTCATTTTGAATGTGATTACTATTATTGACGGGAATTTTAGGAATTCCTAGAGAAGGCTAGTTTTAGTTGTGTTAAACATTACGGCATTAGTGTCAGCGTAAGAAGTAGGCCACAGTACGTCTGCCCAGACGGCCATTGAAAATATTGTTGTTGCTCGGAGTTAGTCAGGCAGAACAAGCGATCTGGGTTAGCCAATGTTTACCTTGTGGGCTCAGGTAGAGAAGGGAGCTCAGTGGGGGGAGCGGACTTTGTTTGCATGATTTTGTATGGTGGTGCATAACGGGAGAGAGTAGGGGAGCTGTATTGATTATAGACGGGGGAGACTTAAGTGTTAAAGACTTAAGGGTTTGTCAGGAAGTTAATTGTTATTTGTAATAGAGTATTAACGTTTTGTTTAGCTGTTGTTTTTGCTTTTGTCTAAACAGCAGGTGCCGGCTTTTTGTGGGAATGAGAGCGGAATTTTGAGACCACAAAATTTCTCCCACGGCAAAGTTGGGGCATTCGCAGAACCGCAAGGGTTTTACGTTAGTTGCCAGTAGTGGACGGAGAGGAAGAAAATACGTTTTCCCAACCAGGGGAAGACATTTTCCAGCGAATAGGATTTTTGTGGATAAATCCTGAGCTCTGACGCTCGTTACACACGCAGATTTGGCAGGCTGCCAGCGGTGTGGTAATTTTTGTGTTCGTTTCTTCACGGCCATAATAAAGCCGACAGCCCAGTTATAGGTACTCGGGCAGGTAATTTCCGAGTGGTAGAAGTCCGCTACAGTTCCAGTCCAGAATCCAGTGGGGTTTTGTTAACCCTCAGTCATCAAGTCCAGAGTTAGTGGAGAGAGATAGGGTAAACATTCTCTCTACCGAAGTCAGCACAGATAGGCAGAACTGTTAGTTTTGGTGAATCATAGCAGAGGACAGCTGCTGAAGTTTAGAGGTGCAGTTAGTTGTGTTCAGGAGATTCCAGGATAGGCTGTGTAGAACCGAAGTCTGTGCAGAGATTGTGTAGTCACTTCGCCGTCGTTCCAGCTATCAGTGGACTTAGAGTTAGAGTTAGAATTTAGAACAGCTAGTTTGGAGTGTAGGCGACATCAAGTGCAGTGTAGTTCATTTCAGTTAACCTTACCTTCTTTCTCCATACAGGTTGCAATTGTGGGAGAAGGGTTGGGGTTGATGCATTTTTTAACTGTGCTTGCTTTTGTTTCAGGAGTGCATCCTCGCACTTGATGTATGGGACATGCATATGTTTGTTGTTTATAGGTGTATAATAAACTTGTATAAATTGTAGCTGGCATCAGTCATTTCCTTTAGTACAGTAGCTATATGTTGTCTGTACCTTGGTGTTTGTGAATCTTAATTGAACCTTATCCCCATAGGGTAGTTAGAGGTGGTTCGAGGCCATAGCAATTTACACGTCCGAAGTGGCGAGGAAAGAATCAACCTCGGTTCTCAACCTCGGAGCCAATGGTCTCAACTTTCACTTTTTGCACTATATTTCTATCTGAATCTAATTTTCCAGTCTTCCTTCTCACTAGTGTCTTGTCACTATAGGTAGACAGTCTCTAGTCCTAAATCCATTTCGTGACAAAGTGGGTGCTATCGTCCGGTGAATCATCTTTGTTACGTTCAATTCTGTGATCTTGACAAAGTGGTGGCGTCGTCCTTGGGATCATCTTTGTTGGGATCAATTCTAGATTCATAGATTGTCTCTGTAGAAAGTTCTGGAAATAGATTTCAAAAAAAAATCCCCTAGACTTGAGCTATATTAAGACTGATCCAGCTATAAGTTTTTTTTTCCACAGGTTCCAGTTAGTATAGAGGATAGTGGTTGTAAGGTTGTTTATGACTTAGAAGTAATTGATGGCTAATGGAATTTTTTTCTTGACAGGAAAGTAAATTCGGGTTTTGGGTAGCTGGATAACTTGAATTTTTTTCAGGTAGTTATTAGTCAGACTTGGTGCTAGTCTGAGTGCGGGTTTTTGCGACAGCATATTCATAGTAGGTAACAGTAAATTTTTCTTGTTCCTTTTTTGTCATTTCCCCTCGTTGTGAGTACTGCTGATTTGTCAGGTAAGATGGCTGAATTGGTCAAGCTACTTACTGCATGGAAGGACGCAGCTAAAAGCATGGGGATGAATGAGGCCGAGACTAGGGCTTACATTATGAGGGAACAGGACCGGCAGACGGAGAGAGAGAAAAGGGAAGCGGAGAAAGACCTGCGTAAATTGGAAGCCCAGCCCAGGAGAAGATAGCAGGAGAAGCCCAGAGAAGATACCACAGAGGGAAGCCCAGGAGAACATAGCACAGGGGGAAGCCCAGGAGAAGATAGCACAGAGGGAAGCCCAGGAGAAGATAGCACAGAGGGAAGCCCAGGAGAAGTTAGCACAGAGGGAAGCCCAAGAGAGGGAGAAGGCAGCAGAGAGACAGCATGAACTTGCCCTGCGTTCACTGGAACTGCAGTACCGATCTTCGGAAGGCAGTTCGGCTAACGGAGATTCTCCCGGAGCAGGGGCAACAGACACACCAGGAAACGGAGGGCCCCGGATGGCAGCCATGAATTTTCCGATGGACTCTTTTCCTAACGGGAATGAGAAAATTGAGGTATTTTTAGAAAAATTTGAACGGATGGCAAAGGCATACGGGCTGGATGATAGTCTTTGGTGTCTCAAATTATCTCAATCTCTAAGAGGACATGCGTATGAGGTCTATAGCAAGATGCTGGTAGATGACCAAGGTAACTTTGAGGCTCTGCGGAACGCCCTGTTACAGCGATTCCAATGGACTCCCCGGAAGTGCCAAACGATGTTTAGGGAAAGTCGACTGGAGAAGGGAGAAAGTTTTCCCCAATTCGCGGAGAGGCTGAGGAATTACCTCACTCGCTGGAGAGAGTTGTCGGGTTTGGCTAAATCGTTTGAAGGACTCGAAGAGCTCATCATGTGCGAACAGATAAAGGCCAACATGTCTCCGGACTTAAGGAAGTACCTGGCGGAGCAGGGCGCACAGCAACTGGACCAGATAATTCTATTTGCAGAAAGGTTCCAGACGGCCCAGGCCGAAGTACTGGGCCAGAAAAGAAAACACCCTGACCTGCCAGCCCCGGACAAAGGAGCATCTTCATCGCATTCGCCTTCCTCTTCAGCTCACCAACCGCAAGGGCCGTCTCGCAAGGAGCCCCCTCCCAGTCATAACATGCGCTCCCAGCCGCCTAACAGAACACAGGGGCCGACTTCTCATGAACCCGTCAGGAACCGGGGAGATAATGAGAGATATTGTAGGTTCTGTCGGACTACTTCTCATTGGACAACACGGTGCCCAAACAAACAACCCGCTCATCAGATGGCTTGTTTAAGGCCTGTGAGGGTGAAACAAGGGAAGAAGTGGAAACCCTTCCAGTCAGAGAAGTTGTTTTCCAACAGCGGGCCAGCAGAAGTGAACGGGACTGAGACTACATGCTTATTTGACAGCGGGCTTACCTACCCCAGCATAGTCGCCCGACATCTGGTGAAGCCCTGGCAGATGACGAAAGAAAAAGTGAATATTGGTGGAGTTTTAAGGAAAGGGACTTCACAGTGCTTTCCCGTAGCCAATATTAAAGTGAAATGTAAGTTCGTGTCTGGCACCATCAAGGCAGCTGTAACGGCTCAGCCAGCCTATGACTTCATTCTTGGCAACCCATATTTGGTTTTGGGGAACCCGACCACACCGATCCTTGCTGATGCAAGGGGGCCTACTGCAGGCCAGAAACGTGAAAAAGGAGAACCCCTAATTCACGAAGCCCCGAGAGAGCTCGAACATAACTGTCGTGCTAAGGAGAGGTTCAATGCCTCCGACGACAGCGGTATGTTATTTGCAGAGGCAAATTCGCCCGCCAGCCCTGTTCAGCCAACCGGCCAAACAGTGGTGAAGACGCCTCTGATTCCGGAAGTACACTCTTTGTTGTCGGGAATTAGGCCCCCGATGGTATTAGCTTCCTCAAGTGAGGAACATACTGACAAGAGAGCAGTATTACATATGTCAACGACCAGCGCCATCTTCATAGGGCACAAGATAGCGGTCTGAGCGAGCATATAGTTCCAACCAGCCCTGGAGCCCCATCCGACCAGCACTTTACTCAAACGGAGGAGGACAGTGATCTGAGTATCCGTTTGCCTATAGACGGAGATGGGCCCCACAACTCTCGTATCTCGTTTACAGGAAACGACTCTTGTAACGAGCAGCCTGAAAAATTGGCTATCTTTTCCAATTCGTTTCACGGAACATTGGAACCAGTTACTGAGAGCTTTAACTCAGATTCTCCGCGATCTAACGGGATCTTAAACCGTCAAGTGTCACTGCAGGACACATTCCAACTGACGCCAGTAACTCTCACAGGGGAGGGCAAGGTTGAAGGTAGAACCAGGGTGTTAGACGGAGAGCTCCCGTGGTCTACAGTTTCATCTCACCAACTTTTCAGGCCAGAAAAGAGTGAGAAAAGCGACCTTACGCATTTGCAAGGAGCTATTTTGGAGAGCTCTGTCCCGCTTCAGATTGGTAGGGGAAGAGCGAGTCCAGAACCGCTGCCAGGGGCAGATCTTACCTACCTTTCTTCACAGGTAGAAGCTATTGAGGTCGATCGTGATCCAATAGACACCCAGCAAGAAATCGGAGGCTCTACACCAGAGGAACCCGAGACGTTGCATCAGTTTCGCACGGTACCAGCAGTCACAACTCTGCTGACGCGCAGCGAGGAAGTCGCCATTGCCAGGTCGCCACAGCGCCCGTCGGTCACATCAGCTGACCAGGACAGCCTTTTGACGGTCATAGCAAGGGAAAGTTCAGACCCGCCATTAGACGGCACAGGTCTGAAGAGAGATCAACTCTCCCAACGGAGCATAGGAGCTCATTCTAGGAGAGGAAGAAGGAGGAAACGCAAAAGAGGAAGGTCGAAGAACACTGAATAGGAGGGGTAAGGACAGACAGCCTTGTAGACAGAGTTAAGGGCCAGTGTGAAACACAGAGATTTCAGTAATGAGATCGATGCTCAATCTTCGAAGGTGGGAGTGATGTGACGAAAGTACTGAGATTCTGTCTTTCAAATGGCCCATGTCTTTTTCTCCTTGCAATGTGTTCACTATATTTTAGGAGGGATTACAGGTAATCCTTCTCCATGTTTCTTCTCCTTCTATTATTTACGTTTTTTTCAAGATGAGATCACGAGGGAGTTTGATCTCATCTGCTTTATGGTTCTTCTTTATGTGTTTAGAATGGGGGTGTAGGGAATTAGAAAGTATTATTCTAGATTAAGATTATAGATGCTAGATCAGGATTGGCACCAGATTGTCTTTTTTTAAAGATATTGCGTGGCCATATACGCATTTTTCGGGAGTTAAATTATTTGCGGCCATTTTTGCTTCATTTCCGCAGTATAGGGCTAGGCTTAATCTCGTTTCTTTGTCTAAAACCCATGCACGTTACATCAGAACGATCTAGGTTCTGATTGGCTGAGAGATAACTGCAGTTGAAATGCAGAGCTCTCATTGGCTTTACAACCACGCCGCGCATATGACGTCACGAAGTCGGCGCGTGGGGGTCTTGATTATAAAAGGCCTATATTTCATAGTTTCTTTCTCTTTTAAATGAAAAAAAATTGCCAAAGCCGGGTTGCCAGTCAAGTCGATTGCCTTCAGTTGGACATTCGAGATTTGGTAAGCATGAATTTTTGCGTGAGGACTTTATTTAATTTTTCTAGTCCTAGCCGATCATTTAAGTTTCTTTGGGCAGTTTAGTTTAATTTAACTCCAGAGCCATCAATTCGATCTGAGTGATAGACATGAGAAACTAGGTCCATTTAATTCCTTGTTGAAAGAATAGCGGCATGGTTTAAAAGTTGAGATATCACCGCTTTGTATTATTGCAAAGTCGGTCGGGAGAGAAAACTCGCATCTGCGAATTTTATTTATTTACAGAATAGTCGGGAGCGCGTAATGTGTATTTTTATTTGTGATTTTAGTGAGAGTATTGATGCTCGCTATTTATATAGTTACGCATATATCTGTGGACGGGAGTGAAAGAGGCATAATTTGGAAGCGCGTGGGCGCGTTGGTTACGGAATTGTTATTGATACGACGTTCAGAGGGACGAGGGGGAGATAAGCACGTGGTCATAAAATTATAAACACGTGGTTGAACTACGGGGTTTTCAATTTGATAATCAGGGGTTATGTATAACTTTTGACGGCATGTAGATGCTAGCGTAAACAGGGTTATAGGTTATTGATTGTGCTTTGTTATTCTGTGTATTCAGAAGATGGAGATGACATTTATTTATGTTAAGGGAATTATTTTGTATTTCATTTTGAATGTGATTACTATTATTGACGGGAATTTTAGGAATTCCTAGAGAAGGCTAGTTTTAGTTGTGTTAAACATTACGGCATTAGTGTCAGCGTAAGAAGTAGGCCACAGTACGTCTGCCCAGACGGGCCATTGAAAATATTGTTGTTGCTCGGAGTTAGTCAGGCAGAACAGGCGATCTGGGTTAGCCAATGTTTACCTTGTGGGCTCAGGTAGAGAAGGGAGCTCAGTGGGGGGAGCGGACTTTGTTTGCATGATTTTGTATGGTGGTGCATAACGGGAGAGAGTAGGGGAGCTGTATTGATTATAGACGGGGGAGACTTAAGTGTTAAAGACTTAAGGGTTTGTCAGGAAGTTAATTGTTATTTGTAATAGAGTATTAACGTTTTGTTTAGCTGTTGTTTTTGCTTTTGTCTAAACAGCAGGTGCCGGCTTTTTGTGGGAATGAGAGCGGAATTTTGAGACCACAAAATTTCTCCCACGGCAAAGTTGGGGCATTCGCAGAACCGCAAGGGTTTTACGTTAGTTGCCAGTAGTGGACGGAGAGGAAGAAAATACGTTTTCCCAACCAGGGGAAGACATTTTCCAGCGAATAGGATTTTTGTGGATAAATCCTGAGCTCTGACGCTCGTTACACACGCAGATTTGGCAGGCTGCCAGCGGTGTGGTAATTTTTGTGTTCGTTTCTTCACGGCCATAATAAAGCCGACAGCCCAGTTATAGGTACTCGGGCAGGTAATTTCCGAGTGGTAGAAGTCCGCTACAGTTCCAGTCCAGAATCCAGTGGGGTTTTGTTAACCCTCAGTCATCAAGTCCAGAGTTAGTGGAGAGAGATAGGGTAAACATTCTCTCTACCGAAGTCAGCACAGATAGGCAGAACTGTTAGTTTTGGTGAATCATAGCAGAGGACAGCTGCTGAAGTTTAGAGGTGCAGTTAGTTGTGTTCAGGAGATTCCAGGATAGGCTGTGTAGAACCGAAGTCTGTGCAGAGATTGTGTAGTCACTTCGCCGTCGTTCCAGCTATCAGTGGACTTAGAGTTAGAGTTAGAATTTAGAACAGCTAGTTTGGAGTGTAGGCGACATCAAGTGCAGTGTAGTTCATTTCAGTTAACCTTACCTTCTTTCTCCATACAGGTTGCAATTGTGGGAGAAGGGTTGGGGTTGATGCATTTTTAACTGTGCTTGCTTTTGTTTCAGGAGTGCATCCTCGCACTTGATGTATGGGACATGCATATGTTTGTTGTTTATAGGTGTATAATAAACTTGTATAAATTGTAGCTGGCATCAGTCATTTCCTTTAGTACAGTAGCTATATGTTGTCTGTACCTTGGTGTTTGTGAATCTTAATTGAACCTTATCCCCATAGGGTAGTTAGAGGTGGTTCGAGGCCATAGCAATTTACACGTCCGAAGTGGCGAGGAAAGAATCAACCTCGGTTCTCAACCTCGGAGCCAATGGTCTCAACTTTCACTTTTTGCACTATATTTCTATCTGAATCTAATTTTCCAGTCTTCCTTCTCACTAGTGTCTTGTCACGCCTTGTAATGCTATCAACAGGTTTCCTCAGTGTGTGTCCTATCCATCGCCATCGTCTTCTTCTCATCTCTTGTTCCACTGGCACTTGTCTTGTTCTTGTCATCAGTTCCACGTTGGTAACCTTGTCATACCATTTTAATCCCTCTATTCTACGCAAGTACCCATTTATGAAAGTCTGTAGCTTTTTGGTTGTTGTCTTTGTTGTTCTCCATGTCTCCGAGCCATACAATAGGACTGACTTCACATTTGAGTTGAAGATTCTTATTTTCGTGTTGGATCCTATTTCTCTTGATCTCCATATATTTCCCAATGCAATGAAAGCTCCTCTTGCCTTTTGTATTCTTATTTTGATATCGCTGTCTGTCCCTCCAACTTTATTTATATTACTGCCAAGATATGTGTATGATTCTACATCTTGAATTGGTGTTTCTTCAAGTTCAACCCTGTTATCATTACCTGCATTTATTCTCATTATTTTGTCTTTTCCCTGTGTATTTTCAGACCCAATTGCTGTGACCTCTCATCGAGTGTTTTCAATTTGTCCTGCATCTGATTACGGTTATGGGACAGAAGAGCCAAGTCATCAGCAAAATCCAGATCATCCAACTGCTTAGTCAGAGTCCACTGGATTCCATTTCTGTTGTGTGTTGTCGATGATCTCATAACCCAATCTATTGCCAGCAAGAAAAGAAATGGAGACAAGAGGCATCCCTGTCGCACTCCTGTTCTTATCCCAAACGGTTCTGTTAGCTGTCCTTCGTGAAGAACTCTGCATGTCATGTCTTCATATGTTTTCTTTATTAAATTAATGATCTTCAGGGGAACTCCATAATGCCTCATCAATTTCCAAAGTGATTCTCTGTCTACACTGTCAAATGCCTTTTCGTATTCCACAAATCCGATGTATAGTGGTGAATTCCATTCCAGACTTTGTTCAACTATTATTCTCAAAGTGGCTATCTGGTCTGTACATGATCTGTTTTGTCGAAAACCTGCTTGTTCATCTCTCAGTTTCTTGTCTATGGACTCTTTTAATCTCTCAAGGATAATCCTGTTTAATACATGTTAAGGTTGTCAGCAGCAAGCACGACCTAATATTACTCGCATTCTACGACATGCTTGACTGAGGAGTAGTCGTATTCTTTCTTTTTCTCATTAGAGCACCCTGGGAACTACACTGGGCCTAGAATTGGTGTATGGCCTTTTATTTGTTGAGGTGCTATTGCCAAGGGGATGTGCACGTTGTATTCTGTGTAATGTCCTAGCAATATTTCGTTCTCTCATACTATCGAAGTGTTTGTCTTTTGATAATTTTAGCCTACTCAAGCAGATTTATGTGTTTTTCTGTGTTTTTTTTTTCCATATGGCATTAATATTATCTAAATTCTAAAGGCTTTCACAACATATACTCTTGATGGCTCTCTAATTTCAGTCTATCACAGCATATACTCTTGATGGCTCTCTAAATTCAGCTTTTCACAACATATACTCTTGATGACTCTCTAAATTCAGCTTTTCACAACATATACTCTTGATGACTCTCTAAATTCAGTCTTTCACAACATATACTCTTGATGACTCTCTAAATTCAGTCTTTCACAACATATACTTTTGATGACTCTATAAATTCAGTCTTTCACAACATATACTTTTGATAGCTGTATAAATTCAGCTTTTCCCAACATATACTCATGATGACTCTCTAAATTCAGTCTTTCACAACATATACTCTTGATGACTCTCTAAATTCAGTCTTTCACAACATATACTCTTGATGACTCTCTAAATTCAGTCTTTCACAACATATACTTTTGATGACTCTATAGTCTTTCACAACATATACTTTTGATGGCTCTATAAATTCAGCTTTTCACTACATATACTCTTGATGATTCTCTAAATTCAGTCTTTCACATATACTTTTGATGATTCTATGAATTCAGTCTTTCACAATATATACTTTTGATGGCTCTATAAACTCAGCTTTTCACTACATATACTCTTGATGACTCTCTAAATTCAGTCTTTCACAACATATACTTTTAATGACTCTATAATTTCAGTCTTTCACAACATATACTTTTGATTGCTCTATAAATTCAGCTTTTCACTACATATACTCTTGATGACTCTCTTAATTCAGTCTTTCACAACATATACTCTTGATGACTCTCTAAATTCAGCCTTTCACAACATATACTTTTGATGGCTCTATAAATTCAGCTTTTCACTACATATGCTCTTGATTACTCTCTAAATTCAGTCTTGATGGCTTTCTTCACTTCAATCTTTCACTTCTTTTTTTTTGTACTTTTGAATTTTCTGTTTTCAATCTTTGTTTTTTCTCCCTGTTTAGAAAAAAAAAACGTGTAGATGTAAAGGATGGTGTTTTAGTGTCCATGACGTGTTACCTGAGCGTCCGATTGGCAGAGTGGTTAGAGCAATGGTCTCTAGCAGCAAAGGTGCCTGGTTCGAATCACGGCACCGACACGCTCCAGTCTATCCATCTGTAAATGGATACCTGACTGAGTTAGGGAAGGAAAAGGCAGCGAGGAAGGGAACTGGTCACCCCACCTCTCCATGCTGGACCTAGTATGGTGAAGTCTCTAACACTTCACTCCACTACGGTAGTACACCAATACCTCGACTTTCGTCGCTTCGACTTTCGTCGCTTCGCTCTTTCGTCGGTTTTCAATTCTAACCACGTTTCCAAATTTCGTCGCTCGCTTCGCTCTTTCGTCGCATTTGGTCACAACTGCGCGTCATCTTGATTCTTTCGTCGTTCAGTCTTTGAACAGAAATCGTTCGGTGTGCACTGTTTTTTTTTTTAAGTTGTCCGCATTGAATCTCTTATATTTGTCATTAAACATATTAATACTACTTATTTTTGTGATTAAAATAACAAAACTATTCATACTATATTATTTTTGTGATTATACTGTAAACAGTTCATAGTTATTTTAGTGATAACAGTCTAATGACAGTGTTCATATCGTGATTATACGACACGTGTACAGTTTTCATACTGTACTTTTTTGTGTGATTAGGCCTTATACAGTACTACTTATTTTTCTGCTTTAATATATTCATAATGGGTCCTAAGTGTAGTGACAAAGTTAAAAGAACCCATAAGGTTCTCAATTTGCAAGAAAAGCTTAAGCTAATCAAGCTTAATGAACAAGGCATCTTAAATGCTGAAATAGGCCGCAGGCTAGGTATACCAAGCACTACAGTTAGCACAATTGTAAAGAACAGAGCTAAAGTGTTAGAGGAAATTAAAAACGCTACGTCAGTGCATACCAAACTTATTAGAAAGCGGCACAATTTAATTGGTGAGATGGAGAAAGTGTTAAATGTGTGGATTGAAGACCAAGTCAGCCACAACATTCCTATAAGCCAAGATCTTATCCAGGCTAAAGCACAAACTTTATTTAATGCAATGAAGGCTGAACAAAGAGAGACATCAGCTGAAGAGACATTTGGAGCTAGCAGGGGCTGGTTTGAGAAATTTAAGAAAAGGTCAAATTTGCATAATATAGCAGTGAAGGGAGAATCAGCTTCTTGCAGATACCGCAGCTGCAGGAGCTTTTCAAGTGAAGCTTGAAACAATTATAAAAGAAGTTGGCTACACAAAGTAGCAGATCTTCAACGTAGAATAAATTTCGACAGAAGTTCAAAAGTAAATAGTGGGCTAGATTACCAAATAGCCTGTTACAGAGAACTTCTTAGGGAAAGGAAGAAGACATCAATGAGGTAAACGTCTTTGCTCTCCTTTTTCAAGACGCAACCGCCACAGCCAACTTCAGACACCCCTCCCTCTAACCCTTCAGATTCCGAGCCATCAACATCAGCCCCAGCCCCAGTTAGATCTCCTTCAAAGTGCCCTTCTAAAAGAATTAGATTGAAATCCTCCAGTTCTGAAGATGAGCCACCTCAATTTTCTCCATCTGGTTTTCTAAGTCTAGAATCCCCCTAATTTACCAACATTCAAAACTGTACATACTGTATATATTCATCGTCTACTTGCTCAAAAATGATTTTAAGGTAAAATGCTATTTACGTATTTTTTATTTATTACTGTATTTTCTTTACTCTTATGTTTATTTCTGTTTATCTAGGTGTTGCACTCATTCGCAAGTGTTATATAGTTAGTTATTTTCCTTTTTTTGGCGGCCCTAATGCATTTGTAAGCTAAATAAAGGCTATGCTTCGACTTTCGTCGATTTTCGACTTTCGTCATAGCTCTGGTCCCTAACCTGTCGAAAGAGCGAGGTATTGGTGTATGTGCCATGGGACTACCTTGATCTTTTTATCTTGTTATCTACTGTCTCCTGGACTTAGCCTTCACGTCTAATTAAGGAAATTACGGGAGCCGCGCTGGTGTAATGGTTACCACACTGCGTTGGCAATCGGTGATCCAGATTCAAGCCCGGGCGAGCACATTTGAAGAAGTATCGGCGACCGGGACTTGGATAATTCGAGCCCCTGGCGAAGACATTTGAAGGCGTGTCGTCGACCAGGGACTGGAATAACCTGAACGGCTCCTGAACCGACCCAGCTCTAATGGGTACCCTCCGAAGACGGCGAGTATCTGCCCCTGAATGGCGAGAGGACACCTGTCAGTGTACAGGGAAAATAGGATACTCACGTAAAATCAGTCTCAGGTTAGATATACTAACAGGATATTTCGCCTCGAGTAATAGCGGGCGTACGTTAAAAAAATTTAGGATCACATTTTTTAAAAGTAAAATAAAGAAGTGAAGGTTAAATCTTCTGACCCGTCCCCACCGTCTGCTTAATTAACATACTATTATACGTACTTCTGTCTCGGGCCAGAACCTGGGGTCAAATCCGTTGATCACGAAACTTGACAGGCAGACATTTCCAGATCTGTATTCCTCGACAGAGAGGCACAGCTCCTCAAACTCTTCCGCGGACTCAGTTCTGAGAATAAGCTGATGGTAGGAGACCAGATTAACGTGACGATAAAAATTTAAAATAAAAGAAGTGTATTAATTAATAACAAGTTTCATATGATGTACATATTAACATCACAATGAATAACGCAGACAAAACTTGAAGATCTGGTTCTAGGGCATGGCAACGACCAAGAAACAGATGGATACACACTATCACAGAACTCCTACAGCAACACGTGCTCACAGCAGGTTATGCGACACACTTAAGTCAAGAACGAACGAACGAACTTTATTTTCCAAGGGTTAAGAATTGGGCGCGCAGGCCCGTCTAACATTCTGTCCTTCTTCGCTCTCTTATCTTGGTTAATGGTTCCTTTCATCCTCACACGTACTTTAACCATTAATTTTAAAGGCGTACAAAATTATTAGGGTAATGTAACAGCATACATTTATAGTCCTGACACACACTCATGCGGTCAAACTGTCAGCAATTTATCAGCATTTTTACATGTATCGTCAATCATCATATGAAAAATACATAAAGACATTCTCGCTCATATCCGTGCAGAATGGAAAGAAAATTAACTAAGAAAAAAAAATTAATTTTTGTACACACTTCTGTAGCAGACAACAAGGAGTTGGGGGGGGGGGGGGGGGGGGGGATCTTCGAGCAGTTAAAAAAAAAATTGAAAAAGGTATATCTGCTCATTCTGAAATACATCTTCACAAAAAGAACGACAACTTTTGTTCTCTCTTCACGTCAAGATGGACCCCAAAAAATAAAAGTAAGAACAACAATGTAATAAGAGTTAGAAAAAAACATTACAATTACACTTTTAAAATAAAACAGAAAAACTCACCAGCAAACAAGAACTAGCAGCATTAATAAGGGAATTAACGAAGACATTTTACCTCACAATAAGCAGGGAGCTCACCCAGAGCAGGGTATTCTTGTCCAGATATTCGAATTTCCTCCCCTGAGTTCAGCATATGTGTGATGTTGCATTGCTTGAATGAATCCATGTGGTCTGTTCAATTTAAAGAAAAAAAAGAAAAAAACACGAATTCGTGAGCTATCGAGAAGTCAAGGTATTATTCCTTCAGTCAACTGTTTATCAGTCATTCAGTCAAATGATCATTCGTTTGATCTTTCATTGACTAGCAAATCACTATTGAGCCGGTTCGTGATTACATACGGCGACCATCTTTTTTTTTAATTTAATAAAGTTTTGGCGAGGCGTGTCCCGTTCAACCTAGTCGGTTATATTAGGGCGCATGTCCAAATATAAAAGACGAGCATCTTTTAAATTTTCGCTAATAATAATAATAATAATAACAGTTCAGCCAACGTGCAGACAGCCAGAAATGCAGAAAGAAAATAAGACAAGCAGACACACAGACTGACAGGCGGGCAAATAGACAGACAGAATGATATTGGTACACAGGTAGGAAGATTTATGCATATCAGAATCGTTATTCTCCATAAAATACATTGACATGTATTGACATAATATAATAAAATATAACATACCACATAGAAGAATCATTAGAATTTATAAAATTGTGGAGGACGTCTTAAGTAGTTCAATGTGGGTGTTTTTACATCGAATATTTTCGTTACACGTATATAACAATCTTTAAGCTTTATAAAAGACATTGGCATGTAATGATATGATATGATACAACATACCAAATGGAGTATTATTAAATTTTTTAGAATTTGTGTGGAATACGTTTCAAGCAGATCAATATGGGTGTTTTGTTTTTACATGGGGGTTTTATCAGAATCTTTGTTTGCCATAAAATACATTGACATATAGTAAATAACATACTAAATACAGCATCAATGCAAAGTCAATAGTGGTTTAGTGAATTAAGCAGTGCACAATTGAGATTAGAATTAACCAAAATGTGGAAAACATTTACAACAACTTAAAATGGGTGTTTTTTTAACATCGAAATTTCCATATTCTATACCATCCTATAATTGCACTAACGCTGATATATTTACATAAAACTCTGGCTTCACATTTCCACAGCCCTAGAGACATCAGTCCACTCAAACACTTTGCATGTACATGTCCCAAACAACCAATTATCAGTACAATAAAGTGTGTACAATAACCTAGTTCGTTAATTTCCGCACTCAGTGTATAGTACTTATTAAATTTATTTTCGTAGCATACATCTAAACGGGCATAATCTGGTATTGCTGCTTCTACCGTAAAAGCCGTTTTGCTCTGTTGATTGATTTTTGTTAAATCAGGTTTTACGGCACGTGATTTAAAGGAATTATTACTACCGCCGAAAAGAGAGGGTTTAACTATTATTTCTTTATTTATTGTTATGCCAAATTTATTGAAGTTTTCACTTTCTCATAAACAGTGTATAAAATCCTGTAGTGCATTTGCTGGTACAGTATAATGTCTTAAATTTGGCACATCTATTTAATATATGTGATGCTGTTTGCTAAGGGTGGTTGCATATTTTTCACTTTTTCATATATGACTGTGAACAGCATAGATGTAAAAGATTTTCCCATTCAAGTAACTGAAATCGGCATCTCACAGCTAATAGCAGTATTTTATCACTTAGTTTAACATTAGTTAGAAAGCTAGATGACAGTGAATGGTTTACACATTTCATTTCGCGCACTAATCTTACTTGTGACGATTTACTTTTTTAACTCACTTACAATTTGGTTTAGTTTATGTGATTTAAATCAACAATAAAAAGAATTTGCTGACTTGTATGTTAGACTCACATCTTCATTTATGTTCTAATGTACAGTATAATGGCCAATGTCACTGTCATCCACTTTCACACTCACTCCTTCGCGCGCACATTCATCATTCAGTTCTACACAAAATATACTGAAGCACATTAAAAACACACCACCTGTATAATCCAGGAACAGAGTGTGAAATGTAAACATAAGTGTTTACAAGTTTACATATTTGGAATCTTTATTCATTTTCCTATGAATCCATGCTGGTCATTAAGTTGTACATTTGATTGTTATGAAATTCATTGCATTTTGCGCAGGCAAGGGAGAAAACCAAAAATGCAACCAATAAAAAAATTCATTCACACTATCCTCAGTATCTGGTATGTCCACCGTGTGCTTGCAAACAAGCTTGGCAGCGGCTCCGCATGGAACGCATAAGTCTCTGAAGGAAATTCCGGGGAATCAAGTCCCATTCACGTGTAAGAGCAGCTTCGAGCTATTGCAGATTAGCTGGAGAACCTTGCCTGTAGACTCTGCGTCCAAGCTCGTCCCACAGATGTTCTATAGGGGACATGTCTGGTGATAGGGCAGGCCAATCAATCGTCACAATGTTCTGCTGCTGTAGATATTCCTGCGTAATGCATGCGGTGTGCGCACGTGCGTTATCCTGCTGGAGAAGCTGCAAGTCTGGATAATTTGTGAACGCAGGAGCAACCAATGCATCCAGAACCTCATCTCGATATGTCACAGCATTAACATTTCCACGGAAGACGTGAAGAGGCAAGCGATGGTGAAAACTGAATCCTCCCCAAATGTGAATACTGCCCCCTCAAAATCGGTTGTGCTGACGAACACAGCAATCTGCAACGCGCTCTCCACACCGTCGCCAAATCCGCATACGTCCATCAGCAAAGGATATGTGGAATCTGCTCTGGTCTGTGAATAGGACAGCATTCCACTGCAGTCTAGTTCATCTGACGTGTTGCTCTGCCCATTGCAGGCGCTGCTGACGATGTCTGTGAGTCAAGTTTGGCCCAACATAAGGTCGTCTTGCAGTAAGGCCTGTATCTCTGAGTCGTCGTATGACTGTCATTCGAGAGACTTACCCACGTCTACCCACTATTGCTCTTGCTGTTTGACTTGCCGGGAGAGAACGATTCCTTAGGTGACTCAGCACAATATGACGATCTTGCGCAGGGGTAGTAACTCGTGGTTGGCCACTCCGAAGTCTATCCCGGGCACTGCGAGTGGTTCCGCAACGTTCATTGAGACGTACAATAGTGCTGTGGTGGCAATTCATCCTTCTGGCAATGGCCCGCGAGCTCATTCTGGTCTCCAACATACCAATGGCTCGTTGGCGGTCGTTTTCAGATAGTCGTGGCATTTCAAGCACATGTACTGGGTGTTTTGTCTCAACGGCCTTTTTATACCGAGTATACGGCCACAACGCGTACACATTTTCAGGGTCATAGCTGTTGGGAATCGTGTTGCACGTGTAATTTTCATTATTTTCATGTAGTCTGTACACAAACCCGTGGGTTGAATCATGCACTTTCCATTCCAGCAGCCATCCGCTCTCTACCTTATGACAAACACGGGGAAAATCCATTCCCACACTTTTTTTCCCCAGCTTCTCGGCATCAGTACCTTGTATATATAATAGTGGTGCGTTTTTAATGTGCTTCAGTATATAATGTGAGATCTTAATGGCAGTAGAACAACAAGTTGCTTCCCAAGTCTCACTCGTCGATACAAAACACCAGTTTCTTTGTGGAATGTTCCAGCTGAAGTATGCATTGGTGTTATATGCCGCTGTTCAGAGCAGGGCGCTAAAGTGACAGCATCAGCCTGCGCTTTCTTTAGCTCTGCTGTGCTGAGGAGAAGTAGCGAGTAGACATCAGAGCTTTCCAATGTTGGGAGTTGTGTTCTCTGCTCAAACTCCTTCCTCATAGATAAATAATGGTTTTCACCATTTTTGTGGTCCAGGCTATGGCAGTCCGAGCAATCTTTCACATAATGTCGAACATCTCGTTGCACGCCTGACCAAAAGTGTTCGAGGGAAACATGCCTACCTAAGATACGTGCACCTCGATGGAGTTGTGAATGAGGTTTATGCATTTACTGCATCAGGTGGGTACGACATGGAAGTAGGACAACTAATTATAATATCTTGTTCCCGACCCGTCTGCAAACTAAACCATTCTCTCTATAATACGCTCCCTGTGGATTATGGGAGTAGTTGCTATGCAACTTAGCAAAACACGGCTTTAGGGATTTTTCATCCCTTTTGGCCTTCTTCAGCACCGATATGTTCGGGCTGAACAGAGATAAGAGTTCAGGGGTCGCTTGGGCGTGTCCTTGGTTCTCTCCCTTTTATGTCGACCTGGGGTCCTGAGAGGGTTCTTCTAGGAAGGCATATTTCTTCACTAGGATCAGAGGATATATTAAATCATCTAACTTCTTCTTCTTCTTTGATCCTTAGCCGCCGACCGTCAAAGCAGTAGTGGCCATCACGCCTAGTAGCGTCTTGTAGGGCAACAACAAATTGATTCCACTTTGCTCGGTCGGTGGCCATCCTTCGTACAGTGCCCCAACTCTGGTTCATTCTTTGCATCTCAGCCTCCACAGTCCTCCGCCAGGTTGTTTTTGGTCGGCCTCTCTTTCGTTTTCCTTCAGGGGTCCAAAGCATAGCTGTTCTTGTGATGGCATCGGGGTCTCTTCTGAGGACATGACCAACCCAGCTCCAGCGTCTGCCAGTTATGATGGTGTGCATGTCCTCTTGCTTGCTACGAGTAAGCAGATCTTGGTTAGTGATGGTATTTAAATCATATAACACTGCGGCTTTAATTTTTCCTTGTATAAATCGTGTTGAAACTTCAACTGTCGCAACAGGAAGAATCTTGGGCGCGACATTCTTCAAGGGTCCCTGTATTTCTAAAGTTTCATCAGTGTACTGGTGAGCCTTCGCCAAAGATGGCGAAATTAGAGCTTCGAACTCAAGCCCTTGTCATTAAAAGCAGTACACTGCTTGGTTACCAACAGTTACGTGCTCCTTGGTGGGGGGAGGGGGTGACTGGGATTTTGTTGGCATGTCGTAAAGTCATAATTCTCTATCGACCTTCTTAGCAGGCATGCAACTTTATAAGGGGCCAGTTTTCTGCCTCTTACAGTCCAGTGTGACGTGTATGTCAGCTTTGCATGATCTACACCACAGTCCTCCAGTTCCCTTTGCTTGATTGCTTTGTTTTGCTTGGTGTTGTCCTGTGGTTGTTGTGTCGATCTGTATGTTGTGTTATTCATGGTTTGCGTATCCGTGGAGGGGCGATCTATTGGATTGGGGCAATTATCGTGGCCGCGCTTCCTGGCAGGTTTAACTTCCGTCTGCGCGTTTTGATACCTTTCTGTATAGGATCCCACTGGCTCAAGAGTTTCGGCCCCGTGCTCCGCCAGGAACTGTCTCATGTCAGGGGTGAGCGATACTTTGAACTGCTCCACGATAACCATCTCCTGCAGCCCTTCATAAGATTCATCACAGGTGCTGAGGGATCCCCACTTCTACAGGTACGTTTCTAGCCTAGTAGCGAAAAGCTTAAATGATTTGTATGCCTGTCTTTTAGCCTCTCTGAACTTGCTACGAAATGTTTCAGCGTCTTCTTTAGATTGAACAGACATATATACATATATATGTTAGTCTCTCTCTCCCCCCCCCCCCCCCACCCTTTCTTTTTTCTTCTAAATATACTGCTGTTGACAACAGTTTGGTGATACGTCTCAATTATTTAATATGGGCATTTTCTTTGAAACCATTAACCTTATACATCCAGCAAGATCCTATACCTACAGTGCCACTTACATCACACACTGGCATAAAATATCCTCGGCCCCAACGACACCAACCACCTCGCACACATACAGGCACATGCATATATAACAAGAACATTCATAACCCTCCACTCCCAAAGGAGCATAGGCCTTCAACAAACACATGCCAAGTCCTCCTGTCACGTGCCATCATCTCAAGATCTTTCCACGTTCTCCTCATCATTTTCACCTCTGTTTCCAGCTCTCTTCTCCATGTGCTTCTTGGTCTACCTCTGCCTCTCTTGCCCTGGGGGTTCCAGAACAAGGACTGCTTTGTAATGCTAACAACGGGTTTCCTCAGTGTGTGTCATATCCATCGCGATCGTCTTCTTCTCATCTCTTGTTCCACTGGCACTTGTCTAGTTCTTGTCCTCAGTTCCACGTTGGTAACCTTGTCTTCTTCTTCTTCTTTGATCCTTAGCCGCCGACCGTCAAAGCAGTCAGTGGCCATCACGCCTAGTGGCGTCTTGTAGGGCAACAACAAATTGATTCCACTTTGCTCGGTCGGTGGCCATCCTTCGTACAGTGCCCCAACTCTGGTTCATTCTTTGCATCTCAGCCTCCACAGAACTCCGCCAGGTTGTCTTTGGTCGGCCTCTCTTTCGTTTTCCTTCAGGGGTCCAAAGCATAGCTGTTCTTGTGATGGCATCGGGGTCTCTTCTGAGGACATGACCAACCCAGCTCCAGCGTCTGCCAGCTATGATGGTGTGCATGTCCTCTTGCTTGCTACGAGTAAGCAGATCTTGGTTAGTGATGGTATTCGGCCAAAAGATTCGGTGAATTTTTCTTAGGCATGTTGTGTGAAAAGAGGACAATTTTGACATTTCCTTCTCTGTAACTCTCCAGCATTCCGCACCATAGAGAAGCACAGAAAGCACACAGCTCTGATATAATCTTAATTTTGTGCTTGTGCTGTATTGGGAGGACTTCCAGATGTTGTTTAGGCTAAAGAAGGCTGTTCTTGCCTTATTCATTCTGATGTTGATGTCTTTGCCTGCCCCGCTATCTGGTGTTACTATGATTCCTAGGTATGTGAAGGTATCTGTCTGTACCAATTGCTGATTCCTTACTGATATGGGCTCAGGGTTGCTCTCATTGAGCGTCATGACCTCAGACTTCTTTAAATTGATGTTTAAGCCCACATGCTGGCTAAACTTATTGAGTCTATCCGTTTTTTTCTGGATGTGTTGATGTGAATGTGCTAGTAGTGCAATGTCATCTGCATATTCCAGATCTTCCAATGTAGAAAATGTTGTCCATCTTATTCCTCTTGGACTGCCCTCTGTAGTCTGGTGCATCACCCAGTCTATGACTGTTAAAAATAGAGTGGTTGATAAGGGGCATCCCTGTCGATCTCCTGTCTTCACCTCAAAGGTTAGGTTGCTCAGCCCAACACTACACGTAAAGTTGGCATAGAGGCTTTTTATGATTGACACTATGCAGCTTGGAATTCCATAAGCCCTCAGTATTTTCCATAAACTGTCCCTATGTATGCTGTCAAAAGCCTTTTCAAAATCAACAAAATTAATGTAAAGCTGTCTTTGCCATTCTGAGCACTGCTCTATAATGTTCCTGAGAGTGAATATATGATCTACACATCTCCTGTTCTTTCTAAATCCTGCTTGTTCTTTCCTCAGTTTGTGGTCTACTGCCTTTGAAATTCTCTGTATAATTATCCTGCATAGTATTTTGCTGGGAACTGAGAGAAGAGTGATTCCTCTCCAATTATTGCAGTCTGCAAGATCTCCCTTTTTGGGCAATTTGACAATTTTTCCTTTGTTCCACTCTGATGGTGTTGTCACCGTTTTCCAGACTTGTGCGAATAATGGTTCTAATAGTTCTGCTGCTAGCTCAGGGTCTGTCTTAAATAGCTCTGCATTTAAGTTATCATGGCCCGGAGCTTTGCCGTTCTTTAACCCTTTGATTGCTGTGATGATTTCTTCTTTTCGTGGAATGTCTGTATTCACATCTAGATCGTTTTCAGCTTCAGGAACATTCAATTGTGTCTCTGGTGGTTCCTTGTTCAGAGTTTCTCTGAAGTGCTCTGCCCATCTTGTTTCCTGTCCCTCTGCTGTCGTGATGAGATTACCTTGCTTATTTCTTACTAATGTAATATTGTTTGCACCTCGTTTTCCGCTGATGAATTTAGTTATTTTGTATACTGTGCTTTGTTCATTTCTCAGTGCTGCCTCCTCTGCCTGTCTTGCAAGATCATTTAGGAAATTCCTTTTGTTGGCTCGGGTTTGGCGTTTAACTTCCTTGTCCAGCTGACTGTACTGTTCGCTATATAGTTGCTTTAACCTTGAGGACTTCGCTTCTGTTTTCTTTCTCTTCATTTCCTTTCTCATCGTTATGGTGTTTAATGTTTCTGGCGTTATCCAGTCTTGCTTCTTCCTTTCCTGGAATCCCAAGCATGATTTGCTGCTTTCTTTGTATATTGTTGAAATGGTGTTGAAATTCTGGTCTATATCATCAGTCAATGTCTTTTCCTGACTTTTGGCAAATTGATATCGTTTCTTTATGTCGGCCGCAAAAGCTTTTCTGGTAAGGGAATCCTTCAGTTTGCTGATGTCCAACCTTTTCTGTGTAGTTACAGTTGGTGCAGCCCTTCTTAGTTTCACTTTCAGTTTTGCTACTACTAAATGGTGATCACTTCCCACATCTGCACCTCTTCTTACCTTCACATCTTGTAATGCATGTCTCCATCTACCGTTAACCATGATGTGGCCTATCTGGTTTCTGTCCCGACCATTTGGTGATTCCCATGTTAATTTGTGAATTTCTTTATGTGGGAAGAGTGTTCCTCCAATGACCAGGTTGTTAATGCTACAGAAACTTATTAGTTTATCCCCATTTTCGTTTGCTGTTCCGCTGCCGCATTTCCCCATTGTTCTTTCATTATATGTATTGTGTGTACCAACTTTCGCATTGAGGTCTCCCATTACTATAACAAGATCATATCTAGGTGTGTCTTCCATTTCTTTCTGCAGTTGTTGATAGAATTCATCCTTGACCTCCTCATCGCTAACATTCGTTGGTGCGTAGCATTGTATTATTGTAGTGTTGGTGAATCTCCCTCTCAATCTTAATCTTATCAGTCTGTTGTTGATGGGTTTCCATTCCAGTAATGTCCTTTCTATTCCTTTCTGTAGAATAATGGCTACGCCTTCATTGTGCTGTCCATCCTCTCTTCCAGAGTAAGTACTGTTTCTCCTGTTGCTGTTTTAACTTTTCCTGCCCCTGTCCATCTGCTCTCGCTTATCCCTAGAATGTGTAACCTATAGTTTCTCATTTCTGCCGTGACCTGTCTTAGTTTACCTGTCTCGTACATTGTCCTGACATTCCAAAAACCTATTCTTGTATCCTGTTTTGCGGTCAAGACATCCGTTTTCATGTCAGTGGCTTCCTTTCGGCTTTCACCACTGACAGTCATACGAGCCACAGACTCCGAATGTCCATCCCGCAGCAAAGTTTTTTCATTTATTGCTGTTTCCGTAACTTCATTGTTTTGTTTTTTTACACAGACAGGGGTGTCAGCCCTATGCTAAAACCCCCAACCTGGAGGACCAGGGTACCAGCTTTTGTCTGACCCCTACCCACACAGACCAGTCCAGCTTGGTTGAACCTACCAGGAGTAAAAACTCCCACTGGCATAGCTCTGGGGATTGTCAGGGTACGCAAGCTGCCATACCGCTACAAGGTATAGGTACCATTGATGGCAGTGGTAACCTTGTCATACCATTTTAATCCCTCTTTTCTACGCAAGCACCCATTTATGAAAGTCTGTAGCTTTTTGGTTGTTGTCTTTTTTGTTCTCCATATCTCAGAGCCATACAATGGGTCTGACTTCACATTTGAGTTGAAGATTCTTATCTTGGCAGCAATATAGACAAAGTTGAAGGCACAGACAGTGAAATCAAACTAAGAATACAAAAAAGCAAGAGGAGCTTTCATTGCATTGGGAAATATATGGTGATCAAGAGAAATCGGATCCAACACGAAAATAAGAACAAGAACATGCAAGCTTATTACATATCTCTTTATCACATACAATAGTAACACATGTACCATGTGTACAAAAAAGTATCACATTTTCTACTTCCGTTTTAAAGAACGCGCATTTGGCTAACTTTCTAGCTCGCATAAAAAAAAGCGACTGTCTCAGAGCCCAATCTTTGGTGAAGCGTGAGCCGCTGTCAGGATTTGAGATCATGAATATTCATTTGGCTTCAGGTTTCCTCTATTTGGCCTAATTCCAGCATCTCTTTTGCCTGGTTCGTCCTTACTCAAAAAAAAATGTGGGACATTACTTTCTCAGCACAGAAAGTTGAAACTGCATGCTCACAAGTTTCTGTTCTAAGCTTCACAATCAATAGCGACCCATTTCTTGGACAGACCAGATTTTAAATTATGTCTTTCTATTCGTGAGACGATTGGTCAAAGACTTATGACATTACATTGGTTTCATGCAATTTTTAAAAAATAATTTTCTTTCACTCCCTTGTTCAATTTTTGCTAATCATCTCCACTATTTCCCTCAAAGCTTTTATGCGGTTTTGTTTCACATTCGGCGTCTGTGGCCTAATGAATATGAACGCAGTTTCATAATCCAGATATACCAGGTTCGAAACCTGCTGCAGGCGGTTTGGTAGCAGATCGCTTTGGGTGGATTTTTAACAATGGTATAAGCGCCGTACCGTTCAGAAAGCAATGGCAAACTACTGAATGAAAAAAATTGCCTGGAAAAATCACAAACAGCCAATAAAAGCTGGGGTTCATTGCCACGTCCTGTAAAGGATAAGCAACTAACTGTTTCACATTAATATTTTAGTTTTAGGATTATAAACATTGCGTTTTTCCACATCCCAATTTATAGCACATACAAACTTTACTAATTTAAATCTTATCCATCTGGTGCTAATATTCGAAATTCTCAGCTTAACAATTATGAGGTTTATACCTAGTTAGAGCTATAGTCTCTCCCAGTAAAGGTGCAGGGTTCAATTCACGGTCCTGACACGCTCCAGTCTACCCAGCTGTAAATAGGTACCTAAACCTGATTTTTGAGTTAGGAAAGGAAAAGGCAACGAGGAAGGGAACTGGTCACCCCACCTCTCGAGGCTGGACCTAGTATGGTGAAGTCTCTAACACTTCACTCCTCTATGGTAGTATATGCTGTGGGACTGCCTTTACCTATTATCTCGTTCGGTTTACACGCAATGGTTGTCATGGCAATATTTCCCTAATATTATAATCAAATTAATTTTGGAGAAAAACAATTTAGGATAGCTACTGGTATTCACAATTACATATTTTAATTATTTGTTTTATGTTTCTGTCTCTCATATAATTAGATTGTGTGAAAGTATGGAACAAGAAAGACTTCGAAAACTAGTCAGAAATCGTTAAGAATCTATTAGACAAAGAAGATATTTCACCACACAGTCTCATAACATACTTAATTAAGATTATTTGACTCCCACGACGCGTAACGTAAGCATCTGAAGGATAAAGTAGGCAACAACTTAGACACTATCTCACGAGCTAACTAATGTGAATGTTCAGCCACTCGATGATTACTGTATACATTCACACATTCGATGACAGCTTTGGACTTTCACTCACTCGCTAATTAATGTGATCATTCACTCATAGAATTACCATTCACAAGTAAACGAGAACTCACAATGTTTCGTGATGTCCTCTTTGGTGACGTTGGTCAAAAGAAAGCTGAACCTGTATGTTGTGTTCTGGATGTGAAAATGTCCGATACTAGTCAACTCGATACTGATCAGAGAATCCTCAGTACACCAAGTCGTAAAATTGTGGTGAAGGAAGTTGAATATCTGGAACGAGAAAATTTCAACTGGTCTTAACTGTCTGCTTATTTGATCATCCCAGAAGCTTAGCAAGTCTCCGTTAAGTAAAAAGTGTGTTAAAAATCGATAATACGTTTTGCAGACATTTTTAAACAAATAAAGAGGGGAAACCCTGTAAACAGTAAATAAATAAATAATTACCACAAACATAAAGGCATTTTTTAGGTACTTGTGAGAAATAAAGTAGTAGAAAACTAGACAACAGAAAAACAACACTATAACGGAGACTTGAACAAAATTGACATTTTCGTTTCCAAATGAGTATAGAGCTACCACTGCAGTTGACGACAAGCAGGAAGCCTGTGCATTTCATGTCATCTTGCAGTTTCTTTAGCAGTTTGTTTTACGTGATGTGATTGTTAGCCTCCCAGCACAACCTCAGACAATTCTCTTCTTACAACATACTTGAGTTAGAGCTTTTGTTTCATTCTGTCTTCGCCTCATCAGGTAATCCGTGTGAGCCACACAGGGTAGCATATGTTAGAAATATATGGACAGAGTCCGTGTTCCTGACGTCATCACTTACTGATGCTAACTCTTGTCTTTTTCGTTTTTCCTTTATTTCGCTTTCTTAAAAATTCATTCATTCATCACCCTTCAGCTTCCACAGGAGCATAGGCCTTCAACAAACGTATGCTTAGTCCTCTTGTCACGTGTCATCAGCTCAAGTTCTTTCCATTTCCCTCTCATCTTTTTCATTTCTGTCTCCAGTTCTCTTCTCCTTGGGTGTATCGGTCTACCTGTGATTTTTTTATTTTTTAACATCAGTGATTATAAAATAAGGGCTGCTTTGTAAAGCCATGAACAGGTTTTCTCAAGGTCAGAGTCCTATCCATCTCCAACGTCATCTTCTCATTTCTTATTCCACTAGCACATGGCTGGTTCTTGTCATCAGTTCCACATCTTGTCATTAGTTCCACATGTTGTCATAAGTTTCACATCTTGTCATCAGTTCCACATCTTGTCATCAGCTCCACAACTTGTCATCAGTTCCACATTTTGTCATAAGTTTCACACCTTGTCATCAGTTCCACATCTTGTCATCAGCTCCACATCTTGTCATCAGTTCCACATTTTGTCATCAGTTCCACATCTTGTCATAAGTTCCACATCTTGTCATAAGTTCCACATCTTGTCATCAGTTCCACATCTTGTCATCAGTTCCACCATTTGTCATCAGTTCCACATCTTGTCATCAGTTCCACCACTTGTCATCAGTTCCACATCTTGTCATCAGTTCTACATCTTGTCATCAGTTCCACATCTTGTCATCAGTTCCACATCTTGTCATCAGTTCCACCATTTGTCATCAGTTCCACCATTTGTCATCAGTTCCACATCTTGTCATCAGTTCCACCTTTTGTCATCAGTTCCACATCTTGTCATCAGTTCCACCATTTGTCATCAGTTCCACATCTTGTCATCAGTTCCACCATTTGTCACCAGTTCCACATCTTGTCATCAGTTCCACCATTTGTCATCAGTTCCACATCTTGTCATCAGTTCCACCATTTGTCATCAGTTCCACATCTTGTCATCAGTTCCACCATTTGTCATCAGTTCCACATCTTGTCATCAGTTCCACCATTTGTCATCAGTTCCACATCTTGTCATCAGTTCCACCATTTGTCATCAGTTCCACCATTTGTCATCAGTTCCACCATTTGTCATCAGTTCCACCATTTGTCATCAGTTCCACATCTTGTCATCAGTTCCACATCTTGTCATCAGTTCCACATCTTGTCATCAGTTCCACATCTTGTCATCAGTTCCACCATTTGTCATCAGTTCCACCATTTGTCATCAGTTCCACATTGGTGACCTCGTCGTACCATTTCAATTTTTTATTCTAAGCAAACAGCTGTTTATGAAGATCTGTACATTCTTGTCTGTTGTTTTCCTTGTTCTCCATGTCTCTTACAAATGGCCAACAATAATCATTTTTTTAGAACACGAAGAGAAACAACATTAAAAAGATCAGCTCTTGCACCAATAAAAAGACATACCAAATTTATTAACCAAACACTTTGAAAGCACGACTCTGGGCAAAAATTGTTAGGAAATATCCAAGGCAAACGAATCAGAGGAAGACAAAAATGAAAGATCTGGGACTGATGAAAGGAAGGGCTTTGACGTGTGATTGTTAGACAAGTAACAGCTCCAAAAAACAATGACGTCATCACAAGATTTTGATATTCTATTTCCTTTACCAAGATCACAATCTTTCTAAACACACTATCACGATTACCTTATCAGGTCCAAGCCAGGTCGTGAAGAATCGTAGTTCTACTTCAGACTCCGTACTTATGAAGAAGTGACCGTTGTTGTGAATGCAGATTCCCTGGTCCATGTTTCCAGTCATTAAGTGAGCAGCGCAAGTCAAGTTACCCTTGAAGTAAAATCAGTGTTATGTTACACATACTTAAACTATTATCTTTGTGCTATAGTGTATTAAGCCCCGTTTAGTACCCGGGGGCCTTTGGGAGAGACTAAGAGATATTATTACTACTGTTCCTCCCGGAATGTCCTGGGTTCGGTGTCTACCTTCGCACAAGATTACTATTGGCAGAGATGCGAATAGAAGGATGATGATGCTTCTACCTTATTACTATTATTATTATTGCTCGTATTAGCTCTTTAGATGTAGATATAACTATATATATTAGAATACTTATTCACACGTGTGCATCGAATCGTGAAACGTGAACAATGACAGTAGGGGAAAAAAGGTAATAATTCCGAGTAGAGGATAGGGACGGAATTATGTGAGTGATATTCATTCATTCATAACCCTCCACTCCCAAAGGAGCATAGGCCTTCAACAAACGCATGCCAAGTCCTCATGTCACGTGCCATCATCTCAAGTTTATTCCACAATCTCCTCATCATTTTCACCTCTGTTTCCAGCTCTCTTCTCCGTGTGCTTCTTGGTCTACCTCTGCCTCTCTTGCCCTGAGGGTTCCAGAACAAGGACTGCCTTGTAATGCTAACAACAGGTTTCCTCATTGTGTGTCCTATCCATGGCCATCGTCTTCTTCTCATCTCTTGTTCCACTGGCACTTGTCTAGTTCTTGTCCTCAGTTCCACGTTGGTAACCTTGTCATACCATTTTAATCCCTCTATTCTACACAAGCACCCATTTATGAAAGTCTGTAGCTTTTTGGTTGTTGTCTTTGTTGTTCTCCATGTCTCAGAGCCATACAGTAGGAATGACTTCACATTTGAGTTGAAGACTCTTATTTTCGTGTTGGATCCGATTTCTCTTGATCTCCATATATTTCCCAATGCAATGAAAGCTTCTCTTGCTTTTTGTATTCGTATTTTCATATCACTGTCTGTCCCTCCAACTTTGTCTATATTGCTGCCACGATATGAGTACGATTCTACATATTGTATTGGTGTTTCTTCAAGTTCAACCCTGTTGTCATTACCTGCATTTATTCTCATTATTTTTGTCTTTTCCCTGTGTATTTTCAAACCCAATTGCTGTGACCTCTCATTGAGTGTTTTCAATTTGTCCTGCATCTGATTATGGTTAATGGTTATGGGACAGAAGAGCCAAGTCATCAGCAAAATCCAGATCATCCAACTGCTTAGTCAGAGTCCACTGGATTCCACTTCTGTTGTGTGTTGTCGATGATTTCATAACCCAGTCTATTGATAGTAAGAAAAGAAATGGAGACAAGAGGCATCCCTGTCGCACTCCTGTTCTTATCCCAAACGGTTCTGTAAGCCGTCCTTCGTGAAGAACTCTGCATGTCATGTCTTCATATGTTTCCTTTATTAAATTTATGATCTTCAGGGGAACTCCATAATGCCTCATCAATTTCCAAAGTGATTCTCTGTCTACACTGTCAAATGCCTTTTCTTAGTCCACAAATCCGATGTATAGTAGTGAATTCCATTCCATACTTTGTTCAACTATTATTCTCAAATTGGCTATTTGGTCTGTACATGATCTGTTTTGTCAAAAACCTGCTTGTTCATCTCTCAGTTTCTTGTCTATGGACTATTTTAATCTCTCAAGGATAATCCTGTTTAATACTTTTCCTGGCACTGATAGTAACATTATTCCTCTATAATTTGTGCACTCTTGTAAATTTCCCTTCTTAAGGTAGTAGGCTACCCACAAAAGATTTAAAAAAATAAAAATCCAACAATTTTCATTTTCATGCTTTAAATCATCGTCAAAATGTTCTTGTACTAAAAATAATTCATAGAAGCTTAGAGATACTCTGGTATGATAGGAATCAGTGTTTTTCTACACACACCCCCTTGAGTGATTTGCATAGCAACCAATGTTTATAGTTGGTTACCATGTGAATAATGACCCAACATGAAGGTGCGTAATTGTAAAACAGCGAAATTATAATTATACTGAGGCAACAGGAAAAAGATATTTATAACTTTTCCAAGGGGAATCACTCAATGATTTCTTATGAATTTTTCAAAAGTGTGTATCTAGAAAGCTTTGATCGTAAATTTCAGCATTTGTTACATGCATTGTGCATTTTCCCCCACATCAACTCTATTTATTGCTAGTTTTATACTGATTCTGTATAATAGTAGTTAGCAGAGCTTCTTTTGTTCACAATGGGAAATAAGACAAAGTAAGTTCCTTGGAAATCGGTACACCAACAAACCGTTGCCTGAAAATGAGACACCTATTGTCGATAGTGACGCTATAAAGCCTCTGTGCTCCTCAGCAAAGAAAATAAAGGTCCAAGAAAGTGAAGGACAAGCTAAAAATGACAACAGAGGAAATGTGTTTATCCTTATGGATGTAAAACTGCTGTTTGGGTTTTTATGCGCTAACTTTAGATGTGACAAATGTTATCAGTACTCACTGACCTGTGAGATCGTCGAAGAGACTCGGGATGGCTTTTGTCATGAAATCAGTATCAAGTGCACAAACTGTGTCGAATGGAATGCCAATTTCAATACTTCTGATGTTTCATCTCCAGCTACTCACAAACACAAAGAAGTAAATGTGCGAATGGTGCCATTTGTGCGTTCTATTGGGAAAGGCCACAGTGCATTGCAGAATTTTTCGATATACATGAACACAAGTCAACCTATGGCAAAGAAAGCATACAGGAGAACTCTGCACAGGATCTATTCAGCAAGTAAGGACATTGCAATGGAAAGACCCTAAGAGCATCGAAAAGGGGATTCATAGACACTGCAGCTGCAGTTGAAGGAGACCTTTATTCAACAGGAGATCATTAAACTTCATTTTGTGAGTTCTTTTTCTGTTTTTCTTCGATTTCACGGAATTGTCTTTTTAACATAATTGGTAATCTTTGAAACAAGATATCTCTGGATCTGTACATTCAATTGACATGAAAATTAACACAGTTGGTTGTCATATAGTCTTACAGATTCTGACCTAAAATGGATACAATTGAATTCAAAGTTTTAGTTTTATGACCATCATAGTTAATTTGCATAATTAATGAGGTCATTATGTGGACAAATATTTTAAGTCCATACTAACACTATACCCATGGTTGTTTGATTCTGAAAGGACAATTTGAGTTTTTTACCCTATCAAGGTAGCCTACTACCTTAAGCAACTTAACCAGATATCCTTCCTTCCATTCTGCTGGTATCTCTTCCTTTTCCCAGACTTTACCAAGTAATTTATATAACATCTCTGTCGCCGTGTCGATATCTGCTTTGATGGCCTCTGCTGGAATGCCATCAGGTCCAAACGCTTTTCCATCTCTTAGAAGCTTTATGGCTTTCTTTATTTCTTCCTTCGCTGGTCTTTCACTGTTAATTTGTAGCTCTTCTTCTGCTGGCTGGATGTCCGGGGGGTTTTGTGGAGCTGGTCTATTGAGAAGGTCCTCAAAATATTCTGTCCACCTCTTCATTTGCTCTTGTATATTGCTGAGCAGTTTTCCATTCTTGTCTTTTATGAAGCAACGTGTTTGCTTGTATTTCCATGTTAGCTTCTTTGTGCTGTTCTACAGTTCTCTCATATTTCCTTTGGCTGCAGCATCTTCTGCCTCTCTTGCCAACTCCTCAATATACTTCCTCTTGTTTCTTTTGATACTTCTTTTTACTTCTTTGTTTGCTTCTGTGTACACTTCTTGAGCCTTGGCTTTGGAACTTGTGGTTTTGCTTGTGTTTAAATCTGCTTACTTGTTTTTTTTTCCTCTCTTTTATCTTATTGATAGTTTCTGTTGTTATCCATGCTTTTTGTTGTCGTTCCCTTTTCCCCAGTATTTCTTCACATGTCTCATTCCATACAGTTTTGATTTGCTGCCAATAGTCTTCTGTATTCTCTACATCTTCCAGCTGTTGGAGCAATTGGAATTTGTTGGATATTGTGACCGCAAATTTGTCTCTTGTTTCTTGATTTCTTAGATGTCCTACATTAAATTGTTGTCTATAATTTTGCATTGTTGCATATCTCTTGAGTTTCGTTTTTACTTTGGCTATCAGAATGTGGTGATCTGATGCCACATCTGCTCCTCTATATACCTTTACATCCTGCAATGATGATCTAAACTTCTTGTTTATGCATATATGATCAATCTGATTTTCTGTTCTATGGTCTGGTGATATCCATGTTGCCTTGTGTATTCTCTTATGTGGAAACATGCTTCCTCCTATAGCCAGTTGATTTGAAGCACAGAAGTTTGAGAATAGTTCCCCATTTTCATTCATTATTCCTAGCCCATGTTTTCCCATGACTTCTTCAAAGCCGGTGTTGACTGTACCTACCTTGCATTCATGTCACCCATCAAAATTGTGATGTCTCTTCTTTTTACTTTTTCCATAATTTCCTGTAGTCTAGTATAAAATGCTTCTTTCACAGACTCTTCTTTGTCATTAGTTGGTGCATAATATTGGATGACATTTACATTTATTTTCTTTTTAGCTGTTTTAAAAGTAGCTGTTATTATTCTGGGTCCAAAAGCTTCCCATTCAATGAGTGCTTTCTGTGCTTCTTTAGATAACATAAGAGCTACTCGTTCACTGTGGTGTGAACTTTCGTCTTCATGTCCTGAGGACAGCACCAATTCACCTGTGATGAGTTTCTTCTTGTCTACCCCCTTCCACTTTGTTTCACACATTCCCAGAACCTCGATTTTATATTCCGTCATTTCTGCTACTTGTGCCACTTTCCCTTGTTCGTTTAATGTCCGAACATTCCAGGTGCCAAATCTAGAAGTTCTCCTAGAAGAAAGAAGGTTAGTCAGCAACACAGACTCCTTTCGGCTTTCTCTGTGTTGCATCATACGCCTCTCTGCGAGAGGACCTTCCCCTGTCTTGAATGGCCGTGTTTTATTTTCATTAATTGACTTGTCCATGTTTGTTGAAGTTTTTTTGTGGTTTACATTTTTTACAGGATGGGGTAACCAGCCCAACCCTCCTTAGCCGCTTTCAACGACATGCATGGCAGGGAACAGTGTTACTATTCTTTGCTCCCCTTTCGGGCCCCGGTAACACATGGGTGATGTGCGTGATATATGCCGAAATAATAGATAATAAAGGCGATGAAAGGAAATTACGAAAAAGCAAACGAGCCCTAAAGTCACAGACATAAAAACATTTGTTGATGACACAGAAACATTTGTTGATGACATAGGAACTTTTGTTGATCACACAGGAACATTTGTGAATGACACAGAAACATTTATTGATGTCGTGAGTTAAATGAGATTATCAGTCACTTTCTAGCTGTTAGATCTCTCTATTGCCTGTGATTTTAACTTTGGGACTGTTTGGCAAGGAAGAACATTCCAGCACCTCTGATTCATGCTATACAGAGCTTCTACAAGTCTTGCAGAAATTATCTGAGGACAGCAAACCATAAGTCAGACGAGTTCAGGACCACCACTGGTGTAAGACAAGGTAATATCCTGTCACCTTACCTTTTCATACTCCTCATGGACGATGTCATTAAGGCATGTAAGGAGAGAACAAGAAAGTATTCAGTGGGGTACTGGAAGATGAGACAGGTATGTATTTCAGAGCTGGCATTTGCTGATGATGTTGCCCTGATTCCTGAAGACGCCCCTAGGCGTATTGGCCACGGACTGCTTTGCTGGTCAGCGGCTAAGGATGGAAGAAGAAGATTATAGACCGAAAGGGAGGCATCAAAGAAGAGTTGGCCACTCGAAAAGCAGCAGCTGGGAGACTTTTTTCAGGCCATAAACCGAGGATTCCTCAGCAAGAGAGAGGTTGGTAAGAAAACGAAGATGGCTGTATACCGCTCTACCTATGTCCCAGTCTTGACATATGGATGCGAGTCATGGGCAATGACTACAACCCACAAAAGCCAGATCCAAACCTCAGAAATGAGGTATCTGAGGAAGGTGGTTGAAGTAACAAGAAGAGACATGGTACGCAACCAGACGATACGTCAAGGCCTAAAATCCCACCCCCTGCAGACCCAAGTAGAACAGTCCCAACTAAGATGGTTTGGCCATGTCTGCAGAATGGGAGAAGATCGGCTACCACGACAAGCATGGGAAACAAAGAGCCAGGGATCCAGACCTCCAGGACGACCCAGAGTCCGCTGGGAGGACAACATTAGACAATCTTTGAAGGACCGAGGACTGGAATAGAACCAGGCCAGGAGGAAGACAGCCGATAGGATGGTCTGGCGCTCTCTCTTCCAAACCTCTACACCTCACGGTAGAAGGGGAACGACTAAGTAGTAGTAGCCAGTGATTTTATCTACAAGCGTAATTCCGGGTGTTGCCATGTCATTTCTTAATCTAGACAGACAAACCCCTCCTTCCTCGACGTGCGTAGGCCGGCTTTTTTGTGCCGTCTCTTAAAACTCTTTCATTTTGGTGGCTGCAAAATCTACGTTTCCTTTGAGTCACGGCAAAGCGGTCACGAGTGAGAAGCAGTGCTTTTCAAGTTACTGAACGTTCTCTTTCCTTAGACCCTTTGAGTTCGACGAAAATGGAAGTGTCTTCGTTTCTTAGCTTTGATTCCGAGTCGTAGGGGAGAAAATTCCTATTTACCTCAAACTTTTGTCACACTGGGAATTTAGCCGACCTTCATGCAGGTGTTGGCCATGAGTGACGCTAGGTTGTAAGAGATTCTGGCTATATACGAGGTGTGTTCAAATGAAACCCGTCCCAGTGGCTTTATAACAAATATATGTAAGGTACATCAGCAGGAGTAGTAGAATTAAATACAGCAATTGTTATGAAGCAAGTACTCACTGGGGTTCTTTAGAAATAGTCACCATAGGCATTCAGACACGCATCCCACTGCTTGGGTAGACGACGGATGCCGTCCGAGAAAAATGACTTTGGTTGCTTATTGAACCATTTGGTCACTGAGACCCTGACGTCTGCATCGGAGTCGAATCGTTGTCCCTTTAGAGATTTTTTTAAGGGTCCGAACAAATGAAAGTCACATGGTGACAGATCGGGGCTGTAGGCTGGGTGTGTCAGAACTTCCCACCTTTTCCTTGCTAACGCTTCCTGCACAATGTTCGCAACATGTGGACGAGCATTGTCGTGCAACAGAATCACACCACGCAAAAGCATGACGGGTCGTTTATTCTTGATGGCTGTGTGCAGGTTGTCTAGTGTGTCTTTGTAGCGAATTGCATTGATGTTCAAGCCAGGATCTTTAAAGTCTACCAATAGAAGCCCTTCATGGTGAAAAAAAGCGGTCAGCATAACCTTACCGGCGGAAATCTGTGACTTGAAGTTTTTGGGTTTTGGTGATCCGGGATGTTTCTATTGCATGCTCGCTGATTTGCTGCACGGCTCAAAGTCGTGGCACCACGACTCATCGCCTGCCACTATGCGCAACAGAAATACATCACCCTCCTCTTCGTAACGCAGCAGGTGGTTCAAACTCTACCCCATGCGTTCTTCCTTATGGTGATCGACCTTGGACGGATTCCTTATCACACCGGCAATTATTTTAACGGTCTGCAGCACAACCAATGAATACTAGGAGAATGAACACTTACACACTTGTACATTCGTATGTGCTTATTACGTCAGATGTGACGTCATCATGCTCCTCCTACGAATGTCCACTTGGCGTAGCACGGTCGGGTTTCATTTGAACACGCCTCGTATAAAAGAACCCCCAATCGCTCAGTGCTTGCTGTCCTCCTGAAGAAATAATAGTCTGCAGAGTGGAATATGTGCTACAGCTTCCATCGTCGCATGCGTCTTCAGTATTACCATAGGAAGGGTAATGATTATGAGCCAGACGGGGATATCTTTCGTCATTTTAATAAACCTAAGTCAGACTGGACTGCGGCTCCAGGTGCCTCTGCTGCTCTTGATTTATACATTGCTAACACTTTGCATGACATTAATCAACTTTCTCTACCCCGTCTACGTCGATCTAACCTGACTACTTCTGAGTGGCGGTCCTTGTCATCCCTTAAAAAGCGGGATGACATTATCATCAAACCTGCCGATAAAGGTGGTGCAGTGGTAGTTTGGCGAAAGGACTTGTACATTCCAGAAGGAGTCTCACAGCTCGGCAACTCCACCTTTTACTCACCCAGTTCTGGGGACGCCACAGTCCGCCATAATCTTACTGTTCATGCTACTATCCGTGATCTCATCCAAGATAACCTCCTTCCTTCTAGTGCCATGTCTCTCCATATTCTTGATAGTAGTCTATGTATACCTTCCTTCTACGTGCTTCCTAAGGTTCATAAAATTGACAATCCGGGTCGACCTATTGTTTCAGCCTGCTCTTGTCCCACTGAACGTATCTCTGATTTCCTGGATAGTATTTTGCAACCAGTAGTGGCCAATCTACCTTCCTATCTTAAGGACACCACCCATGCTATAACTACTTTTGATTCCATCCAATTCACACCTGACCACACTTACCGTCTTTTCCTTCTGGATGTTTGTTCGCTTTATACTTCAATTCCACACTCTGATGGCCTTAAAGCCCTACACTTTTTTCTCGACAGACGCACTGACCTTACTTTTAGCACCGGCTCTCTTCTTCGCCTTGCGGAATCGGTCCTCACTCTCAACTCTTTTGAATTCAATGGCCAGTTCTTTAATCAAATTAGTGGCGTTGCTATGGGCACCAAAATGGGCCCGAGTTATGCCTGCCTCTTCATGGGTCACTTTGAATATTTGGTGCTTCAAAGTTACGATGGACCATTACCTGAGTTTTACCGTCGCTATATCGACGATGGTATTGGTGTCACAGACATGTCTGAAGTTAACCTCCGTAGATTCATTGACTATGTTGGCAATTTCCATCCTGCAATCATATTCACTTCTCAGATTTCTACCACTTGTTAACTTCCTTGACCTTACTGTCAATATTACTCCTACTAGCCTTACTACCTCTGTCTTTTATAAACCTACTGATGCTCATGGTTTCCTTCTTTACACCTCTTCTCACCCTCCCAGCTGTAAAAATTCCATTCCCTACTCTCAACTTCTACGCTTACCTCGGATATGTCACGATGAAGATGATTTCCGTGAACGAGCTCAAGAAATGCTCGAGTTTTTTCGCCGACGTCACTATCCTGAAAGAGTCTTATCTGATGCCCTTAATCGCATTAGTCCCGTCACTCGTCAGGTTGCACTTACTGCTAAACCTACTACTACATCTGACAGACTCAAACTTGTCTTAACTTTCCACCCTCAATGTTTGGCGGTGAAAAAAATTCTGTTCCGTCATCTGCCTATTCTCCACTCCGATCCTGATACCAGAGAGTTGTTTCGTGATACCCCTTTGTTGGCATATCGTAAGGATAAAAATTTTAGGGATATTCTTGTGCATAGTCGCTTGAGACAAACTAGCCCGTCTCACTTTGGTACTAAACCATGCCAACGCCGCATATGTAAGACCTGTCCTTTTGTACCCCAAACGCAGTCAGTCTCCTTTCCGAACGGTAAATTTGCCATTGGGGAGTCTTTCACGTGCGAATACAGAAACCTGATTTATGCTATCATCTGCAAGAGGTGTGGCATGACCTATATTGGTGAAACTGGCAGACGTTTGGCATACAGGTTTCGGGAGCACTTGAATGACATCCATCATGGCAAACATTTACCGGTGGCCCTTCACTTCAACAGCCCTGACCATTCAGATAACTCTGACATTCATGTCACTGCCCTCCGTTCATGTATCGGCGACGACCGAACTCGCTTTTCGTTGGAGAATCGTCTCATTTTTCAAATGGGCGTTTTAGCTCCTGCTTGGATGAATGTCCAGCATCATTTTGCATAATTCTGGTGGCTTCTGTCGTTATTTTCCTATCTATCCTTGTTTTTGCTTTGGTTCGTTTCGTTTCCTCAATTATCTGTTTCTAGCCGTCACTAGCTCCTACGTCACTTCCGCATGACGCCTTATTTTTTCAGCCATTTTGAATGTTCCTGTCTTCGATCCAGCTAAGTGATTTTTTACGCATTTTAATATTGTTGTTCATTTCTGTCTTCGTTTCGTTGATTATTTACTTTCTTGTTTCGACATGTCTTTCTGGTTTCACGATTTTCTTGCATTATTACTGTTATCGTTTCGCTCATCACCGTGGTTTCATCTGCTTGTATCGCTCATTTGACGTTTTCCTCATCATCACAGACCTTTGTAGTACCTATATGTAGTTCTTGTCCTTGTCACCTGTTCGTAACTGTGGCTGACGAAGGGTAAAACCCGAAACGTCCCTTGTCTCATGTGTACCGTTTACTTGTAAAACTGATTTCATACCATATTATTTTTTAATTTATATATTTGAATATGTGCTATAGCCTACACCAGCTGTATGGTTATAAGGCTTTTCTTAAACTTATTGGTAAATACACTTAGTTAGCTAATAGCCTCCCAGAGTTTTTTTTACTAAACTTGCATAAAGATATGACCCAATTGAATCTTCTTAAGGATTAATTTGTTTCCTTAAAATTACATTTCGGTTCGGAGAAATTTAATATTACTAAGTTTGGCACAAACTAAAATCACCATGGTGTTAATCTAATTCTGTTTGTCATGGATGGTGTGTATGAGTGTAGTTATATTAATTTTAGTGACAGCTATTTTGTTCATTACTAGTACCTTTGCTAAACGATATATATATATATATATATATATATATATATATATATATATATATATATATATATATATATATATATATATATATATATATATATATATATATATATATATATATATCATCATCATCTCATCTCAACCCGTAACCCGTCATGGGTCGTAGGGGTGCCATGGTGGAAGCATCAGCAGACAGGGTCCTCCACTGCTCTCTATCCTCAGCAATGCGTACAAGTGTGGAAAAACCGTGTCCTGCCCATTCTTTGATGTTATCACCCCGATTTTAGTGACTATTGTAACTGCCCATTTTATGTATAAACTTTGTGTTTTTTTTCTCTGTAATTTTTGGGCAACCCTAGATTGGGGAAAGCACTGCATTCTTTCGAATGTCTCCTACTAATTAATAAAGAGCTTCCAACGAGGGCTAACCCTGCTGTGTGTATATACCATACATTCTTACTTTCGCCCGGGCAATTAAATATCTGAGCGCACGGGTAGGGAAAACCCCTATAGCAATGTATAATTAAACATGTGTATATTTTTACCTGTCGAAAACCACGGCAGAGGAATTCCTTAAGGTTGGCATAGTTTGTAAGCGCATCGTGGCGCGAACTATTTCTATCGATAAAGGGCGTAATCAATGACTAGGGCGAGCCCGCTTGAGGGCAAATATTTTGAGAGGACGGACAGAGAAAATAAAGTTGGTGTGCATGACGTTATTTGTATGATAGGGTATGAATAATATGCAGCTGTATGTGTTGCTAATACGGAAATACTGCTTGTCTTTTTCGCAGAGAAATATCCACAAGGTTAGACACATTACAGCTCCTGTAGCCGACCGTATGCCAATCCTGCTAAGAATTCCAATTTTAGTGGATACAAGTTGTTTCTTGGATACCAATTTTATTGGATCCCCTTCCTGGAACCCCAGGTTGGGTTTTTTGGTGCTGAATAAATCTGGCGACTTATGATCCCACTAGTTCAGAGCTCATTATCCCTGGCAGTAAATGTTAGAGATCACACTCGCAGCTCCTCCGCAAACGGGTTGCTCGTGACGCTTGACCCAGCCAACTGTTTTTCTCAGTCAGTTTAGACTGTTCTTCTGGATTTACCGGTTGGGAAATCCGTCTATACAATTTTGACGTCCTGACATCCCACTGTAGCCACGGTTTTCCAGAGTCCTAGAGGAAAGGCTAAAGGCAGTGTAAAGTCTTGACTGCAGATACCACGAGAGTTAAAGCCTAGAACCACCGTGTCGCTGCATAGAAATGCCTAGTGGAGGGTTTTATTGTGTTAAGATATCTACAGCTTAATGTAATCGATAGCAGCAACGGAAGATAACTTCCTATTCCTGGTAGCTTCTCACGCAAGTTGGACTGGTTGTAGTTTGAAGGACACAGTCTATCCCAAATCGGTGATTTTCCAAAGGAAGAGGTGTATAAACCTCGGATTTTAGTTAAGTAGAGAGAGAGACAATCGTCTTCTTGATTTTTTTCCCTCTCCATCTTGAAGACTGGGGATTTTCCCATAGTAGTTAAAAATTATTGTGTGGTTCATTTGGTTTACTTACCCTTCAATTTGGTTAATAACTGTTTTTTTTTTTTTTCAGTGTACACTAAATAACTCATATCAAGCGAGTTTTATCTTTCTTTTGTGAGGATTTTTATAAATAAATAAATAAATAAATAAATAAATATATATATATATATATATATATATATATATATATATATATATATATTTATTTATATATATATATATATATATATATATATATATATATATATAATTTACTTTCTATTTCACCTGTCACGTGGATGTTAACCTTTACAGTCCTTACCGAAATAAGTAGCATATTGCGAAGAGGAAGAGTGTATGTATGACATTTAAAGACTGCTGCGAAGATGATGGGAAAATAGAGATTTGAAGCATAGACATATCTTCTTCTTTCCTGAAGGTCATATTTAACACTCTATTCATATTCATGACTCTGTTTCTATCTACAATCAGTATCTCGCTCAATCTCGTCTGACCCCAGACAACTCCTAAAACCACCTCGTTGATTACACAGAAACATTTGTTGATGACAAAGAAACTTTTGTGAATGACTCAGAAACATTAGTGGATGACACAGAAACATTTGTTGATGACACAGAAACACATGTGAATGGCACAGAAACACATATGAATGACACAGAAACATTTGTCATTGCTGGCATCTGCGACAGTTCAAAATTCACTGTGTTTCAAAAATATACATAAACGTAGATACATACACACACACACACAGACATATATATATATATATATATATATATATATATATATATATATATATATATATATATATATATATATATATATATATATATATATATATATATATATATATATATATATATATATATATATATATATATACTTCCATATTAACGCTTGTTTATGGTAACTCACGTACAGGTATGCCAATATCTGGTACATCGAATGGAGCAGAAGTTAGTTCAACCATGTCAAAGTGATCCAAACGTATAGTAACAGTCGAACAGTTTCTGGACAGGGGCATGGCAACTGTAACAATATAGCACCAAAACTAGGTCACAAATATGGATACCATAAACAACTTTGAAACGGGTTTTCTGTTTTCCTTGGTGGAAGGTGTGTCCTATATTATAACAAACATTTCTGTTAACTGCATTACCAGTAGCAGCAGGTTTATACTCTTCTTCTTCCTCTTCTTCGTTCATTTTCAGACGTCAACTTGAACATATTCAAAGAAAGCAGTTATCAGCTTGAGGTTCTTGGTATCTCAGTAGAGTTTTTCCAGGAATGGTACTGGTGATGACTGTCGTAAATTTTTAAAAGATAGGTCTAAAAATATTTATGGTCCGGTCTGAGCAGAGGTGATATTGGTAAATAAAGTGAGAATAAGGTGTAAGAAAATAGATTTTCACGAGGTGATAGTGTAAGAGGAAGGTCAGTCTCTGGAGTGAGTAGTTTCTCTAATCCAGCCTATCTATACGTCTACAGTTTACTCAGACGAACTTTCTCTCCTTATATCAAATATAAGTTTCACTGCACCCACCTACACACACAATTATGTGACGAATACGCACAGACGTGAAAAACTATGGGTAATAGATATTGGTAGGGGTTTGACCAACACATTAAATTAAGTTTTGTTTAGTTTATTATCAATTAAACTTTACAACATCGAACATATATATCAATAAATCATATTACAGACATGGGAAACTAACTCCATAAAAATGTCCTCCCCTCTTGTGAAGAAAGAAAGATCCCCAAAAGAAGTTAATAACCCAAAAGGTCAAAGGTTAGCATTAGGGTATGGAATATTCAGTTTAAAAAAAGAACAAGTTCCTAGTTAAGCTATCCCGTAAATACTCAGTTCAGTGAGATAGAAAGAAAAAAAAAGAGAGAAGTTAGTATAATGATTGTAACAAAGGAAAATATTTTTCTCTCTCTCTGTCTTTCACTCTGTCATTCTGTGGCCACAAACATACTCGCTTACCCAGTACTTGGCGCAGGTGTCTCTTGGAAGAAAAAAAAACCCACTAACAATAGTATGACCTATCGTGTCAGGTTGGTTGCCAACTCTGGCCCGAGATTAGCCTTGGTACTTAATATTAATGTCAAGGTAATCGCCAGAACTGGTGCGTTAATTGTTTTCCTAGATGAGTCCTGTACCACCGCATATAGTGGTTGAAGCAAGGCGTATTCGGGACTGTCACAGTCATAGAAAGATAAAAATAGTTCCTGTACTGTAACCTCTGGTTGCTGAGACAACTGTTACGTGATGCACACTGGTACTGATAAATCCTATCGGCTTTTCTCTGAGTTGAGCGCCGGTTATGGAAAAAAACAACAGCTAATTCCTCTGGGTATAATCCACCTGGGAACCCGTCTGTCATAGGTCGAGTAAACTTTTATATATTTTGCCACAGCGGGCTGATAAAATTGGATAGAAAACAATCTGGTATTTTGCAAGTCCAGGTTAATATTATTCTTATTGTTTATAGTTTGGCTTCTCTCATGAATGAAGAAAGTCGACCGCACAGGTCAAAATCGAAGACCCAATAATAACAATAATGTCACTGGTAGCCTATAAGACCGCTGGTTCGCTGGTTTTTGATCGAGCCTAAATTAGGAAGAAATAAAACAATTTAACCCAAAATGACAATACTATGTTATCACACGTAGTGTGATCTCTGATCCTCTCCGTCTCCTAATTAAGTTAAAAGGCCCACGGTATTTTAAGCTTTACTATCGCGCTTCGCTAAGCAGTGTACGGATTTGGGTTTCAGGCATGTAGCCCCCCCCCCCCCCCCCCCCGCCCCCGACTTGGTAAACAATCAGTGCACATTGTCAGTTTTAATTTTAATTAAGACTACGCATTTAACAATTATCGCCAGTTCTTACTAGTTGTCAAGACCTACTTATACTGTGAATATTTTAACACGTGAACACTTCCATACTTGGCTCGTCCCGCTAGAAGACGACCACGGCATACAATAGTTGACAATAATTAAGTGTAACACCTTTAACAGGTAAGTTCCCTTTTATTAATAACTGCACACACAGAAGCCACACACGGCTAGCAATACATATGAAATACAACTCAACATAAATGCCAATACAACTTGCAATCTATCAGTATCATACCACTGGTATGTCCCTACCGAGTGAACATCATCATGACTTTCGCTCACCGGCTAAATCCTGTACTATGATAAGGCAATACTTAATCACAAATGACTCATCATCAACGGCCTAAGGAAATGCCACTAGATAATACACCATCACTCTAGAATTATGCAATTTAATCCACACCGCATGAAGAAATGGCAAGCACTATAACTGAACAAGAATGGCATACACTTCCCAGTAAAAATGCTGACAGGGAACATAAAGGCGACCTGCACCGGACGCTGGCCAGAACTCTACTGCTTTCTTTGCGCCTCAATTCGTTTTTACTTCCCTTCCGGTCAGCTGACCAAACAGGTTTTTACATTATATCAATGTTGTCACTCTCAACGTGACCAACCTGATATTTCCGCGAACATATCTCCGTGACACTAGTTAGTGGTTGTCGACGTCTATCGTTTTTAACGCGTGATATAACCGCTAGTCATATAATAAATTTTTACACACAAAGAAATAAAATGCGCGTACTACTCTGTCACGTTTAACATTATACTTAAGTACTCGAAAAAAATGGTTGATGAATTTTACTTTACTAAACCACTGGTAAGAGAATATCAACGCGTTTTGCTATTTCACTAGTCTTAACGTTCGGGAATAGCGGTGAATAAAATGGTAAAACGTTTAACACATTTAATACTTAAGCACAACTAAAATATTATCACAATCAGAAATTTAAATCCCCACGGGACAATTTAACACATTTAGCGAATAAAACGGTTCCGAGTCTGGCGTGATTAGATTCATCCAAAATTTCTGATAGACTGATAACTGACTCAGGAGAGACGGCAGAATATATACAAATTTTGTGCGATCTCTCTGAAAGATGGCAAAAGTCACACCTAGGACGTTTCAGGAGAAATCGCGAGCTTGGCTTCACGAGATAAAAAGATTCTACGGTTTGCTCCCCCGCTATGCCGAACCGGCATCGGAGAAACGTCTCTTGCGAGCGGACAGTCTTGATTATCTACCCTTTATTTTAGATCAATGGCTTACGTCTCCTGAGTGTATAAACATCACAGGATTTGCTCCCCTCGTAAGAAAACTTCAAAGAACCCTATTATCCTACGCGCGCTTCTGTCTGTCAAAAAAAATGACAGACAAATCGCTCGCGTGATAATTCAGCTAGGCGAATCATAACTCGCTGACTGTTATCTGGCCCGTCGCGGACTAGCTGATAGGTCTGTTTGTAAATACTCAACGCAGGTAAGACCTGGAGAAACAAAATAGGCGTGGCTTTAATTTATGAGTCCACAGACAAGGAATTGCGTGGATGGCTTTAGCAAAACGTAAATGAGGAGCAAAGGTGGTAGGATTAATGTATGACCATATGCGTCTTGTCTGTTCCTCATATGTTGGACACTTTTGAAGTAGATGTTCAATACTCTTACTCAATGTTTAGGTCTACATCAAGATAGACGACCAGAATTACCGGTCCCTTTAATTCATGGTTTAATGTTCAGCAAGGCTACTCAAGTGGTCAGGTCTTGAGATCTCATTCTTTCACTCATATCCTTCTTCATTCCTTGTGGAGCATGGTGCGACTACTGTACTGGCCACATGCAGGAAGCCTGTGTAACACCACGTGCTGTCATTGAGGTTGTTCATGCAGCAATTTATTTTACATGATGAGTTTACCAACCCCATACATAATCTGATATTAATCGCCTGTTATGACCTGACTGCCAGAGTACTAGTTCTAGTTATTCTTTGTCTACTCAGAGACCTCCAGAAACTATACAGAGTTATCAAAATTGTTTGTATTCTCACCTCAGTATTCAGGAGGACTTGGCATGTGTTTGTTGAAGGCCCATGCTCCTTGGATGCTAAAGGATGTTGACTGATTTATTTATTTCAATATTCGGTCAAGAATATTGTCTGTAATAGATGTCATGACTGTATAGAATGTCACTTTGTTAAATTTCTCATCATTAACAGATGTCATGAATGTACAGAACGTCACTTTGTTAAATTTCTCATCATTAACATATGTCATGTCTGTACAGAATGTCATTTTGTTAAATTTCTCATCATTAACAGGAGTCATGACTGTACATAATGCCACTTTGTTAAATTACTCACCATTAACAGATGTCATGACTGTATAGAATGACACTTTGTAAAATTGCTCATCATTAACAGATATCATGAATGTATAGAATGCCACTTTGTTAAATTACTCATCACTAACAGATGTCACAACTGTGCAGAATGTGACATTGTTAAATTACTCATTATTAACAGATGTCATGACTGTATAGAATGTCACTTTGTTAAATTACTCATCATTAAGAGATGTCATGACTATAAAGAATGTCACTTTTTTAAAATTACTCATCATTAACAGATGTCATGACTGTATAAAATGTCACTTTGTAAAATTGCTCATCATTTACCGATGTGATGACTGTATAGAATGTCGCTTTGTTAAATTACTCAACATTAACAGATGTCATAACTGTACAGAATGTCACTTTGTGAAATTTCTCATCATTAGCAGAAGTCATGACTGTATAGAATGCCACTTTGTTAAATTACTCATCATTAACAGATGTCATGACTGTATAGAATGTCACTTTGTAAAATTGCTCATCATTAACAGATGTCATGACTGTATAGAATGCCACTTTGTTAAATTACTCATCATTAACAGATGTCATGACTGTATAGAATGACACTTTGTTAAATTACTCATCATTTACAGATGTCATGACTCTACAGAATGTCACTTTGTAAAATTGCTAATCATTAAAAGATATCATGAATGTATAGAATGCCACTTTGTTAAATTACTCATCATTAACAGATTTCATGACTGTATAGAATGTCACTGTGTTAAATTACTCATCATCAACAGATGTCATGACTGTACATAATGCCACTTTGTTAAATTACTCATCACTAACAGATCTCACAACTGTGCAGAATGTGTCACTGTTAAATTAATCAGCATTAACAGATGTCATGACTGTAAAGAATGTCACTTTGTTAAATTACTCATCATTAACAGGTGTCATGACTGTATAGAATACCACTGTGTTAAATTACTCATCATCATCTTTTCCTTTTGCGTTCTTTACACAGCATGGAACCACCACTGAAGTTGTTCAACCCAGGAAGCTGACAACCAGAAGTTACACGCTCCTGTGGCGGTGGTTTCTGTAACAGGTTGTTCTACATAATCAGGCTGCCAGTCCCACGCACAACCTCAAATTATCTTTGTGCTGATGGGGGAGTTAATCCTATTCTGTCCTTGCCTCATAAGAGACCCTCTGGAACTACATGTTAGCTCCCCTGGGAGCATCGGCCTTCAAGAAACACATGCCAACTCATCCCGTCACGTACCATCAGCATTAGAAGACATAAAACCAGTGACGAAACTTCCTGAAAGCCTTGATCGGCACGTATTCAGCTGTGAAAGCTACTAAAGACAAGAGCGTTATTCAATACTTTATTACCTTTGGTGATCCTTATCTGGTTAGAGTTTCCATCCGTGATGTTTGTAAGATGTGATAGAATCAGCAGCTGTACACTAAGTGACAATAATTTTGTCATTATGATCTGTGGGTTGGTAGCTGGTCATAGATGACAAATAAAAAACACATTTATAGAAAGGGTATTCAGACAAATATTTATTTTTAAAAATAAGTATAGAAATTTACATACAATATACGAATGAAATAAGGTGTCCAAAAAGAAAGAAAGAAAGTAATCAAATGAAAGAAAGACAGAAAGAAAGAAAACAGAAATTAAGAAATTAAACCAAAGCACAGGCGAACACAGACAGAAAGCAATCACGAAAGCTGGTATGAAAAGAACAGAAAGAGGGAGAACAAGAAAGAAGGACAGAAAGAAAGCTTAGAGGCGATAATCGTCCAAAACAAGATAAAAGAAAGCAGAAAACAGAAGAAACACGAGAGGAACTTGGAATGTAAACTAAACAAAAAAACAGATGTAATGGCCGATTAAAACAATAAGAGAAAATTGAAAAGATTATTTCAAGATTCGTTTTACAGAAGTTGGATTGAGAATAACAACTAACGCAAATTTAAAGAGAGAAACACAGAGAGAGAGAGAGAGAGAGAGAGAGAGAGAGAGAGAGAGAGAGAGAGAGAGAGAGTGTAGGAATAGAGCAAATAGATAATAACACTGATAACGGATAGATAACGGATAGTTAACGCTGTTGCGGTAACGTTTATTGCCCAATTAGCACAGATACATCTAATTTTCATCATCATCATCACCTCCTCCTTCTATCCTTACGCAGTAGGAATCACTCCTGCAGTTGTCCCCCATCAACGTACACGCTCATGCAGCTGTGGTTTATGTATAGCAATTTGTTCTACACAATGAGGTTGTCAGATCTATGCACAGCCTCAAGTTAATTGCCTTTTACGACATGCATGAGAGAGCAAGGGTCCTATTCTTTCGTCATCTCTTCAGAAACCCTCGGGAACTTCACATCATTGCGTATATTAAGACCAACCACCACCACTCGACACGCTCACATTGAACATTTTTTCCATTTAATCACACTCCTCTCCTTCACAACAGTTGATAAAGATTTGTAATGTTATCATCTCTAAACTATTTGCCTTAGTAAAACGTCCTTTAACAACCAATAAAAATAACCACACAAGCTTTTCGGGGAAACACGGAGAAGGCTCGCATTGCACTAAAAGAGAACACAGGCCTTTCACTTTTTTTCATGGTGCATTGACCATTGACCATCGACCATCGACCATTGACCATCGACCATTGACCATTGACCATCGACCATTGACCATCGACCATTGACCATGAGTTCTGATAAATGTGACTTTCAAAGGTCCAATACAGTTGAGGTGGAATGCAAACGAATAAAATGACCACTGGAGAATTAGTGCCGTCTGCAGGACATGCAGCAGAAAGAACATTGCATAATTATTTCCCTTCATGTTGTCGCGGGTTACTTCTTCGCAGGGACGGGTTGAAATACCATTGGCAAAAAAGGGTAGTTGCCCCCTGTTGACTGACTTCACATTGATTACTGGTTCTAAATGTGTAACTCCCAGCTGTAGTCCCTCGGACAGCTTTCGAAATGCCCAACGCCCAGTACGCCCCTGTTTGCTCGTGTTAATATTATAAAACACGCCACTGGGTCTAAGTAAAGTATTAACTACCAGGTTATGAAGCTATATTCTATAAGTAGCAAAGAAACATGTATCCAGGTTACTGAATTAACGGGGAATGTGAATTGACGCTAGAGGGGTAATTAGAAAATACATTTGACACACTGGATTTACAACGCTACCTAATGATCAAGAAATGTATTAAAGACGCGTAGTTCCTATCATTATCCACGTAGGCTTAATTAGGCTACAACAAACAGAAAAAAACCCACGCAGTAATTATTATAATTCTAAAATACTTAGGGCGAACTCGTTTAAAATCAGAATTTACTTACCCGTCGTTCAAGATCTGTTGAGATCTTGTCACTGTTTAGACTCTCACTGTCCCCAGTCAAAGACCAGCTCACAGACTGGATCAGAAACCGCGCTTTCGCTCAGCTAACGTCATCTATGCTGTCTTATTTTTCAGTCATTGTTTTCTCTTTTACTTGCAGATTTTTCTCTCTTTTTTTCCAAACATGGTAGTCTCTGTATTATATTGTAATTTGTTGTATTTTTACGAGATTACTTGACTTTTTTTTTGTTATTTTTTTTATCTTAATTTCCTATTGCCGTATCTTGATCTTCTACTGCTATTTTGCTTGTTTTCTGTTACTTTTTATTTTAACTTTTAATTGCTATGTCATTTGTTTTTCTGTTACTATTTATCTTAGATGTTCTTTACTCTTTCGTTTATTTTCTGTTACTTTTTATCTTAATCTAATATGCAGGTTCATTTGTTTTCTGTTATTTATTTGTCTGTTACTTTCGTTTTAATTTTTAAATTAATAATTAATTTCATATTGTTATTTAATTTGTTTTATGTCATGTTGTGACGACTGGCCCAATCTTCTCTTCATTTAATTTACGAGACACCATTTTTTTTCATCTTCAATGCATGATCGAAAAGCCGGTAAACACACGCAGAAAATATCGCTCGTTGGTAAATATTCTCCTAGCGTCTAGTACTATTTTTAGATTAACGACTTCATTCTAAACCTAACCTCAGTGGCCTGAAACCGGTTTTGAATTAGGGCAGACTCGTTAGACTTAGATAGAACCAGTTAAATCCACTCTAGGGAACCCCTCACGTGACTTTTAATGTTATTGATTGGAGCGTCTATCGGATGCCAAAGTCACATGAGGCACGCTTCAGGTCACGTGCCTAAGCGGAAATAACACGCTAAAAGTTGTTGCCCAACGAGGCAACTTTTACTTGCATCCAGGCAGGCGAGGGGGGGGGGGGCCAGACCTAATCTAAGAACGCTGCTAATTCACGCGTTAAAGCACTGTGACGCCACGTGTCTAAATTGCTGATTAGAGTCCAATCTCTAAGTGAAATCTCGTTAGAAAATAGTATTGTGGTGAAATGTGTAGTACCTTCAAAATCGACGCAGTGATTGGTACGAACTGGTTTTGCGTTATTCATTTTTGCTTTACGACCGCATCTAGCCACATGGCTGCAATGTGATCGGGTGTATTTTATGATCCCACGGGATGAGATTGTGCAAAGTGTTCATATTACCTTTAACTGGAATATATATTAATTTCCATATAATAATAATAATAATAATAATAGCCCCTTCAGTCATAACTGACTATGGGAATGCGCCCCTGAGGTGTGTCGTGGAACGACTTCTCACCGATTCTTTTCTTCTGTCTATTATTTTATATCTCTACTAAATCTCTCGCTAGCTATTCCCTTCAGATATCTTTTTCATTTCTTATAATGGAAAAGTCTCTCTAGATTTCACAGTATTTTACCAGCTCAGGATTCTCACCGGTCCTAGGTAATAAATTTTTCCTTAGCCAGCGAATGTCATTCAACTTGAAAGGTGGAAAACATTGTGCTACGAACAGACCGACCGGAAGTCGACCGCCTTTCTTGGTGTCACGAACTGAACATGTACACAGTGGATACTATGCGAGTTAAAGAAGGTAACTTGATACCCCTGGGACCAGAAGATGTATTTGCAACAATGCCACCCAAATCACAGCCCACCCCTGCCCGGGAACCAGCTGGAATTTTGGGAGGGAATTTTAAGAAGTCATTCTTCTTGTAACCATCGTTGGAAGCAGATGTGATTGTATGGGCCTCTGTCGAGGCTACTTTGCACTTGTTGCAAAATATCCTTAGTGAATTCGTTGAGCGAAGTAAGTAGATCTAATACTGCTGATTTTATAACATGAATAATCATATGTTTATCAACAGCTTGCTATTGCAGTAACTTTTTGTAAAGTTTAAATGCATTTCATTTTCAGTGACAATAACTGTTATTTGCATCTTTACAGATCACTCAAACTAATGTATGAGTTTGCAAAGTTCCTAAACCTAATTAACTCCTGATCTTTATCTCACAGCCTGGCAGAAATAAGACAGGGTTAAAATAATTGATGTATATTATTGTTGTTACTTTGAGATTTGCATATTGATCCAAGCAAAATAGAAGTGTATTAGTGGTTCTTCTATTTTCTATTTCTTATAAGACTTCTGTGTTCTCTGCCAAGACTACAAACTTGATAACAGTGTCTCAATCACTTCTTCTCACTTTGTCACATAAGGGACATTAATGTGTTTTTTCATTATGGAAGGTTCTTTACATGTATTTAATGCAATCCTATGCATATACCATGTTGTATGATTGAAGAACTATTTTATGTATGATTGAAGAACTATTTTATTATCAGTATATGAATGTTATTTGCTACAGGAACCAGGACTTTAAGAATGCTTGAATTATTTAGCTATTTAATGAATTTACCACTTGACTGACAAAATGTAAGTCAGTAGTTCTCAAGCCTTGAGACCATGACTACCCTCAAAATGATTTACTGCTCGAGTAAGCAAGAATGTAAATCATTGGTTCTCAGACCTTGGCCGCAATGACACCCCACCAAGTTAAAGCAGCATAGGAAACTATTACCCAGTGGTTCTCAAACCATTGTTGACAGTGACCCCAGAATTAAAATACTGCTCTATGGGCACTAGGTGAACCAGTGGTTCTCAACCATTTGATGACCCCAGCCCCTACCTCACAGTTTGTGAAACTCATTGCCACATGGGGAAAACCACTGCTGTAAATAAGCAGACAGCCAGATAGAGACTGAGAACTCAAGATACACTATAATGTCAGTTAAGAAGTGGTAGTTCATATCTAATAGATAACACAGTTACTAAATAGTAGTTAACCTTGTGTTAATTTAATTTCTGATGGACGCTTACCGGCCATCAGACTTAGGAGATGACTGCTCTTGAAACCACTAATGGGATTTCAATTGTTTCCAGTCCACCCAGGTTGCGGTTACGAGGTACTAACCCAGGTTGCGGTTACAAAGATACTAAACCAGGTTGCGGTTACCAGATACTAAACCAGGTTGCGGTTACCAGATACCTAAACCAGGTCCAGGGTACAAGTCCATGGTACCAAGATTACCCTTACCCAACCTTATCCTATCACCCAGTAACCATCCCACACATCCCATAAACAGAAGAGGCATTCAGCAGAGGTGACTTACCCCATCCTTATCTGTGATGTGCACTGAGTCCAGGGAAGCAGACTCTGACACCCTCTGAACCCATTAACTGTTATAAGACCAACCTACTGGGGCAGACCAAACCAAGAGAGTTCGAACCAAAATCATCTCCGCAGCTACTACAGTCCTTGAGGAGATGAGTATTAACACCTACCAGCAACACTACCATAGAAAAGATCTCTGGTCCAAGTGATGACCACACTAGTTGATTTTTTTTTTTATAAACAGTAGAGCTAAACTTTTTTTCATATTTATAAGTGTATATAAAAATGTAAGATTCCATACCCTTTTATCCAACTTTACATAACAGAGTCTGTTGTTATTTTTCTTGTTAACTTTATTTGGGTTGTATTTTGTTTTAAATATAAATCTACACCCTGGGGGCTCAGCCATAATTCAATTAATTTCTATTGGGTCGGGATATTTTAATTGTGGCTGGACACCAAATCTCTTTCTCAACCTTATGTGCTTTACACAGTCCTTTTGTAGGATTCCTGAGGAAGAATTTATCGTCCAGAAAATATCTTGTTTAGGTACCAGAATTCTCTTTTAAGTAATTTCTAGTACACTATTTCCCGAGGAGAGGCAGTTCTATTATAAACTCGGAAGCTATCAATAAGACATTATTATCTTTATTCTTCCATTCCATCCAAGCTGTCCTATCTCCTCAAAAATCCCTCGCGACAAGGTGACAGCCCTCAGCTGCTTATTTTCCTGGTGCTCCTTTCGACGTTTTCTCCTCACCTCTGCTTCTTGTGTGAGCCTCTCTTCGCCCAATCTGAGGTGGTGCCGTAAATAGCATCGCCACTTAGTGCGATCGGCAGCTTCATCCTCCCATGTTGCTGGATCCATGTTTAGTGCCCTCATATCCTCAGCTGTGGTCGCCCAACTGTTCTCTTGCCATCTGCTAATTGTCCGTAGAAGATATCTTTTGGGATGCGACCATCTTCCATGCGGCGAACATGGCCAAGCCAGCGAAGTCTGCGCTGTCTAAGCAGCGTATACATACTTTGAAGGCCAGCACGTGACAACACCTCGACATTTGTCACTTTATCTTTCCACGAGATGCCGAGGATGCGGCGTAGACACCGCAAATGGAAGGTATTGAGCCTTCTTTCTTGCTTAGCATAGGTCGTCCAGGTCTCGCTGCCATATAGGAGTGTGCTGGTGACGCAGGCATTATATACCGCAGCTTTGGTCTTCATTGTGAGTTTAGAGTTTCCCCAAACACGCGATGTGAGGCGGGCAAAGGTAGCTGCAGCTTTGCCAATGCGGCTGTCGATTTCTGTATCCAGTGAGAGTTTGTCATTGATGGTAGACCCTAGGTATGTGAAGTGGTGCACCACTGCCAATTCATAGTTATCGATAGTGATAACTGGTGCAGCACCCACATCCTGACTCAGTACATTCGTTTTCTTTAGACTTATTGTGAGGCCAAAGTCCTTGCATGCTTTAATGAAGCGATTCATCAAGCTCTGAAGCTCCTGTTGGCTTTGAGTGACGACTGCAGCATCATCAGCGAACAACAAGTCTCTTATAGTGACCCTTCTAATTTTTGTTTTTGCCTTCAGCCTTGAAAGATTAAACAGACGGCCATCTGACCTAGTGTGAAGGCATATTCCTTCAGTTGCATCTCTGAATGCATGTTTCAAGAGTAAGGCAAAGAAGATTCCGAAGAGGGTCGGAGCCAGAACACAGCCTTGTTTAACGCCACTTCGTATATCAAAGGGCTGTGACGTGCTTCCAGCATATTGGACTGTTCCCTTCATGTCGTCATGGAATGACTTTATCATTTCCAGCATTTTAGAAGGGCAGCCTATTTTCAGGAGGATTTTAAAGAGTCCATCCCTACTAACCAGGTCGAATGCTTTTGTGAGGTCTATAAAGGCGATATATAATGGTCTTTTCTGCTCTCTTGATTTTTCCTGAAGCTGGCGGAGAGAGAAGATCATGTCTGTTGTTGATCTGCCAGCTCGGAATCCACACTGTGCCTCTGGATATATGCGCTCAGCTAACTTGTGTAGTCGCATTAAGATGACTTTGGCAAAAACCTTACCAAAATTACTAAGAAGAGAGATGCCTCTGTAGTTATTGCAATCACTTCTGTCTCCTTTATTTTTATACAGTGTTACAATCTTGGCATCTCGCATGTCTTGAGGAATAGTTGTCTCTTCCCAGCACTGGCACAGCATCCTATGCAGGGGATGTAATAGCGTGCTCTTACAGCATTTGATTAAATCAGGAGGAATCCCATCACTGCCTGGTGCTTTGCCAGAGGCCAAGCTATCAATGGCCTTACTGAGTTCCTCTAATGTTGGGTTGGTTCGGCATCCAGCTCCTCCATAGTTGGCAGACTATTGACAGCATCAAGGGCTGCAGGCGTAACGGTATTGTCTCTAGCGTAAAGCTCAGAGTAGTGCTCGACCCACCTCTCCATCTGCTTACCCTTATCGGTTAGCTTCTCTCCGCTGATGGTTTTTAGCGGTGCCGTCTTACTTTTATGGGGCCAAGTGCTTTCTTTATACCGTCATACATTTGTCTAATGTTGCCTGTTTGCGCTGCGATCTGGATGCTCTCACTGAGCTGGAGCCAATAGTCATTTGCACAGCATCGAGCAGTTTGTTGAACTTTGCTTCTCGTAGCCCTCAGGATCTGTAGGGTTCTGGCACTCGGTGAACGTTTGTATTCATTCATAGCACTGCGCTTAGCTTCAATAACAGGTGCCATCACATCTGATGAAGCGTCAAACCAGTCATTTGACTTTGCTGTTTTCTTACCAAAGGTGGCAAGTGCAGTACTTTGAATGGTGTTCCGTAGATGCTCCCAGTTCTCTGTAATAGTATCACCATGCTGAGGGCTACTGAGCACTTTCTTGAAGGTCGCAGTGAATTGAGCGATCATGAAAGGGTCTGACATCTTGCTGGTATCAATGCGTGGTTTCCTTCATGTCTTACATGATAGAGTTTTCTTGGTTGTGCTCTGATTTTGCAGCAAACCAAGGAGTGATCTGTATCACAGTCTGCACTATGGTACGAGCGCGTGGAGAGCACAGACCTGAGAAGTGGCCTTCTGACGAGAATCAGGTCAAGTTGGTGCCAGTGCTTGGATCGTGGGTGTCTCCATGACACCTTATGCTGGGGTTTTGTCTGAAAGTAGGTGTTGGTCACGCAGAGGTCATGGTGGACGCACAACTCTAAGAGCCGTTGTCCATTTTCATTCATCTTGCCAATACCAAACCTGCCCAGACATGAAGGCCATGAAACATTATCGGCACCCACTCTAGCGTTAAAGTCACCAAGGAGAACAAGCTGTTCTTGCCTAGGTATGCTTTTGATTACTGCTGCTAGATTCTCGTAGAACTCATCTTTAGCTTCTGAGGCAGAGTACAGAGTAGGAGCATACTCACTGACAAGGGTGATGGGACCTGTGCTAGTTTGCAGGCGGAGCGTTAACAGGCGTTCTGATCCATTCTCGCCTGGTTCAACCATGTTAGTTAGCGATTTTTTGACCGCAAAACCTACTCCGTGTTCTCTAGCTTTATTAAGATCTTTAACTTGCCAATAAGATGTATAGTCCTTCTCGCTCACCGTTCCAGAGCCCGCCAGGCGCGTTTCCTGAAGTGCAGCTATATCCACCTGAAGTCGTTTAAGCTCATCATTAATTATGGCTGTCTTCCTTACATCGTTTACATCCTGTAGGTTTTCGGATAGTCCAGTCAACATAGTCCGGACGTTCCAGCATCCCAATCTGAGAGTTTGCTTATTTCTATTTTTTTGATAATTGCTTGGTGCAAAATTTTCTGTCCACAGTTCGGGTTTGACCTAATCCCCATGCACCCAATGGGGAAAGCAGACAGTGGCGGGACAACACCTTATTGACTGGGGGTTGCCCAGCTTGAAGCGGGCGGTAGCTGTCCAGTGAGATCCTAGAACCTCTCCCACTGTCGGAAGTAGCCCCTGGCGCCATGCCCTACGCCAATTGGGAAAAATGCTTATAACCGGTAACTGCTACTTCCCGTGTTTTGCCGACACCTATAGGGTGAAGCTGGAGTGTCCTCTCCAGGGCGCGAGCTTGGGCACAGTTATTTGGAAATCAAGCTGTTGCCCATGCAGCATGTTCCCCCTCTCCACACAGCCGGTAGATCCAAAGGAACGGCAGTAGCCGATACAGTTTGGTACCAGCCATGTTGCAGGAGTTGCCAGAATAATGTCGAATCGACATTAGACTGCCTTAGGGACTCCGACTCCGGATTTATCCTCAGGGTTTACTCCCGAAGCCAATTCCACAAATGGATATTCCCGCAAGGCAGCGGTGGTTTGAATTCAGAGTTCCTTCTCTTAGATAAGCTACCAACCAAGGATCACGAGCCCTATCTGCCCGAAGCTGCTGGTTTTACGGCGCCAGTCGCTCGCCTTTGCCCCTTCTCCCGTCAGTGGAAACAGTTCCGCCGGGCTCAAATTGAGCCACACGTGAAGGCCGGGAGCTGGATTTGGTTGTCAGAGGCTGTTTGAGGCGCGTGCCATAGAAGTATTTTGATTTCCATATTATTTCATCGTATTCGACCCGACGCTTACACTAGAGGAAATTAATATTAACAATAATGTTGACAGACCGTGACATATATTCATCATAATTTACATGACTATTCAACCAGAGATGAAGAGTTGGGATAATGTCGCCAGATGATTCTATATTACTGGTGTCCGACAATTATATGTTAATTCATCATAATTGACATGACGATTAGGACGAAGCACAGAACTAGAATACTGTCGCCCGACATTTCTATGATAATTCAGTGCATTTAACTGACAGTTCTAGGCTAATTCAGTGTGTTTAACTGACATTTCTAGGATAATTCAGTATGGTTAACAGGCCTTTTTAATAATAATTCATCGTGTTACCATGACGATAAATGGGTAAAGAATTATAGTACACCCACTTGGGCCGGGAATATAATAATAAAAAGGCAGGGGGGGGGGGGTAACTTGATTTCAAGATTAGGCTCTAGACATATGATGTTAGAGACTAAAATATGATATGACTGGCAGACGGACGGCTTAGGGAAAGACGGCTTCCTCAAGCTAGGAAATTTATGAAGTCGTATTTGTCTTCAGTCTATGGGGGAGCCTTGCACGACAGTCCAATCTCAGAGAAGAATACGGGGTCGAGCACAGTGAAGGCAGATCCAAACCATTCGAGACTTACCCGATGTATCATCATAAGGAGACAGGACAATCAACCACGCTTCACTATCAGCTAGGGGCTCAAAATTAAGTTCCTGTTTCAAAGGGAACTCATCATATCAATGTCTTAGCACGAGCCAGTAGATGAGGAAAATACTTGAATTGTGAGACGTATATCACATACAGCATATACTCAATTTCCATCGACAATAGCATAATTCACCATCAATTCATTTTAATTTTAATAAATCAATTGGGTGTATATAATGTACCCCATGTCTTGTCCATTCTACTAGATGTTAAATATCGTCTGATGTTTATCTTCCTTTATAAGGGGGGGGGGGGGGGGGGGCCTCGTAAAATATAACATATAATCCCAGTAATAATTAAGGATAATAGTAGATAACTAAGAAGGGGACTACGGTAGCGAGAGACCAAATATCTCCTTACAAACTTTTCCAGACCTTGTCTAGTTAGGAGAATTTACACTCTTTGTCTCCCTTCAGCCGGTGGAGGACCCCAACAGGACTTCTTGAGCCAAATCTTCCTCGGGGTGATCCCGGAAAAGCTTCACTTAATTTATATCTATTATTTCTAACTACTATAAGTTCTTATCCTTCCTACGCTACGCCGCACATGTTTATCTTAATTGTCTGTTACAGCTCAATTTTTTTTCTGTTACTTGTTGTCTTAATTTTATATTACAGTTGCTGTTGTTTACTGTTATTGTTTTATATTATTTTGTTTTCTGTTTCGTTATTTTTCTACTGCTGTTTTGTTTGTTTTCTATAACTTTTTGTTTTAATTTTTGATTGATGTTTCCTCCGTTTTTCTGTTACTAATTATCTTAAATATCATTTACTCTTCCCTTCATTTTTTTTGTTACTTTTTATCTTAATTTTCTACTCCTGTTTTGTTTGTTTTCTGTCTTTTTTTATTTGTCACGAAATACGTTCGTTCTCTTTTCTGGTATTAAATTTATGTAGAACCACAAAGTTGAGGTTAAGTTCCATTATTGCGTGTAACTTGAAACACAGACTGAAAGGAGACAAATGTCTCTGCTACGTATCGGGTCTCCTGACATAGACCTCCGCTTTCATCCACCACTTCATCTTCCTCAGAAAATTTACCCAACCTGGGCGTTTATTTGAACCCCAGCGAGTCGGATGAAAGTGCTTTTGGACAGCGGAAGAAAACATTTAGAATATAAAGTTGCCAGGAGTTGACGCTAGACTCCATCAACAGTCGGGTATTGAAGACACTTGACAATCTTTGTAATTACCTCAGCCTTAATGCATGAGACGTGTTACAGCCACCAGACATGACTATTGTAGAGAAGTACAGTCCAATGCACCTGTGGGAACCAGCAGCGGCTGAAGCAGATGCCAATGGACCCCATACCGGAAGCTAAGTACTATATGTCGTAGATTTTTTTTTCGGATAGGTATTTAAGATCAATTTTAGGTCCCGTCTGAATAGAACTGACAAAGGTGATGACTCAGTGCGAGATAAGGTAAACAGATAGATTTTCACTAGTGAGTTGGTGAAGGTAGAGTTCGTCCCTGGATTTGAGAAGGTACTCTAGTCCAGCCTATCTCTACAACTATACTTTCTAGATATATTAATATATATATCAACCACTCACATACACACACACAGATAGGTGACGACAATTTGACGCACAAACGTGAACAACTATATATTAATGGGTAGGGATATTGGGACGAGCTGACCGACACAGGTAAATAAAGTTTTTATGTAAATTTTATTTTACCATAAAGAAACTACACAACAATTATATCAAATATCAGACAATAATCATAGGTTACAGAATTAATAAAAATTAATAAAGACATAGACCCATAAGTACTATCCCCCCCCCCCCCCCCCCCCCCCCGGTTGAGACAAGATCCCACAAGAAGAAGTTAATTAACCCCCAAAAGGTCAAAAGATTAGCACTATGGTATAGAATTTTTCTATACTGTAAAGAACAGTGTTTCTACGTTAATCTATTCTGAGATGAACAGTATTAGCAAACAAAAAAACAGCATAAGAAATAAACAAAGTGAGTGCATGGATTATACAGTGGAAGAATTATTCATCTCTTCTTTCTCTCGCGTCAGACAAACAGTGGCCACGTTTTCACTCTTACCTCATACGTACTTTCACAATATCTGGAAAATCTCCATGAAAAAACAACCACAGATCCAAGGTTGGGTGTTGGCAAAACAAACCCCAGTTTCTCCAAGACTGATTAATTTATTTTTTTTATTGGGAAACGTCTGCTTTGTTATTCCTTCTTTAGGATTCTGTGTATGTCACATCAATTAGTCCAGGTAGGTAATGTTCACTGAGTCAGTAGCTAGTAAAATTAATACTTGGAGAGAATGTCAGAGGGGTAGATCTCTCGGGATAAAAATCCTCGTTACACCACAAGTGGTTGGTAGTCGGGTAATGTTAATGTTTGATATTATTTTCTCTCGTTCGCTACTGCGGGCTGACTGTATATATTTATAAATGGAGAAAAGGAAATCTGGATATATATATATATATATATATATATATATATATATATATATATATATATATATATATATATATATATATATATATATATATATATATATATATATATATATAATCTCTCCAGTTACACGTTATTTTTAATGTCTTTGTATTGCGTCTGTTAGACGTAGACTTAGACTCCTTTTTTTCTCTCAGATGTATATGGTAAAGCCGCTGGTAGGTTTTGGGTATGTGACCCAGCACTGCATATAGGAAGAAAAACAACCATATAATCACAATAACCACTACACCGCTATTCTGTCCTAAATTTAACCCGCGCAGAGTTATAATTTATTATACACTCGGTTATTTAACTTTAATTAGAAACTACAAGCGTAGAGCTTATCTTATCGGTTAAAAACCCCGTGAAATAAATTCTAGTCATTTTCCAAATTAATCATCATGAATTAGAAATAAATATATATTTCGTCAGTACTCATAATGAATAGTGCATTTACTAGTCGATTAAAATATCCCTTACTGGTTAAATTGCAATTAATTAAATCGACAATACAGCCGGAACAATTTAGCTATAACTCATTTTAAGTCTGCTAGTCAGTTAACACACAACAAAATCCTAGTGGAATATAATTGACGGACCTTAACCAGTAAGTCACTATACACAGAAAATCTTAGTGAAATAAAATGATGGACTTAACAATTAAATCACTCAAACTTCTAGTATAATATTTACCGCAAACACAGAAATTAGAACACCTCCAATCGAAAATACTAAGAACAATTGTCTGGATATCGAAGCTAGCTGTTCTGAAAAAATCTGTAGGTACTGAATAAACTGAGTTTAAAGGATACGGTATATATATTAAATTAATAGAAAATCACTGGTACTTGTTACATATAACACCTTCTGGAATTTCTTCGCTCAATTTCTGAATGAAAGGAAAAATTGACACTTATGCTGCTTGCAGACTCTTCGCTAACGAACGAACTCGCTTTGATCAGGCATCTCTCACTGTATCTAATTACTTCCGAACAAACGGAGGTAGGGGGAGATAACCGTGATTATCTGCCCTTGGTTTCAGATTAATTCCCCCATGCCAATTACTAACAAAAGTACATCCTTTTGACTTGACGCTCTTGATTTTCTTCATAAGATTATCTCCTCCTGAGAACGTGCACTATAAACAGGTACGACTTTTAAAAATTATTCCCCCTGTTCTACAAATCTACGGACCGTTCTCTCGTCTGTTACTATTACAACGGTTTTCCAAATCGCTGGCGTATAATTACAGGTAAACGGCTCAACGCTTGCTAATAGGTCTGTTGTTTTGTAAACAATGCTAGTGCTTGTAAGACACTTGAAACCAAAGAAAAGAATAGGCGTGGCTAAATTAAGAAAGAGACAGATAACTAAGTGTAGGAGGGTTTTACGTTAAGCGAACGTGCATAACTAATAAAGAAGCAGGTAGATATACGAAATCTATTTTCATAATATCCTCTGTCACACTATAATAGTGCAGCCAACGAACATTTCACAATTTTCCCTAATATCCTCCACAGTTTAAAGCATCCGACGAAGATAAATATCCTCGTTTCTTTTTTTAATAAACAACTTTATTTATTTTACATTGGTAAACTATGAGTGATTATTAAACCTATTTATCTGTAATTGTAAAGCTATAGTTGAATTAATCACTATTGAGAGAAATGTATGTCTCCACCCGGAGCCCAGCGAAAATATATTATTTCACAGAAGGGGCGGGAGAATATGTGGCAGAACAACCTTGAACGTCACATTTACCTGTGCCATTCTATAATTCCTTCTGTGCTCTTCACTTTAGTGTTTCCAACCTCTGAGAGTATTTGGTTTTTTTTTATTCATTGTTTACACTCCCTTCCCTCAATTCTTGTTATGTCTGGACTTCAGTGACCATCTTTTGCTGATTAGGGTAATCAATCTCCGTTTGAACCCATATTTACACCTGGGATCGGTAGAGAGAAGTGTGGTTTATTATCATGTAACATATTTTCATGCCAGACTGTGCATGGATGCGGCAGATTAATAAATGAACAGCCTTGGGATGACAGCAGTCAATTATCTTATCAACTGGTAATAGTCCTGCCTAGTCAGTTTGTTAAATGTTGGCTAATCCTGGTAACTGAGGTAATCCTTTCCGGAAAGAATTGTCGGAAGAATAATTATCCGTCTTGAAAGAGATTACATGTGATAAATTTTGAAGTCGTGAGTGTAAGCATGATCGATAATAGACGGAAGCTGGCATACCATTTATGGTGATTGTAAACCACACATTTATTCGTGCGTTTGTTACGGGAGAATTTTTCGTGAGAAAGGAGAAATATACGCATCTTTCATGTGATTGGCTTAACATTTGAGATGTAAAAATACAACATTTCTGATTGGAGCCTTGTCATATAGTAGCAATCTGGATGTGGGCCGTATGATGCCTTATACTTTACCGCCTTGTGAGTTTACCGCACTGTGAAATTCAACTCGTCAAGAAGACAGCCAGACAAGCCAGAGTAAGGGATAGGATCAAGATTCCACTTTAAAGGACCAGACAACGTGCCTGAGCATCTTGTGGACTTATATCCCAGGAAAACTCTTCCTTCATTAATACAGAAAGCCCGGAATCCTAGGAACCTGAACACTAAGTCACAGTGGGATTCTATTTGCAAAGTAATGCCCCAGACCACGTGTAAGAGGCATCTTAATCAAGTTGCCTTAACTATTTCTCCGTGCCAGAAGTCAGTCTGTATACTCATAGAAATTTGGGGTAAGGTGTACATTTTATAATTCAATATTTTGCATTATTAACATGTGAAAATTGCAAGTTGATGTCTTAGTCATACGAGGCTGGCAACTTCAGCATATAGAAGGACGATTTCATGAACCAACACTACAACAGCGGGTGACTGCGTTTTGAGGGTTTCTCATAGAGAATCAAAAGCATAGATAGTCCCAATTACCATTTCGAGCAGGGAGTTGATTATGATAGAACTGATGTACTTACTTATTATATTAACCTTTTCAAAAAGTGCTAATGTAAATGCAAGCATGTTCAATATAAATGCAATGGATGTTTTCCGCTCACTGGGATTAAGATTAATGTTCAGAGAGGGTAAAGTTCTGAGGTAGATGGGATGGTGGAGTTAAAAGGGTGAGGGGAAGGGGGTGGGGGCTGATTTTATGTCAGAAATCTCTGTACTCAGGCGGGGATTTGTTTCTCTCTTATTTCATGATGCTAGTCGTTGGTACCAATTGGTAGTGCTGTATGTGGAACAAGTGAGTGGTATAAGTGGCCTGCAGTCAAAGCTAGACACCTACAGCAGACGGGTCTTAACAGACGCTGGACCATCTTCGCAATTACCCCACGATACTACGAGGAACGTGTTGCGGCCACCAGACTTGACCAGTGACGAGAGTGTACAAGTCCATAACCTGCAAAGAACAAGCATCGGCTGGAGCAGAAACCAACCGACATTTTATTGGCAGCTAAATACCCATTCAAAGCTGACAAGTGAACTCTCTTATTTTCAAATCAGAAAGGCTTTTTCTCAAATCAAACCATCACCTATGAGGAAATTTTAAAGGCTCTTTCTAAATTCACCCCACTCTTATTTATTTTACAACTGTTATTGATAACTGAATATTACATTTTTTTAATCTGTAAACATACACATTTATAGTTGCTTTTGTCATTCTGAGTGAACTGCACCCGTATGTCTCAGTCATTTTAAATACTTTTGACAGAGTAATATTTTACTGAGTTAAATCAGAACGAGCAAAATCCTTACTCATAGAAAGTCATGAAAGGTAAAAAGTTTACACGGCCTGGATCCTATCAGCCGTATACTTGATTTCTTTAAATTCAAATGAGGCTCCCTAGAACTGAAGCACCATTCTTCAAATCACATCTCTGCCAAGAGTAATCTTGAGCGAAAGGTAGACACATTTGAAGACCCTCAGTAGATACTCTGAATGTTGGTCACTGTTGGACCATCACTGCAGAGCTAGGGGAGTATTTCCCGAGACAGAATAATAAGTTCATGACAGCTTAGGTGATGTCTGTTGTTATGCTTGTGTTTCTTTAAAATTCTGTGAGGCTGCCTATAGAAGAAGCATCATTCTTCTCTTTTTATCTCGGCCAAGAGTCATCTTGCAAAGGTTGATACTTCTAAAGACCGTCCTCATTATACTCTTAAGTTTGTCATTGTTGGACCACTACTGCGGAGCAAGGGAGAACAATACCAGCCACATTCTTTTAATTTTTAAATTAATATTTAATTTTATATAGCTCTTCATTTATTGTCTATTACTATTTATCTTAATTGTCCGTTACTGTTTCATTTGTCTGCTGTTACTCTTTGTCTCAGTTTTCTATAGCACTATCATTTGTTTTATGCTACATTTTTTAAACTTAATTTTCTATAGCTGTTTTGTTATTTTCTTTTGCTGTTTCTGAACACTTTAAGCCAATGTACTTTTAAAATTGAAAACTTAATCTTATTCTATACTCATGATCTTAAGACAGAATACGTATTTCAAAACGTGACTTTTTCTGTATATCTGAAAAAGCATCCATCTACTTCTGACAAGACCTATATAAAACCTGATGGTTAGTAATAGATAGTTTATTATAAATGTTAATATTGTCACGTATGATGGATCATACATGGCGGGTTGGACCTTAAGAAATGCTGGTTGGCTATATTTCGTTATCTATTATTGATATTTGTTTTTATCGAACGAATTTACTGTAAGTAAATGAGACTCATCATCGTCGAGTACAACGTTGACTGGTTTAGGCGATCACGAAGTCTTCATTTCCAGAGACAGAAAAGCCGTACCAAACGTCGCGTATTGTCTCCCTTGATCTGCCGCAGTGGTCCACGAATGAACTGTCAGTGGAATAAAAGGATGAGGTTTTTCAAAGGTAGCAACATTCGCTCTAGTTTACTTTCAGCAGTGATGTAAATAGGATTATGATGCTCCTATTTTAGGGAGTTTCACAGGGATTTCTAAGATGGCAATTATAACAATGTTTACTAAGTTTGTTGTTAACATTGTATTCCCTGTAAACTTCTGTGAGATAGATATTTGACTCGTATTTATTAAGCTCCCAGCTGAAGGTAATTCAGCAAAGTAGTATTAATATTTCAGCTATTCATATATGTATGTATATGCTAGTGCAACAATCACTTTCAATCCATCTGGTTATAAAATCCAACGAAGGATTTATATTATCAGGATATTTATTTATGAAATATAGTTGAAACAAGGTTAAAACTGAATAATGTGTGACATTAGAAGCAGTTAAATAATTTGTATAAATAGTTAATTTATTCACTAGATGAATTGTAATTTTGTAGACTATGTTCGGGAGTCCAGTATCAGTGTCACTTAGGTCAATTTATCTGTCCAGTTTCAGCGAAGAGTTGTTGCTATAGTCTGGTGTAGTTGATGCTGGTTCATAGTGAATTTGTGACTGTTCCTTCTCTTTTCAGGAGTCGAATGGCTTTTCGGAGACGTTCGTTCCGCTGTAAGAGCAATATCCACAACTGTCGCAGCTTTGAGTGTCCTTTAGACCCGTCTGTTGTAGGTGGTGTCCCGAGCTGTGTACTAGTAGGGTCCCGTTACACGCCCCTTAAGGCATATTGGGAATATGGTGTTAGGCCCACAATTTCTTGACCTTCGGCACACTAGGGGTGATGTTGTCACTAACCACTGCGCTGCCTCGGCTCTGTGTACTGACAAAAATATAAAATCTATATATATATATATATATATATATATATGTATCTATATATATATATATATATATATATATATATATAGATATATATATATATATATATATATATATATATATATATCTATATATGAATCTGAAGTAGAGTGTTGAAATCTGAAATATACATAATGAAATCACCATCTTCATCCCATTTCAGCTCCTTATGGAGCGTGGATCTACCTCTGCTATTGGTTCCTTGTGAGGAAACCCTCACGAAGCATTCACTAGCTCTTGCAGTTGTGGTTTATGTGGCAATTTATTTTACATGATGAGGCTGCCAACCTGAAATACAGCTTTACAGTAAAAAGCGATGTATACATGTAGATCGCAAAATTTAAATAACAAAATGTACATGTTAAAACTTACCTATTCAATATAAATGGGACACACAGACATTTTGTACAGAATGACTGATAGCACTTCATTGCAGCTGTAAATGTGCAGTTTTCTCATATGAGTTAATTGCAATTATTAATTCACAATTCCTAACTTTAACACATGACGAGGATTTCCTAGGACTTGTGACTCTAAGTATTATAAAAAAAAAGTTTTATGCTTTTAATTTTACAAGTTAATTCTAATAATTTTGGCACGTCCTATTATAGAATCATTGTTCTATCTCTTCCTGACGTATTGTCACTCTGACGAGAACTGGAAATCCAGTAACGAGTTTCAACCGCTCGTTGTCTTATAGTAAAAATTTTGCCTACACAAAATTTAATTTTGCTAACCTATTTATTACACAATTTGGCTAGTTTATTTTTTTAATTTAAAGTCAATCATAGATTTGAACGTCTTATTTTAGTACATTTTCCACCTAATCATCGTTATAATTATTTATATGGTTATATATGGTAGTTTAACTAATTATTGCCCTTGCTGGAAACAATTATGTCATATTTCCTGTTCTAATACTTCAATCCTGTTGTAATCGAGACAAACTTGTTAGTGACATTTTTTTTCTGCAAGTCATGCCTGCAAAATTAAGCATTAGTTATGTTTTAAATGACTATCTTACACTAATGCGACAACATGTGCCTGCCTCTACTATCGTTCTGGATGACAGTGTTCTTCTCCTCGTTAAACTGTTGGCGAGTGTTTGAATTGCTCGCTTGGCAATGTGTACAGTTTTGAACGAATTCAAGAACGTCTTCCCATCGTTTGGGCCAAAAGTAAACCTCTTGAAGGTTACTCATAGTAGGTCCCACGGGAACATGTTCCCCCGATGAGGATATATGAGCCGCTTTCATAACGGAGGGTCTTAAGGGGAGAGGCACTAAAAGCTGTTTCCGACGGCTCGTCCGTCGATAAATAATTCCATCCTCTTTGTGTAAAGTTCCATCTGAGGCATGGGTTATCTTGATCTGACTCTGTTCAGAGTAAGGCGCTAAGGTAATGTCTTCCAACTACGCTTGCCGTAACTCTGCTTTACTACACAGAAATGTCGAGTTCAGGTACGAGTTATCCAATGCTGAATGTTGGCACTCTGCTCAAACTCTTTCTTTGTAGTTTCATCCTTCTGGTTGTCCGGGTGATGGCGAAAAGAGCAATCTTTCACGAACTGTCTAACATCGTGTCGCAAACCTGGCCAGAAGTAATTCAGGGATACCTTTTTCTCCAGGGCATATGAACCTGGGGTGGGGCGTGGTGGCATGCATTTCCTGCATTAGGCGCGTGCGATGAGGGAGTGGGACAACTAATTGTCTCTTGATCCCTACCCGTCTGTAAACTAAACTTTTCTCCTTGTAAAATGCTCCCTGGGGAGTATGGGAGTAACTGCCATACAACTTTGAAAAGCAAGACTTTAGGGTGTTATCGGCCCTTTGTTCCTGCTTCAGCTCCGAAATATTCGGGCTGTTTAGAGATAAGAGCTCAGGGGCCGCTTGGGCGTTTCCTGTGTTCTCTCTCTCTCTCTCTCTCTCTGGTGTCGACCTGGAATCACGTGATGGAGAAGACATATTTTCTCCCTAAAATGAGAGGGTAGACTAAATCGTGTACAACTGCGGCATTGATTTTTCCCCGTACATATCGGGTTGAGACATCAATTTCCGAGATCGGAAGAAGCATAGGCTTTATACTCTTCCGGGGCCCCTGTATTTCTACAGTTTCACCAGTATATTGGTGGGCCTTCATCAAAGATAAGGAAACCAGAGCCGAGTATTCTAGACCCGAATCATACAAGCACCGTATGGTTTGGTTACAACCGGTTACTTGCTCAGTAATAGAAGGGTGGCTTTAATTTTGTTCATATGCCTGGGGGTCATGTTTCCCTATCGGACCCCTGATCAAGCAAGCGACATTATAAGGGCCTGTTTTCGGCCTCTTACATTCCGATGTAAAATGCGTATCGGTTTTGCACGATTTACAATATCGTTTTCCAGTTCCTTGTGCTGAATTGCTGCTTCTGCCTATGGTGATCCTGTGGTTGTTGTTGTTGCTGTGGTGCCGTGTTGTGTGAGGTGTTGGTCGTACTCTTGGAGCCAGTAAAAGGGCGCTCCTCTCGTTTGGGATGACTATCGTGTGGGCTGCTTTTAGCCGGGGTCACTTCCGACTGAGCGCTCTGGTACCGATCAGCAAACAGTACCACGTGATCCAGAGTTTCGGCCCCGTGCTCCGCCAGGAACCTTCTCATGTCTGGGGTGAGCGAGTCCTTAAACTGCTTCACGATAATCATTTCTTGCAACCCTTCATAAGATTCGTCGAAGGCGCTGAGTGATCCCCACTTCTCCAAGTACATAGCCAGAAATGTAGCAAACTGCTTATAAGATTCGTTTTTTTATCTCTTGGCTTCCCGGAATTTGCACTGAAAAGTTTGTGCGCTCAGCTGACAACGTTGAAGCAGAGCTTTCTTCAACAAATCATAATTGTTGTAGTCTTCCGGTTCCATCTTGAGGAAGACATCGTAAGCAGGTCCTATCAGGCTCTGAGATAACTTCATGTTTATCTCTCCCTATCTAATTCATAGGTGGCAGATAAAGACTCACACCTAGCAAGATATATGTCTATTTCCTCAGAAGCTTCTGAGTAGACATCTAACTGAAAAGAGGCCGCGCTTGGAACTACCACGTGAGAAATATTTCCCCCATCACTACCTTGAGAACTCCCCGACTCATTAGTGCTAGAACTAGATTCGATTCTTCTTCCTTCTATCTCTAGTTCCTAATGGTATGGGCTCTGTCGGACTGCTCCTTTGCGAATGCTCTTTCTTTTTCTCTTTCCACTGCTTCCTGTTCTACTTTCACAGGAGTGGCTACAAAATCAGATAAATCGTTGCCCGATAAGCCCATCTCTTTAGCAACATTTAAGTTAAAAGTGTAGAGATTTTGTTATTTGGCAATGCTGTGCAGGGATATTCTTTACAGGCGACAAGAAAATTACAATTGCCACTAACTAAAATAAAATTAGCCGCTCTAATGTCAAAATACTAGCTGACTAAAATTATAAACTCAACCACAATAACAGAAATAAGGCTTCAGCAATGGACAGTTCTGTCTTCTTCCAATTACTTTTAGAGACGTTTTTGATTTTTATCAATTATTAACTTTACTCTTAAACTATTTCGCCTTATTTATTTATTTATGCAAGACGTGTGAGGAGATCTATATAAACTAATAACTAACAATACTCTTTCAGTAAACTAACATTTATGTCAATATTCTAGGGAAATTGACCATCGGGTACTTTTTCTCCGGACTTGCCCCAATTGTCACGGATTGCCTCCCCTGCTTTGCAGTAGTGGTCCAACAATGGCCAGAGCTCAAGAGTATCTAAAATGGGTCGTCAAAGGTGTCTACCTTCGCAGAGATGTAGATAGAAGAGTAAAGACGCTTCTATCCCTAGGGAGCATCCTCAAAATAATTCAAAAGTCAAGAACAATGCTGCTTAGCCCTGAACATTTGTTAATTTATATCTGTCCGTCGCCTTTTGTGAAGGATTTAAGCAATGGTTTTTTAAACCTTTCAAGCCCCCAGCTGAGTTAATTCAGCGAATTTCCTCTTATAATGGTATAGCTCTGTTTAGAGGTATATATACATATATATATATATATATATATATATATATATATATATATATATATATATATATATATATATATATATATATATATATATATATATATATATATATATATATATATATATATATATATTAGTAATGCTCATAAGCTAGCTTTCATAATAACTGAATCAACTATGTTTAGTTTTAAAATAACAAGTAACAAATTTAATAATGAATTAGTCTTTAACAGGTTAAATTAAATATGGAAAGATTAGTGAAATTTTAGGTGAAAGCTTTCTTCATCGAACCTGGGTAGAGGAATGTTTTTAAGACCATTGTCCATGTTGCTGGCGCCTGTTACTCAGAACTTAACTTTTAGGTGAGTCCTGCAGCTGTGGTTTTCGTCACTTCTTGGTGATGATGGCACTTCTTCACACAACTTGTCCGATTTATGCGGTTGGTGTGGATTTCCTGCTTTTCACTCACAACTAGCTTCGTTCCACGAACGTTTTAGACAAAATAGAAAAACAAGTGCCTCTGCTAAGTACATTTGTGGGCTGCCAATTAATAGGCGCATTCTCGCTGTTCACCCACCAATGTTAATCTCTCAGAAGAATTAAATTCTCGAGTACACAGTGTAGCTCAGGGAAGATGATTAAAAATCACCAATATTCTTCCGGGTATTAAACTGGGAAAATGTGTCTAGACGGCGCGAATAATGAGTTGCCTGAGTTACTATTAACAGGTACATATATCTAATTAAATGATACTATACTCTTTAGGCACATGTGATGTAATCATCAGTCATCACTGCTCCGTTCGGAGTCTGGGGTCACCTCTGCTGTCGGTATTCCGCACGACTAGCCAGAAGAAATTTACCAGCGCTTGCTGCAGTGGTTTATAAATAAACTATTTTCGTATGTTGAGGTTGCCAGCCTCATATATAACCACTTAGCAAGAAAACATGTCAAATTCACATTTGTAAAAGAAATGTTCATAACGTACCCCAAGTGGGTTATACACAATCTCCTCGCACAGTTTAGAATGGACACGAGCAAATTAGGTTATATGCTCTCGAATCACTTGGTCTGGGACTTTTGAATTCCTTTTATAACGGGTTGTGTCGGGAAATTTTGAGGAATGTGGGGGGGGGTGACTTGTTGTTACCCCTTGTCCCATCCCAAACACACACACACACACTGGCATAGGTTCTTGGCATTCTGATACCAGGCGATAAGTGAACTCCGCGCTTGTTGCTGAAGTCAAAAGTCACATGACAATACGACTGCCTACCAGTTTGCTAAAATTGTAATTATTCCCAGGGTAAAACCCATGTTACTAAACAGAGGTCAAATGTTCATGGCGAGGAGCCGAAAGATTTGTTACCAATAAAACCGTGAACAAAGAGAATGAGAGAACTTAGATTTTAGACAAGTGGCGAATTTTCTAGAAGGAAGAGAGGAATGAGTGGGGGAGGGTGACTTGTTGTTACCCCTTGTCCCATCCCAAACATACACACACTGGCATAGGTACTTGGCATTCTGATACCAGGCGATAAATGAACTCCGCGCTTGTTGCTGAGGTCAAATGTCACATGACAATATGACTGCCTACCAGTTTGCTAAAATTGTAATTATTCCCAGGGTAAAACCAATGTTACTAAACAGAGGTCAAAAGTTCATGGCGAGGAGCCGAAAGATTTGTTACCAATAAAACCGTGAACAAAGAGAATGAGAGAACTTAGATTTTAGACAAGTGGCGAATTTTCTAGAAGGAAGAGAGGAATGAGTGGGGGAGGGTGACTTGTTGTTACCCCTTGTCCCATCCCAAACATACATACTGGCATAGGTACTTGGCATTCTGATACCAGTCGATAAATGAACTCCGCGCTTGTTGCTGAGGTCAAATGTCACATGACAATATGACTGCCTACCAGTTTGCTAAAATTGTAATTATTCCCAGAGGAAAACCTATGTTACTAAACAGCGGTCAAAAGTTCATGGCGAGGAGCCGAAAGACTTGTTACCAATAAAACCGTGAACAAAGAGAATGAGAGAACTTAGATTTTAGACAAGTGGAGAATTTTCTAGAAAGAAGAGAGGAATGAGTGAACTCATACGAGGAAAAATATATGTTGCGACGTTGACTTTAACTCTGGCTATTACCTTTATTGTATGGTAGTAGTATTATCGGGCTTATACCTAGCCGATTTATATTTTATAACGCGAAGACAAGTGTGGGCCGTAAGGATAGGCCAATGGTGAAAGGCAATGTCAATGCAACAACGACAGGGTCATAAAGTTGACCAACGTGTAAGTCAGCAGGCTGGACCCATTTTTAGGAAACATTGACAACGTTTTTATTATATGAAGACAGGAACGACGATCATGGTGTGACATCATGTGTAGGTGAAGTTGCATCAATATATATATATATATATATATATATATATATATATATATATATATATATATATATATATACATCATGGTAGGAGCATTTCATATTACGATTGCGTAGTAGCATCGAACATAGTTAACAATGTATGTTGACATGACCTCTGGTTGGGAACACCGGTCGTTATAATAATATGGTCAACATCTTGACCGATTCGAAGACTTCATCGATTCGAATAGAATTTATATTACTGCAATTTACAAACCCGCTCCTAGTGTCAGAGGGACACACTAGCCATTGGTCGTTACTGACACAATGGAAGTCCTGCCATGACACGTAGGGCTATAAGTCTCTTGAGGCAGGAGACAACGAAGAACGAGCCATTATTCTGGCTAAATATGTATATGTTGAAGGAGATACTTCAAAGGATATGTTTCCTTATAATTCAGAATCATAAATGTACTTGCATGTCCTCCCATTTCATTAGAGCAAGAACGCCAAAGTACGTCCGTCTTGGAACAATTAATATTCCAACAAGCCTCTAGTGTATGATTTGTGTAGCAACAAATCAACGCAACCAAACGTGCGTCATCTGCATTCAAAGATCATGCAGAGAAGTGCGCATAACTATTTGATAAGGGTGGATGTGAGCTGAAATGATAACTTGCCACCCCTATCGACACCTGGTATTAAAGTGCAAGATGTAGGTGTCTTCTCTGATTTAGAATGTTGCTGTGTGTGTTGCAGTAGAACAGTTCACCGGGTACACCACAGGCAACATGACGTGTAGAGTCATAGAAATGGTAACTTCGCTTTAGTTTTATACCATTTATTGCACGCCACAAAACAGTCATGATATTTATGTCATCACCAGCATAGTATAACGAATGCAGCATTCAAAATCATATTAACTGATAGTCATGTAGGATTCAATACTCAATAGTTGTATTGTAAACAGATATCATAAAGTTCTGGTTCGTGAAGCTGTATAAATAATATATATAACTTCTGCAACAGTGTCAGCTGCAGATCTTCAATGTTCATAGACAACAATAAATGCTCCCTTTCTGATGCTAGCAGATCAGATGTATACAATAAGTCCGTTTACTGTCTGCACGTGAATAGCATACTGGGAATACAGGTCAAACCGACCTTTATAACGTTTCTAAGTCTAACCATCTGACTTGGACGTGATCTCTGATATAACGAATCCTGGAACACAGACAATAGTCTTGTTGGTCTAGAGCGACCCATATATATATATAACTAGTTCAGGTATAAAGATACCGGTGGCGAAAAAACCTAGTCAAAGTACCTCTCCATTTTGAATCACACAGGCGAGCAAGGAGCGACAAAATGACGAACTTCTAGATGGTAGCAAAAAGTTCGATACAAGAGGAATTACCTTTCTTCGGAAATCAACCACGAACATATGCCTCCAGGCAGGCTTGAATAATACTGGGAAACAGTCTAGTTAGCTAACTAACTCACAAAGACAACGTATTTCCCTCAGAAAATCACAAGACGCAGGTTGCGTCCGCTCGCTACTCAGACCATTTCTAAACTGCCCAGCTGGGCGGAACACACAGAACGAACTCCCAGTTTTTGACATGCGCAGAACTCATCTACGTGAGTATCAATTCACACAAAGCGGTTCTAAGAACATTCGAGATAAAAGTCTTACACAGTCGCGCCTTTTATGGTCATGAACAGAAGCGTTAAGACAGGTTTCAGACATCTACAACAGTTGACTGATACTACCAAATAAGGAGATATGGTCACGCTTCGTTCAAGAAATTATAGACCGAACGTGTCTCTATACAAGAGAAGGCAAACTCCTAAAAAATTGTAGTCTCAATAACTCGGGTTATGTCCCTTTGACTGTAAAAAACATAATACACATTTCAGTCAAAAAAATGATCATACATACGAAAAATGATCATACAAAGACTTTGGAAAAAGTAATTATTTGTGCGTAACATTACCGCACCCTCCCGGGAAAAAAAAATGAAAACATTTTTTTTTTTAAATCCTGGAGCTGGAAAAATCTAGGCTCCTAACGCACGTATGATGCGCGGATATATACCTAACAAACTAGCTCAACACATGGAGCGAAACTGAGATCATATCCCAGGTCCTTAGAGAAAAAATTTATCTAAGTATTCGCGTATATATTCCAGGAAGGTGCCACCAACACAAGCCACAATGATGGCAACATCATAATAAAAGTCAAATTACTCTCATACCAATATATGAAATTAAATATATTATTATGATATCATATAATGTGTTGTGCAAACAGCGATGTAATATATTAATATACCGCACTATTTTATTACATTATATAATGCATCAGTAATTAATAAGTAATACAATGTTGTTCTTTGTTGACATAAACAAGCAATAGAAGATGTGGACATCATCCGCTCCCAATCTAGGACAGGACTTGATATCCTCAAAGTTCCACAATGGACATAATTTCGCAGACTTCAATGATGTGCTGCGAAAATATCAATAACACAAATCTTAAAGACAACTGGTAAATCTCTTAATACAATTATGCAAATATATTATTTAAATGTGGCCGAGTGATCTTTTGGCCCGTATATCACTAACTAAGCCTTCTTAGATAATTACATGGTACAATGTTATAAATTTCCCTCAAAAAAAAAAGTGAGAAAAAATCTACTAACATGTCATTATAATATTGGACTGTATATCAGGAAATATATATATATGACAGAAGAATCATGTGGAATCGTGTGGGCATCTAGACAGAATGTCTGCCATTACATTGTCCGAACCACGGATAGCTCGAACCGAGAAATGAAATGGTTGAAGAGCTATGGCATAACGAGTGGACCTCGAGCTCTTCAAGTTTTTGCTCTGAATAGCAGTAAGCGCTTTCTGGTCGGTTTCCACAATGAAATGTGTGCCTAGAAGAAATCTTTGTAACTTCAGAATAGACCATACCATAGCCAATAACTCACGGTCTAAAACCGAGTAATTCTTTTCTGCAGCATTTAATTTCCTAGAGATATACATCACCGGATGCAGAGTATCAGAATACTCCTGCATTAGTGCTGCCCCAATCCCAGTTGACGAGGCGTCACTTCGAAGAACAAAAGTCTTCTCAATAGTAGGTAACCTAAGAATAGGTGGAGATGAAAATAGGGCTTTAACCTAGTCCAATGAGGATTGACATTCTTTAGACCAGCGGATCAGATTAGGCGACCCTTTCTTCAATAAAGTAGAAAGCGGTGCCATAATGGAGGACAGATTCGGAATGAATCGTCCGTAGAATTGGATCAAACCTAATAGACTCCTAACTTGTTTCTTCGTCTTAGGGACCGAAATGTTAAGTATTTTTGAAACATTGTGGTCCTCTGTCTTTAAAAGACCACGACCAACACGATGACCTAGGAAAGAAATCTCACTAAATCATATAAAGGCTTTAGAGGGTTTTGCAGTCAAGTTATACTCGCGAAGAGTAGACAGTAATTCGTATAAACCCAAATAGTGATCTTCCCAGGAATCACTGAATAGACAGATATCATCTAGGTATGCTATGACATCTGTACGATATGCGAGAATTCGCCGCATCATGCGTACGAATGTAGCAGGGGCGTTCATAAGACCGAAAGGCATGAAATTCCATTGGAATAAACCCCTAGGTGTAGAAAAAGCTGTAAAAGGTTTGGCACGTTCAGTTAGCGGGACTTGCCAATAACCTTTAGACAAATCTAGTTTGGTAAAGAATCTAGAATTAGAAAGTTTATTGAGTAGCTCTTCTAATGAAGGCATAGGTTCAGCATCGAACTTCGTAACTTGGTTCAATTTGCGATAATCTACGCAAATGCGAATGTTATTATCCTTCTTTCGAACAATAACCATAGACGAAGAGTATGCTGAAGTGGATGGTTCAATGATTTCCAAACGTATCATTTCATCCAATTCTTTTTCGACTTGAGACTGGAAATGGATAGGTATTGGATAGGGTCTGACTCTGATAGGATTATGATCAGTTAGCACAATGTCATGTTCAATGACATGTGTGTGTCCCGGGATGTCTGTTAGAACATCCTGAAATGTTTGCAACATCGAAGAAACTTGTCGATGTTCCTCCGCGGAAAGATTTGGAGAAACGGTCACGTTTTTCCAAGATTCCGTAGAATAAAGTGGGACCATAGAAAGAGGAAGATTGACATCAGAAAAAGTAGTTTCCTCATCCTGTATAACTGACAGAGATGAGTACTGACCATGAGGTACTTGAGAATTGTCCGTTGCCTGGAAAATAGGCTGCAAATAGTCAGGTCTTTCATAAAATTCCGTGAGCATATTTATGTGGAAAGTTTTATGCTTTCCATCAATATCGACAACATAGTCGACATCAGAAATTTTGGAGACTATTGCATATGGACCTTTCCATGCAATTAGAAGTCTGTTCTCCCTTGAAGGAAGTAGAACGAGAGCTTTGTCACCTGGACAAAGTTGTCGTAGACATCTATTCTTATTTGCAAACTGCCTTGCCTTTCTTTAGCAAATTCGGAAGACAAAGTTGCTAGTTTGCATGCCTCGATGATCTTTTGCCTAAGAGCAATGACGTACTCATAAGAAGATTGAGTTTCATCGCTAATATTATCGGCAGTGATTAGATCGTGAAGTAAAGACATAGGGCCGCGCGGTTGCGCGCCAAAGACAAGTTCAAAAGGGGAAAACCCTGTATGTTCATTGGGGACCTCTCTATACGCAAAGAGAGCCGCGGGTAAGACCCTGTCCCAATCCTGAGGATGATCCTCAGTTATTTTACCAAGTAAAGTTTTCAGAGTCCTATTTAAACGTTCGACCAACCCATTAGACATTGGGTGATATATACTGCTGAGAGACCTTTTAATGTGTAGCATAGACATTACCTGTGACATAGTGTCTGATATAAGTTGAGTGCCATGGTCTGACAATATTTCTCCGGGAAAACCCAAGCGAGAAAATATCAGCCAAAGAGCGTCTGCGATATCAGCAGTTGAGATGCTCTTGAGAGGTATTGCCTCTGGCCAACGTGTGCACATATCGACACATGTAAGGATAAATTGATGTCCTCTAGCCGACTTAATTCTAAAAGGACCGATAATATCTATTGCCATTTTTTGAAAAGGGCGAATAGGAATGTCAGCAGCCTGGATAGGCGCAGCATGTCGTGGTCCTTTAGATTTGACCTCCTGACATACTTTGCAAGAGCGACAGTACATTCGTATGTCCTTGCTCACAAATGGCCAAAAGAAAGCCGCAAGAACCCTCGACTTTGTACGGGAAAACCCATATGTCCAGCACATTGCGAGTCATGAGCATGTTGCAATATTTGCAATCTCATGCTCTTAGGCACAAGAATTTGTGAATGAGTGGACGTAGTCGAGTCTTGTACTATACGTACAAGTACGCCGTTCTTCATAGAAATCCAGGATTTTCTATTAGTATTCTGATTAGGATCCCCTTTTTTTGCTAGAATGAAGAATTTTTGTAAAGAAGGATCTTCTTCTTGCAATTTGATAAATGAGTCACGTGTAATAGTCAAGTGACTATCTTGGTCATTTACTTCATCATTATTAGTTAATGAAGTTTGAGGTGGATCCAGAGCATGTGCTCTTGTGACCACCGCATTGGTAGCTTCAATGTTTTGCTCTTCCCAAACAGCAATCTGCTGTGGGGTACATTCCCTAACTCCGTGAATACGACCAATAATAAGGTCCGCAATAGGGTTTGGAAGTAGACACGCGTGGACCTCTCCCGTGAAGAAAGGAGTAGCAATATGTATTATAGCAGTAGGATACTTTTCCAACGTGCCACCAAATGTGACACATTTGATGACCTTTCCTGTAGCACAGGATGGATCTACAAGAGATTGCCTAACGCCGACAGTAGTGCATCCAGAATCAAACAACACCGAGACTGGATTACTATTTACAAGCCCCTTATGTAATATAAGAGAACCTCTCCCATCATGAGCAACATTAGCAGGAAGAGCGGGCAAAGGATGACCACAGCTTAGAGTACTAACGGTCTTCGGATCAAATAAAGTACTGCATTGGATACATTTATTTGCCCTACCAAAATCAAAAGATGAGCATCCGATAGCATTATGGTCTTTATCATTATTAATCTGTTTATCTGCTCCCTGAGATTCTTGTTGAACAGAGTTTGTCTGTTGATATCTTTTTCTCTTATGTTGCGATCTACCGCGACCATTATTGCCTCTGCAATTATCATTAAAGTCCCTACTGTAATTTTTATCCTGGTTTGAGTTCCAGTTTCCATAACTGTCATTACCATCTCTATGCTGTTGAGAACCTCTATTATCTTGGTATTGAGGTCTCTGCAAAAATTATTTCCCTCTATGCCGATTACCTTTGTGGAAATTTCTAAAGTTAACCGGAGTAGAATAACGTGTAGTATTAGGATGTCTCCAGTTCTGGGAAGAAGAATCACCCTGGAATTGATTACTATGGTTCTGGGCATAATTACGGTTACTCTTTTTATTGAAATTTTGCTGGCTACCCTGAAATTTACGCATAAAATTTGGGCCATAAGGTGCTGCCGAAGCAACTGGCAAACCTTCTTTTACTTTAGAGTTGCTAATGGTTATGTGAGGATGCGCAGTAACATACTGGCTACAGTATTCTTCCATTTCTTTTATGTTTTTAGGCTTACGCTCATGAAGAAAAGAAAGAAAAGCTTCATTAACAGAAGACATGACCTTGTCTCTAAGTAGTAAGTCCATGAGGGCTTCAAATGTACTTTCTGTCTTAGACAACTCAATCCATCGTAAAAAAGTAAGACGTATGCTTAAGATGAATTCAGAGAATTCAACTCCAGTTTCTGGTAACATGTTTTTAAATTTAAGACGATATCCGTCCTCGTTAAGTTGGTACTTCTTTAACAATGCTGCTCTGACAACCTCATAGTTGTTTTTGTCAGGCACATCTACCATACTCAACAAAGTCAAAGCATCACCTCTAAGTATCTTGGACAGATGATAAACATATAATGTTTTATCTATATTATGCACATTACATGCACTTTCAAATCTATCTAGATAAAATGTTATATCATCGATTGAGGGATTAAATGCTGGTAGATTAAGCTTGAAATCCTTAGCATTAGTCTTATCTGACACCTTATTTGCATCATTAGCATTACCAGCGTTCAATAACTTTAACTTCTCTAACTCTAAAGCTATGAGTTTTTCTTCATGCTCCATTTTTGCTTTTCTCTCATCAGACTCTCTTTGTAACCTTCTTTCTTCAGTCTCAGCCTGTGCCTGCAATTTTCTTTCTTCAACCTGAGCTTGTTTTTCTAATCTTTTATTTTCAGCCTCTATTTCAAGTCTCTTATTTTCAGCCTCTATTTCAAGTCTCTTATTTTCAGCCTCTTTTTCAAGTCTCTTATTTTCAGCCTCTTTTTCAAGTCTCTTATTTTCAGCTTCTTTTTCAAGTCTCTTATTTTCAGCCTCTTTTTCAAGTCTCTTCTCCTGAGATTCTGCTTCTCTTTTTTGTTTTTCCATTTCCATTTGTAATCTTTTCTCATCCACCTGCATCTGCAGTTTCTTTTGTTCTATCTCAGCATCTATTCTCTTTTGTTCAGTTTGTTCTTTCATTTTCTTTTCTTCCGACTTCAATGCCTTGGCATATTGAACAGTCGCAAATTCTTCTAATTTATCACCTGTCTTCCCAAGGGCTTTACCCTGCTCAATAAAGTACTCAAATGTAGACATGATGTCTAAAATGTGAGTACAGAACCTGAAATAATTAATTATCTTATTTCAATCTTAATAGCAACAAGACTTAATAAAGTGCTTGTATAATCACTATGTTTACTCCAATCTCTGTGGGAAACAAGACTTGACACCAACTTGTATTATCAAATGTATAATAATATCACAAGTCACCTCTTAATTATCAGTGCACTACACAAATCAGTGCATAACCATCAGTTATTTATCATAACTGCACTACAATAGTGCATAAGCAAAAAAACCACCAGTTAGTTATGATAAGTGCACTATAGACCAATAGTGCATGAGCATATATGTAACAATAGTGAAAGCTAACCATGCAAGAACTATGCAAACAATAACAAGACAATGTAAACAATAACAAAGGTCACCAACAATGTAAACAATAACAAAGATCAAAGTCAATGTAAACAACAACAAAGATCAGAGTCAATGTAAACAACAACAATAAATGCTCCCTTTCTGATGCTAGCAGATCAGATGTATACAATAAGTCCGTTTACTGTCTGCACGTGAATAGCATACTGGGAATACAGGTCAAACCGACCTTTATAACGTTTCTAAGTCTAACCATCTGACTTGGACGTGATCTCTGATATAACGAATCCTGGAACACAGACAATAGTCTTGTTGGTCTAGAGCGACCCATATATATATAACTAGTTCAGGTATAAAGATACCGGTGGCGAAAAAACCTAGTCAAAATACCTCTCCATTTTGAATCACACAGGCGAGCAAGGAGCGACAAAATGACGAACTTCTAGATGGTAGCAAAAAGTTCGATACAAGAGGAATTACCTTTCTTCGGAAATCAACCACGAACATATGCCTCCAGGCAGGCTTGAATAATACTGGGAAACAGTCTAGTTAGCTAACTAACTCACAAAGACAACGTATTTCCCTCAGAAAATCACAAGACGCAGGTTGCGTCCGCTCGCTACTCAGACCATTTCTAAACTGCCCAGCTGGGCGGAACACACAGAACGAACTCCCAGTTTTTGACATGCGCAGAACTCATCTACGTGAGTATCAATTCACACAAAGCGGTTCTAAGAACATTCGAGATAAAAGTCTTACACAGTCGCGCCTTTTATGGTCATGAACAGAAGCGTTAAGACAGGTTTCAGACATCTACAACAGTTGACTGATACTACCAAATAAGGAGATATGGTCACGCTTCGTTCAAGAAATTATAGACCGAACGTGTCTCTATACAAGAGAAGGCAAACTCCTAAAAAATTGTAGTCTCAATAACTCGGGTTATGTCCCTTTGACTGTAAAAAACATAATACACATTTCAGTCAAAAAATGATCATACATACGAAAAATGATCATACAAAGACTTTGGAAAAAGTAATTATTTGTGCGTAACACTATTTAAAATATATATTTATTTCATATGTGCTCACATATGCGTCTTACAAAAAAGAGACTAGCATGTGAAGTCTCACACACTTAACTCCCACGTACAAAAAAGGACTTAACAATATAACAGAGAGAAAAGAAGTCGATTACTTCGTCACACGGGTGAATCTGCGAAACACTTGGTCTGGGAAAGTTTCTCTGATGACGGGTGGTCCAATTCCTTAGGTATCCAGTCCTAATATTTAAAGTCCTGGTCCCTTAAGTTATCAGAGTTTGTATTTCAACATGCGGGTTTACTCTTAAGTTTCCAGAGTTTGTATTTCATCATGCGGGTTTACTCTTAAGTTTTCAGAGTTGCCTAAATACTCGATCTGTCACTTATAAGTATGGAATTCTAGGTCCGAACATTCTTGCTCTGGCTTTTCGGGGTTGCTCGTTTGAAGTTGCGAAGCTGTCTATGTTCTGTGTCACCGATTTCCCTAGACTATATTTCTCATTCTCAGTTCAAAACACAGATGGTACTTCCACCGAAATTTCCAATGAAATTCAATGTTTATTCCTGCTCTCGATCGCCTATATATCGCAAATGACAGTTCTGTGGTCTATTCTGAGAACAAGAAAACAGTGTCGCCAGTACAAGATAAATATGTGTATTCTCAAGACAGCAGCTAGTCCTGAGAAGTAGCAAATAAAGGACCTTGGTAAATATTCATCCCTGGCGGTCAGGCCAGTATCATCTAAGATATGCCAAGTTAAACCAGAAAAATATCAGAACATTTTGAAAAGACAAATGTTGCCATGTGAAGAACATAGAGGGCAGAAAAATATTGACAGCAGTAATTTTTTTCTAAGTCGTTGACCACCATAGCAAAATAGAGACAGCTAGAACTACTGAAGCAGCTTGAGAGAGCGAGAGAGCAAGGCATTTGCATAAATAATTAATTTGAATTTGTTGCTGTACAAACTGCCAACCTTAGGTGAACATTGGGCTCATCATTTCACATTCGCCACTTTATTTTGTGTAAATAAAGTTTCACCGTTAATTGCTACTGATGTCGGAGTAAAGTCAATCATCGTTCATCGAGATCATTCATTGCTTGTCTGTTGTAAACTCTTGTCGTAACACCATCAAACAATAACCTGCCTACTGTCCAGGGTAGAGATACGAACCATATACGATCAAAGCAAGGTAGAAGTAAGAAATAGTAGTCAATCATCATCATCACCAACGGCCACAGTAGCGACGCTACCCAATACTGTACTTATGTGTTACAGTATATAATACACTACAGTAGCGAGACTATCCAATACTGTACTTATGTGTTACAGTATATAATATATTACAATACCCACACTTTCCAATACTGTATTTACTATGTCACAGTAAATAGTACAGTACCTATACTTTACAATATGTTTTAACATGAACAAATGTAAGTTTGTTCTGTACTTCCATGAATTTAACCGTTTGAAAACTATAAATCATGAAGGAAAGCCATGGTGAATGTCTTGTGTCATGATGTAGTTTTAAAGGGCAGTCGGTTTAACCAGGAAAATCGATTGTTCGAAAAAGCCTATGCTCCAATGACTCTGACAAAGAAAGGCTGTAGTTACGCCCAACGTTCTGAGAGCCAATAAATATTTATGAGTTCTCTTCTCGTGCCGAGTATTTGGAAAAGCTACGGTTTTTTGGGTACCATTTTTTGTTAGAAATTCGGGATATCATATAAAGAACTGGGTAGGAATCCTCTAATGATTCGGTCGTTAACGAGAACCAAAATCGTTGCTCATTTCATTCTCGTTCTTGATGAGTCTTTCAGAATTCTTGTACTGCAAGTGTACTTTTTATTCCTTATCCTCTTTTACTGATGAACTCTTTTCATCTCTGACTTATTCTTTAATTTTCTTCCCTTTTCTCTCACTATGGAACATGGAACCACGACTGCAACTGGCAGAATTCACGTGTTATTGCATCTGTGGCTTCTGTAGCCATTTGTTTGACATGCTGAGACTGTCAATCCCATACACAACCTCAG